>VZTQ01008771.1:0-152700 GCA_013400755.1 Pelecanoides urinatrix | reverse complement strand
AGTTCTGCTTGTGTCAGGAAGAAACCCTTTTATTTTGCAATATTAATATTCCTAATTTAGATTTACTGCTTTCCAAGCTAAGGGGTTTAAAAAGCATGTGGAACTGCTACTGCGAACCCTCCTTCCACATATTTGGGGACAGCTGAAATTCAGGATTAGCAAGCAGCTATTTATAGCTTTTTGTTTGCACTTGGAGGAAGAATCATAAATATTCCTCACTTCAGCAGGAAAAGAATTCCAGCAATATGAAAAAGAGCCTCAGTTCATAGGAACGGCATAGGATTCACGCTGTGTTGATTATGCAGTCTCAGTTCAGATTTATCTACTCTAAGTTTTTGAGATTGGTACAGTCTTATCTTGATTTAAAGATAGCACAGCCCCACAGAGTCAGTTAAGCCTTACATCATTAACAGAATGGTGTGCAATAAATGTTCTGTGAAAATAACTTCATTTCTTGGCTTTACGATCCCGCGAGACACTCTAAAGTAACTGGAAGAGACCAGCACCTAAAAATCACTGATGTGAAAATTTGCAATGTATTATTAGCCCTTTGGGGGACATTATAATCATTTGTGTTCCCACACCTTTTAACAAGTCATCTGTGATAAGGAGAGAAGGAGAGAGGCTACAATTGTTCTCTGCCTTCGTTTAAAGATTCTTTCAATATGCAATTGAAAAATTACAATACCTCCTGGTCATGTGTAATTTTAGTGTTAAAAAATAATTATCAGAATGCACCTTTCAATAGCTTTTTATAGTTTCAGGGTTTAACATACCTGAGTAGGTGCTTCATACGTGGCTTATTGATGTAGTGCTTGTGACGGCTCCAAGAGGGATGTGAAAGTGCTCTTCCCTGTTCAGAATTTTTAAGTCCATTTATTACACAGTGTATATATTCTTGGTATTTCTATTACACGCAGTTCCTGTGGAAATAAAAATTCTTCATTCCAGCCAACTGAAATCCAAATACTATTTTAAATTAGATATAGTTACTCGTTTTTAAATGGTTATTCTTGTCCTTTTTATTAGCACTGTTAATTTCCTTGAACACCTCTCACGTTAACACGAGGTCACTAAAACGAAGAGTGGTATCATTCAAACAGCCAGAGCTGGGGCTAATAGTGGAAGGGAGAAGTCTGCCAGGTGTGGCTCCTTGGTCCTAAGCATTGCCCCTTACCCCCTACGTGCCCCTTAGGCTGTGCGTAACCCCGGAGCAGCGAGGTGTCTAGGCTGCAGCTCGGCGCCTGCTGCTGCAGAGGCACACCCCCTCCTCTGTGGATCTTCTCATCATCTCCAGACACTTGCTTTTGCACTACTTATTTTCTGCATTGATATACATCGGCTCTATTGCTTTTTATGGATTTCCACCCTGAGCTACTGCAAAGTGCTTTGAGATCCCAAACACCCTCCCTGTCTGATTCTCCCAAGCCCCGTACCCCTGGACATAGTTAACTCCCGGTAAATGCTAAGCAGCAGCAGGTCAGGATGGGAAGCCTGTGCAGGTTTAAATGAGACCCAAGGCAGCTGAATGAAACTTTTTTTAATTGCAAATAGTCATAGCGATTATCATATTAAAATCAATGTTGTGAACTGTCAGTTATGGCCTGCATTAGCTCTGCTCTGCCATGATCTTGCTCCTCTTCACCACACAAATCTCCTGAAACTGCAAGGGAAAAAACATTTCTCACCAAGCCTGAGAGCCTTCTGCTCCTAATTTGAATATATTTGGTTTTCCCAGTGAATCTGCCAACATCCATTAGAGTCACCATTAATGGGCCATGGTGGAATTTGAACTAATCATTACAATTTATAAAATTATTCCGAGCACAAAAACTTTTAGGAGCAGCTGAGTGGTGAACGCATACTCAGGGGACAACAAGAGTTTCTCTAGCAAACTTGCTGGCGGTGGAGGAGGAAGGCAGTCTGAAAGAGCAGCAATCAGTCTAGCTCGCGCCCTGATTAGTAAGAAAGGAACATTTTGGTCTGCGATAAACAAAGGAGCAGTCTGAGGTGTTTTGAACCTTCTCAACAAGAAGGAAAAGCAGAGGAAGGCATAAGGGCAGACAGTCAGCCAGCCATCAGCCCAGCACCCAGAATTGCTTTAATTACTAAGGGGACAGAAGAACCAGGAAGACAGTTCTCTGGTGCAAAGCCAGAGCAGGTCAAATTTACACCTCTTTCTGTTTCCCTCTCCAAGTGCTGCCTCACACTAAGTTATGCTTTGAACACCCACGTGCCCACTGATGATTTAGAATTCATATATTTGCATGAAGGGGTTTTAATTAGGGTCCTCTTATGGCTTCGCACACAAATTTACCGCTCCCTTCCAGACAGTATCCATCAGCATTGTGTCTTTTTGCTGCTGTAGGATCATCATATCCCTGGATCAGCCGCAGTGTGCAATGTTAATTTGGTATTTTAGCAACAGCCAGGAGCCCTGTTTCAGCTGTCCATGTGCCTCACACTACTCTGCTCATACTCTTTAAGCTGGGAGAGTCAACCCTTGAGACAGGAGGCTACGGCAGAGCTTCTCAGCCAGCCAGCCCGCCGGAGCGCAGGGCTGTCGGAGGAGCTTCTGGAGCTGCTGCATCTGCAGGTAGATCTCTTGCCAAACGCCAAGCCCAGGTTTCAAGAACACACCAGTTACCCAGCTCTCTCAAGTTTGCATTCGTTTGGTTTTGAATCCCAAACCAGTATCTAATTGTGGCCAAGTCTGACTTTTGCTTTTTTTATCCCATTTCTAGGTACGGGAAAATATATCCCTGAGTTTTTGGCTAAACCAGACCACTCTTGTATTGGGGGCAAATTGGAGTTCTGCTTGATACTTGTTTTGGGGTCCTGCTGAAATTAGAAAAAGCCACAAAATAATGTGTGCAGCCTACACACACTATTTTGCATTTTTTTCTTATTCAGAAGACTTATACAGGAAAACACCAAAGCTGTGTTGAAGTGTAGAGAACATAAACCCAATGAGAGTAAGTGAGACAGCAGGCTGTGTATTGCTGAGCAGTACGTGCTCGGAAGAGGTGAAGCACTTACTTGCCTTGGAAGCTTGGAGCTGGTACAGTGGCTACAGCAGAAATCTTTGTGCTAAAATTAGAAAATTACAAGTAGCTCTCTGTCGTTTGCTCTTCGCCCCAGAGCAAAACCGAGTCTTTCAAGGAATTATAGCTCAGAGGGCTACCCATGAGGCACAGATGTGTCTAGAGATGTTCTTAGGGCAGTGCTGCAGTATTTATTGGAAAGAAAAAAAATCTCATTCTGGCACATAATGGGCTCAGCTTACCAAATATTCAGTGCTAATCACAGGGGCCAATTTTACAGTTAGATATACTGGTGACTTTGACACTATTTTTCAGCTTGACAGTGTAATAGCTCCATTGCTGTTTACCGGATACCACTGTATAACTGTAGATCACCACCACAGGCATTTTTAGTGTCTTTACTCAAGATGGTTTGAAAGGTTTTGACACTTGTCAAGGTGAGGTTTGGACACATATGGGTTGCTGTACAAAAGAACCAAACAGACAGCAATGAGTCCAGGAGGTCAAGGTCTTTCTGCCCATCACTGGTCCACTTAAAACTGGGTTTGGATTGCAGTGTGGTGTTGAGGATAACCTCAGCAAGGAAAAATTGCCTAGCTTGCTCTCTCAATGTGTAGAACTTGTCAGCTTTCATGCCACTTCTCCTAAGGACACTATAAAATATATGGCTATGCATGGAAAATAAAAACACACTAAAGAGAGGATCTTTTAAAAGCCTTTTGGAAAGCATTGCTCCTTCTATACAGATCAGCCAGAGAAATGATAATAAATGAATGTCATGCAAGTCCCACACTAAGCTGGGACAAAACCATAGAGGTACGTGATGGATCTGCATTACCCATGCAGGTTCCAGCTAGTAAACGGTGCTGTAAATGCCAAGAGGATGGGAAAAAGACAGGCTTTGAAACCTTACGCCATGTCTCTACGGAGAGAGGTGGCTTTGAGGGGACCTCTGGTCTTTTCATGCTGGAAACCTCTCACCCTGCCCGTGGAGGGATCTGCTGGGGTCTCCAGCTGTTTGGAAACCATCTGTGTCTTGTTGCTTCCTAGCTTCAACCCCACAGTGTCCTGCCAGGGATGGTGTGCCTTGGAGAGATCCAGCTGCTTCCTATCCCTTTGGCACCACGTCTGCTGGATGCTGTTCTGAGACCTGGGGCACAGCGGGGGCAACCGTCCCATGGGTTGGCAGTGGCTGGCGTGGCGGAAGGACAGCTTGCATGACCTAGGGCAGATGAGTGTCAGGCTCAAATTCCACTTTGAGTGATAAGATTCGGATGAAAACCCAAGGAGGCAATGTCCTGAGAGCTGTCTCTGGAGGGAGGAGCAGACAGCCTTGAGCTGACAGCAAAGCACCAAGAAATAGGCAAGCAGGCTGACACAGTGATTAATAACAAGTGATTCTTCTAACAAAGACAGGGAGAAGTTTTATCTCTGCCGCTTAGGAAGAAAGTGGAGGAAGAGAAAGAGGGAGATGATGTGAAATTTACCCTGATTTTAAAATAATTCCAAGAAGAACCTCAAAGCCATCCTCACGTATCATGCGTAAAAGTGACACGGTGTCACTAGCAGTGGGCTTTGCCGGGAGGGGGGCTGGGCTGTGTGCTTGTGCATCGCTCTGGCTGTGGGAGCAGAAGGAGAAAATTAGTAATCTAAGTTTCATTCAGCTGAAGCAGTTCCTTATTTGAAGTTGCCCAGCCATGGTATTAGCTCAGAAAGCATGTCAGTTTGAAACAGAGGAACCACAGAGTGAAAGCGAAAAAGTGAATGAGGAGAGAAGGTAACAAGCCAGAAGGTCATTGCTTTCACACCCTGTTTAAAAAGAGAGAGAGAGCAGGGTTTTGTGTCAGCAATGGGAACTAGCTCATGCAGAGAGAGAACAAAGTCCGCGAGAGCTATTGAAGAAACTTGCTCCTGAAGCCAGGCTGCACTGCGTGCTGCCATCAGCGGCGGTGGAAAGCCTCCTGCCCGTCGCAGGGCTCACACGGGCAGTGACATGGCATGGGGTCGCTTTTGAGTAACACGGGGTTATGCAGAAAGAGATAGAGTAGCCCTTTGCTTGTAATTCAAAGTGAATTCACTTCCCCTGTGATGCTGCAGTCAGATCCCAAGTCAGGCAGGAGAAAATACTTGTCAGGGTGCTAAACATTTTATGCTCAGCTACCTGTGCCGTGTCAGCACCGCTCAGCAAACTGTTCCTCAAATGAATTGCCAATCATCACCTACGTTGCTTTGATGCAAAAGACCCAGTCCTGCAGCCTTTATCTGCAGTAATAACGCTTACTCAGGAGGAGCCAGGCTTGGAGGATGGCCCCGGCCGCAGCCAGAGCCTCTTAGGGCTGGGGTGCTCTACGAGCAAGAACGGAAAACCAGGGACACAGGTCTTGGAGACACGGTCCTACCATGGGTTCCCTTTGCTTTTCTGCTTCAAATCATATAAGGACTAAAACATTGGTTTCCCTGTAAAATCCTGAGCTAATTCATCAGTATTCTGTATTTAAAAAGTAAGGGGTGGAAGGGAGCTCTTTTCCAGCATAATTTGAGGCCGTTCCTTTGAGGTGCCAAAAGAAAAGAGAAACAATCAGGGAAAGCTAAATAAGAGATGGTCCTTTTTTTAAGAAAGTGGTTAAATATGAGGCATGGAAGTATTCTTTATTAAAAGAAATATATAATTTCCTTGAGCACCTAAGAATCAACATGAACCTGTCTATAAGCTCTTGTTCGGTGTGTGTTTTAAGACAAGAAAAGTTTCTATTTTTGATAATCTTTGTTTGCCAAGACTTAGAGCTGCGCAGACAAATCCATTTCTCTTCGCCTCGCCAGGATTTATAGCTGCAGTCAGTCTTTCAGGGGAACAGCCAGCAAAGCCTCCAGCAGGTGTGCAGCAACCAGGAATTGGTACCGCATCAAATCCACAGGGAAGAGGTGACATGATGTTTCCCTTGGCATCCTTGTAAAAACGACATGGAAAAAGACAGAACCGTTTGCAGATTGCATTGTGAACGCTGCAGAAAATGTAGCAGCCAAAACAAGAAAAATCTTGGAAATGACAAACCCTCATTGAAGGTTAATGCTTACAGAGATGGGGGAACCAGTCCCAGTGGTCCGTTATTAGCCAGGCTGTAATAAATGTGTTTTCCATGAGTTTATGTGCCGAAGGCCAGACCATTGGTGTGGCACTTCTGAATTGTAGGTATACGGTGTGTTCTGAACCGTACCAAAGCTGAAGGAGCCAACAGCTGTAGATACCTGATGGAGGAGCTGATCCGTGGCTGTTAGCTGTGGATCATACCTGCAAGCCAGCTCAGCCCTTCCACTCCACTGATCCATCCTTGGTCCCGGCGCACAGAATTAGCTCAAGAACCAGGAGAAGGAAAAATTTTACCAATTAAAAAACTTGTCCAGTGGTGGACTCCAGCTCTCAATGTTAAGTTCTCCAAAACAAAATGGATGCAACACATAAAAGCCATTCATATCTTTCAGGGCTGAATGTATGTGTTTTCTGATTTCCTAATGTGCCATTGGCAATTGCCAGAAACATCTATTTTTTGAGCTATGTGCCTAAATTGCATGTTCCAAATAGATAGTTTAGTCCTTGTGTTGCATAAATACATATTTTCTCTATGAAAATGTCTTGTTGACTGGTTGGATGCTAATAAGAGTGGTCTAGAAACATATGCTTACCTGACCCAGCTGCTAGTCTGGGTGGTTTCTCTGAACTGGATGCTGTAGTGATGTAGCTGACATTGAATTCATGCTGGGTTTATCCTCTCTTGGCTGAAGTGATAGCTTTTTGATTGAGGTTGAGGAGCTTGCAATTATCTGTAGGGCTGTCAAATATTAAGTTTTATCTGTTTTAACTTCATGAATACTCTACTGCTACCAGAATGCCCTCAAAAAGCCCTTCCCTAAGCTACCAGAAAGCTGTGATTGACACGTCTCTCATATCCACATGAAATGCAAAGGTATATTTGATGTATGGGAGCCATCATCTGCACATTCTGTGTTGAATAAATAGAGCCAAACTATTTGCTTGAGCCGCACAAATGTCTCACTAAAATAATGAGTTGAAGATTATTTTGTAATCTGCTGCTAGTATCACTCAGTAGCATTGCAATTAAAAAGGTTTGCTGAGATGAATAACATTTTGAATTTACTATTGCAATGTTACCTGCCTGACTCCTTGGCTGACACACCGCCAGTGAAGCTACTGGAAATATATGAATTAATGCCAGCTGGAGATCTGGCCCATTATCAGACTACAAAATTCTCTTTCCGAAACTGTTTTACTGGCCAAGGTGGCCAAATCTATATATGAGTTTCTTAATTAAAACAGATGGCAAGAGGCCCTGAATTTTAGTGATGCATAATGCATACAGGTAACAAGGACACATTGCTCAGCATTGTTTCTGGTGAACCACAGGAACCTAAAAGGAAGCTTGGAGAAATGTGCTATCCTATAAAACCAACAGGTTGGACTCACAGCTTCTTGGCTTTAATAGTCAGTATCTGATCTTCTTTTCACATACCTCTATTTAAATTCTTACGTTTGCTGCTCCAGCATCAAGTTCAGTGTGGCGGCAGGGTTACAGAGCAGGCAATAATATGTACAGCATACCTTAAATGAGTGGGTTTGATCAAGGATGCCTGTTAAATAGCAAGAGGGAGGAAATCTGCCGTGAAATCCAGAGGGATTGAGCTTCAGTTGCTACAAGTAGATTGAGCATGTTTATGTCTCAGCTCCCCTTATTTCCTAGTTCCTTGGCTGATTGAAGATTGCCGAAGTTGGTAAATGTTTAATTTGATTTTGGCTGTATTTCCCAGAGCTGCGGGCATGAGTGATCAGTTTGCAGAAGTACTCTTTTGCACATTGTAATCAGTTTGCTAAATGAAATATTAACACTCCTGAATATACCCAAGGCACACATGTAGGATTTCTTCTTGCATCTGAATTTTAATAGGTTTAATTTTCAGTACTCAAGTGCCACAACAGACTAGCGGGCTGGGAAGGTCTGATCTTAAGTCGATGTCTGGAGCAGGCGTAGCACGGAGGGTGGCAGTCTGAGCTTTGCCACGCCACCACCGTGGCACGGTTCTTCCCTGGCACACGGGCAGGTGTGGGTGCAGAAGACTCATTTCTCCCAGCTGTGCTGTTCCTGAGGCTCTGCTGCTCTGGTCGGTGACAGATGTGCAAGGGTTTTAGCAGCGGCAATGAACTGAGGTTGCTCCACACATTTCACAAGGGCTAAGTGTAAAGTGGTAGCACCATTCTGGCAACGGCAAACATCTCCTGAGAAATTACACCTCCACCTTCTGTCCTGTCAGCCAATCTGCCACAGATCGACATTGTTTTGTAAAAAGACCATGTGATATATCTCTTTATTTTATCCTTTCTAAGTGGTTAATTCAGTGTGTGATTGTATGAACTATGGAGTTGTGGATGGTGACGCAAGCAGCAGTAGTGAAGTGATTGCCTTTAACATCATATAGAGTTTTTTGATGTTTTGTGGTTGTTTTTTTTGTTACTCTATATTCATCTTTTTCTGCTGAAAAGCAATTTCGCTTTCCTTTTTTTTTTTTTGGTGTGTTAGCCTGCTTTTCTTACTAACTATGTACAGATTTCCTTATGCATCCCTTGACAGAAGGGAGAAAGAGCTCTGAAACCTTGAACGTGATCTCGAGTTGTTCTCTAGGATCATGTGCTGTCGCAGTGTGATGCCCTTCAGCAAAAGCACGCTGCTTCTTTGTATTCCTTCCAGTTGCAGCTGGCTTGCATTGGGATCCCAGTTTCTGCACCTAACAGAAATCCAGACCAAGTCTGGCTGCTCTCCAGCAGACCTTGTTCAGTGCAACCGAGAGCAGAGTCCAAATGGCTCCAGCCAAACTGGAGGCAACAGCAAAGAAAAGACAAAATTTTATTTCCTGGCTTAATATAGCACGCAATTCAGTGAATTCCTCGTCAAAATAAGATGCATGTTGACACCTATGAGCACACGTCATCAGCTTTCCATAGTGTCTGATAGCTCATGAAGAAATTGTATGCATTTTTGATGAGGCATAATTACCTTAATTATTTTTCAGAATTCAGACAGTATGTCATGACTTCCTTCTTCCCGTTTCTTTCTCCTCATTACTTCTGTTGACGGCTTGCCGCCTAGTCACTTAACTTCTTAGCAGCTATCTTTGAAAAAACGTGTTTGAACTGGTGCTTGATTACCCTCTCCTTCGTTTGTGTCAGAGGTGGAAACAGGAGGTTCATGCATCTCTCCTTGGGAAGCTGCTGGGAAAAAAAGCAAATATTGCTGCTGTGAAAAGGTTGTGTTTACCAGCTACTGAAATGGCAGTAAGTCCATTTCTGTATCAGTGCAAAGTGCAGCTGTTAATGGCATTATCCCAGAGGAAGGTATTCTCTGGGATGGGAGTTGGAAGGAGCAGGACCGCATCTTGTTTGCAGTGGTGACCCACCTCGTGTGAGCGTTTCCTCGAGCCACCTCCTCCGCTGACCCCATCCCTTGCCTGTAGCCTTATAATGAGATTTGAAAATCTACAAGGTGGTGGCCACTTTGTTGTCACCTGCATCCGCTGGGCTTCAGGAGACCCTGTGCTGCAGCAGCTGCAGCAGTGCTGAGCTAGAAGCGACACTGGTGATTAGTGAGCCAGTTTACCTCACTCTTTGGAGTAACTTCAACTTCAGCCTGCTGGATTAAATTCTCTTTTCAGTTAAATCAATGATACGTGATTGAAGAAAACAGCCCAGAGGGGTTTTATAGAGGGAAGAGTGATGGTCCCTTGTTGGAACACTACAGCCACAGGAGATGAGGATGCTCGAGATGATGTCTTAATAAAAAGATCTTTCATATGTATAATTAAACATAATATATGTTATTATACTACGTAGCTTATGTAAGGAGAGAAGAACATTTTGTATGTTATTTGCTAATACGCCACAAGTGCAAAAATGCTGACAAGAACCTCAGCAGCAATGTATTTGTCCTAGTAAAAACAGCAGTGAAACAGCGTGAGCAGTGGGGAGGGACACTTCGCTCCCATTTTCCGTTCTGATGCCGCAATAGCGTTCAGTGACACTAAATATTATCATACCTCTGGCTGTCTTTAGCTACAGTTGTGCCGTGCGGCTGCTTCGCTGGGTGCCGAGCCCCGTGTTCAGCTCAGACGCTGCCTGTGGGGCAGGGTCTCGCGCTGGCTCGCTTTCCCTCGGCGCCAGGAGGGCTCGCTGTGCACCCAGGGCGCCGCAGGCTCCTGCAAGGGGTTTGTGGCCATGAGGTAAGAGAAAATTCATCTTCACTCAGGCACTAAATTGTGACTTAGTCTTTCAATCAGGTGTTGAAAGTAGTGCCAGAAGCCAGATTTAGGATGGGTCAGGATTCCTTTAGAGTAAAAAATTTGGCTCAAGTTCTATCATCTTCCTGCCCTGACAAAATGTAGCATTTAATAGTGTCTTTCTTGTGCAGGTGTCTGCTGGTGTCTCTCCTTATCAGCTGAAGAAAGAAAAAAGAGATAAACAAGTAGTTTTTGAAAAAGTATGACTCGGGCCTGCAGCCGTGTCGCACACCCGGTCCAGCCTCTAATAGTGGGAGGAAACTGGGGCAAAGCAGCACGTGGATGCTAATGCAGCAGCAGGTGGGGGCTTTCCTGTTCGCTTCCAGGGAGAGCCTGGGAGCTTTTCCTCTGGCAGGTCTGACGTCTGTGGGTTTGAGGTTGCAACAGACTTTCCATGTATTGTGTAAAAAATGGGGCTCTGAAAGGAATAGGCTCACACTTGCAAAAATATTTTCTCAGTTTTGGGGTTTTTTTTTGTTCTCTAGCTTATCCATTCTTGAGAATTTCTAACAGCTCATATTTTTTTCGTGTCCTTTGTGAAGATTACACTCATCTGAAAAAATACTGTGTGACTTTTGTGATCAAGTGAAATGGAACAACACAGCTCAAATTTTGAACACTGAATATTAAGTTCGCACAGTAACTCTGTCACCAACAGCAAACATGCACCAACCAATGTATCCAACAGAGCAGTTCCTGAAAGCTGACATCTGAACGGTGGCATGACACTAACAAAAATAAGGAAAAAACATCTCAACAAAATCCATTCTTTTCTGTGATTTCGTTGCTTGCCTCTGATAATGTTAAATATTATTCTGATGTGAAGAATTTCATGTCCAACAGCTTAGGGGTATTATTCAATTACATTCCTACTTCTGGATCATGCATATGTAAGAACCTGGAAATAAAAAGGGGGCTCAACCATAGCAGATGCTTTCATTGCATGAGTAAAGAGTAAAGCAGCACGGTTGGGAAGCGGGTCCAACTTCCACCAAGTTTCTCTGTGCTAAGGAAACCCAGCAAGAGTCTGGGAGTGTGATGGACAAGTATTTTTAAAAACTAGTCAGTGTAATTTATTCTCCCGTTCCAGTGCAACTTTAATGGCTAATGGTAATCTGAGAGGGTTTAGCAGTTCGTTATCTCGGTGTGCTAGCTACTGCTGATGGATTAACCAAGACTTGTTTGCAAAAGTGACACTTCTGTGATATTCAAATCTGCCTTGTGATATTTATACGCCAAAGAGCTAGAGCTTTTGTGAAGTGCTAATATGCTTCTATATTTATAGAGGGTTTCTCCTTTGAGACTGTGAGACTGCATAGCCTTCTGCAGGCGGACAGAAGGGCCCCACACCCACGGGAGGTTTAGCTAAAACTCAGTGCCTTCCCAGAATCCGTGCTGAGAGGTAAGGGACACCAGCATAGGCTTGGTGTTGCACTAACACGCATGGTTTCTGATCTGTTCAGACTGCAGGAAAAATGCACTCTCCCTTGGGTGCACATAGCTGGGCAGGTCAACCCTCTCTGGATTCCTTTGAGTGAAGGGATAGATATCCTCATCCCTGTTTTAGCACTTCTGCAAACCAATTTGCAAAGTCCTCCCTTGGACTACTTTGGGCATCCTCTTCATTGCTTGCCAAACTGATGACTGGCACCAGAACAGGTTCAGAGAAGATCTGCTAAGATGATGAAGGGAAGTCAAAAAGTATCACACAGGAAAAGACAAAAAGCAAAGCGTGGTTTGCTTAGTCTAGCAGAACAGGGATGAGAGGAGATGTGATTGCTGTCTATAAACAAACCAGGTAAACAAACATCTTGGAGAGAGCAGAGCTTTGCAGTTTAAAGCAAGTCCGGGCAGAGTCAAGAGCAGAACTTGTGTTTCAGCCCTTGTGTCACACAGCCCACCCTTCCCTGCCACATGATCTGCAGTCCCTGTTTTTCCAGCCAAGCCAAGCCAGTAACAGGTTGGTTCCAGAAAACGTGAAGTGCAAGTTTAATGCAGAATCCAAACAAAGCTCTGAGATTTTTTTTCTGGACATTTGTATTATTTATAGTCATTCTCCACCTCAAATATATTTGCATCTTTGTGAAATGAAAAGGTGTTATTTTTAAATCACATCATCATTCAGAAGAAAGTAATTTCAACAGTATGTTGCAGAGACATCATCAGTTGGTAGAGATGGAGAAAGTTGAGAGGGCACAAACCCCTTCCAGTAAGTGTATTCTTTTTTTCCACTCACTGAAGAGCAGATGGGGGAAAAAGGTTTGCCAATCAGTTGGACAAGCCCCAGAACTTTATTGCTCTTGGCTGCAGATTTTATCTCTTGGTGTATTTTATCACTAGAAGTTTGGTGCCACTAAGACGAGTGGGACTTTAAATGCAGCAGCTAACTCAACACGCACCATTTCCTTTCACAGGAACAAGTCCTGGAGCTCTCTCAGTCCTCAGGACCGCAGCAGGATTTTCTGCATTCCTGCCACGCTCCTGCTGGGAAGCATTTGTCATGTGGAGTCCCACCACCTCCGGTGCAAAGCCAAGTCCCAAACCCTTCTGGGAGTGAAGTCTGACCAGCGGGCACCGCGCTGCTCTGCGTCTTTCCGAAGCAGAGGGCAGCTTCTAGACGCCCATCCTAGAAGGGACCAGGAACTTCTCGAACCTTGTGTGCTTATCCTAAATATGTGCAATTAGGTAAAGTTAGGTGAGTGTGGGAAGGGTTATCACCAGGAAAGCTGCCATGTGGGCAGAATAGGGAATGGACCAGGAGCTGGTGCTGCTGAAATGTCTCAGCTGAAACTGCAACCAGCGATTTGCTGTGTTGCTTATCTTGATACGTTTGTATGAAGGGAAAATAACATTCCCCAGTAAAACTACTGGGTTTGTAGCCTGACAGGGTGCGGCACCCTACACTGACAGACGTATCCAAGGGCTTTTTCTGTCAGCTCAGTTAGGATGAACTCTGCAATGCCATGTGCCACATGAAGACCACTGAATAAATCCCTACTGCAGAAACATGAGCAATTTCCAGGTGACAATAAGTGTGAATTATGATGGAAGAAGAATGGAATACTTTATCTTTCACTATCATTTTAAAACCTGAAACATTCACCGAAATCAAGCTTTTTCCTAAGAAATCTGCGGCTAAGCCTTTCTCAGAAGGCTCTTAAGGATGTTTGTGTATTTTAAAATTACTTCTATGGCAATAAAGGTGCCCATGAAAGACATCTGGAGTGATTCCTTGAGAAGCATTAAAACTACAACAGGAAGAAAGCTCAGGATTCATCAGAAAAGTTGTAGGACCTTGCAATATCGAGCAAAAATATTCTGCTTTCAACCCCTGCCTCCACTTCCCCCTACCAAAATAAAATTAACCTAAGACCATAGTCTTTGTTCCTCGTAGGTAACCCAGAAAGAAAGGGTAAATGCATGAACTGAAGCAGGTCTGTTGAATGAGATAGTGATGCTTAGCACATACAAGGTGTCTGGGGTATTCTTGAGTTGAGTACAGTAGTGCTGTGACCACATTCTGGCTGATTCAATGTGGGAATCTTTAAAATCACCTCTCCTTCTCTCCTGGAGCCACCTCCCAGTCCCTCCCAAAGCAGCTGAGGTAGTAACGTAAATGTTAAATAACCCCTGTATCACAATAATAATAACAACGCAGTATTAACGCAGATTCTTCTGCATCAATTTGGTAGGGATGCTTTGCCTAACTGTTAATCAGCTAAGAATGACTGGCAGAAACTTGTGACTCAAGACAAATTAATCAAGTTATGGATGTGCAATTAATGTGTGATTCCTAGTCCTGATAAAATGGCCTGGTTCCAATCCTATTTGGCTGGAAGGTTTCAAATTTGCTCTGGTACTTCTCTTGTTTGCCAGGAAGATGATAAAGCATTTTGGTCACATGCTCAGTTTGCTGAAGCTGCTAAGGTGAGCGGCACTGCTGCCCTGCTGTTCAGCGGCTATCCTACTGCAAAATTATAGTGCTACACCTAGGAGTAAGTGGTGCTTGCAGTGAATCTGTAGTTGTATGAGAGATGGTGCTGGACCTTCTAGGTGACACAACATAGAGGAAAGCTCACACGTAGCTGTGGGTGCGGGGAGAATACTGACCTCACGTTAAGATGGTTCAAGCTGATTTTGAACTAAATTGCTGCAATATCAAGTTTGGCAACTTTTTAGGGCATCATTCTTCTCAGGCTGTCTAAAGGATGAAGTGTGTAAGGGTAAAATATGGAAAGTTAAAACACAACTTGATAAGAAAGAGGAAGATTACTGGGGTGCTGTAGCTGTGGTTCAAGCAAGAGCCAAGTTTAGAAGGTGGACATTTCCTAGCTCAGTTCCTGGGCAGACTTAGCCCACTACCCTTTCAATATCCACAGCACATCTATTCACATCACTTTATTATCTCTCCCCAGGGTATACCACAGTAAAAGCATTTTGCAGTATTACGCAAATTAACTCCTAATTCAGAGTAAGGGCAGAATAAATTCCAATTCTGTGAGGTCTTACACAAATATACCTGTCTGCAGCAAGGAAATGGCAGCAGGAGATACTAGCAATGCCATTGTTTCTCTAAGGCATTGTTATCACTGACAATTGTATGATGCTAATGAATAAATCACTTCTTCTACAGTTAATAAAATTTAAGATGTAACTATTTATCTCTTTGCTATATGATTCCAAGAATGAAATGGGTCAGCAAATGTGGTATGACATTATCTGTTGCCCTTTATTCTTTATGTAGAGATTGGATTGATCAATGTATCTTTCTAAATAAATTAATGCACATGAGCAGGTGAATGCAAATTAGGCTTTTCCTAAGATGTGGGCAATAGGTGGGTATTGACTATTTAGAAGGTCTGAACAGATATTATGGATATTCTGGAAATATTAGCTGTTTATAACCATTTAAAATTTTTTCTAAGCTATTGAATTTATAGTCCTTGCACTTAACAGTTGTCTAAAGAAAAGGAAGCTCTTCACCTTTTTCCTTTTCACCTATTCATACAAGCCAGGCATGCTCTTCCCACTGTCACAGCCTGCAAACAGATCGTTCCTTTTGTGCTACATCGTCTCTTTGCTGACTGAAGTTTTCACCCAATTTTGACCTTACACCCTTGTGGCTAGAACTCCATATCTTTGTTTAGCATCACTTTTGCTGACAGCAGACACCCAATGGAAATGTTTCTCTTCATTCTGTAATTTTTCTGCCCTCGATGATCTCTATCTATGGAGGAAATTGGACTTTTATTTCTCAGTTTCTGTGGGAGCTGAGGTGAAGACTAGTTTCAGCAAATCATCCTAACAGCTTATTATTTTTATTCCTCCTACGTGATCTCTCTTCTTATATAACTTTATAAAGGATGCATTCCAAACCAGCGCAGTCAGTGTTCCCAACAGAGCCACTTTTCTCCCTCGCCTTGACGTGATCGAGGTGGGGTTGAGCCCACCCAGGGCCTCGCTGGCCCCACGGGGCCCACCATCACAAACACGAAGCGGGTGGGGAAGAGGACAAGTGGCTGGAAAGGAAAGCAGGTGGCGGCAGACGCAGAGGCATGGCAGCATCAGCCTGTGCACCAGCAGCGGAGCTTAAATTAGCCATGAGACCACAGGATTAGAGCCAAGATACCATTACGAGTATTGACGTTCAATGAATCGTCTAATTTTTTAATTTCCCCTTTCCTCAAAATGTTCAAAATTACAGGAAACTGCGTAAACAGCTTCTAATATTTCCTCTTTTTCTTTTCTACATTTCCAAAAGATCTTTGATATTGTTCCCATGAAGCTGTGAATATGCTCACAGATACTTGATAATACAGGTATTGACCCTTGTGCCTCTGCCTTGGCACTAGCATGACTTTACCATTCTGAGTTGACCTCAACAAGGGCCAACTGCAAGTACAGCCACAAGGAATAACATAGAGGTGAGAAATGATAAACCAAGCTGTAAAATAGATGGATGTGCCCAGTGGCAATATCACCAATCGCTTCAGCTTCTCAACCTTGGCGTTTGCAAAGACTCCATCCAAAACACTTGGAGTATTTGTACCCTTGGAATTTACCGGTATCTTTACTGCATGCAGGTTTTTAGGTGTAAAAACGTAGACTGATCAAAACCAGTGTGTTTTTCTCTCTGCAGCATTCTCAGTTCCAAGCTGGCAGGACTATTTGTCATGCATTGGCAATGTCTACCCTCATTGTTTTCAGAACATGAATCTACAGTCGGTAAGGTTTCCCCTCTCTGTTAAACATATGTCTCATCTCAAAGTTGCTTCAATAGAGTCCTCTCACCTCTATTGAATTCTGCACTGCGCTTCTGAAAGAGCAATGCCTAAATTTCTTCTCCTCTACTGGATTTAGCTTTCACGTCTGTGTCATGTAGCCAAAGGTAGAACTGGAGCTCAGATCTGATATTTGCATTAGACACGGACCCAGACTTAGTATGTGCTAAAGGGTCCATTTCTTTGAAGCATACACCTTCTTAGGAAGAAAGTAATCAATTTATATTTTAGGTGGAAAGCTAACAGCTTTATCAGTTGATAAGCTGTTAATGAAATTCGAAGCCAGCAAATACAGCCACCAAATAAACCTTTAGAAAGTGGCAGTTTATTTTAGGAATCAGAAATAGTGTATTACTCAGAGGAAGATGGATTAGATAATCTCATCAGAAAAATCATAGGAACCTGCACTAAAGAATCAGTAGCAAGAATGGAAGTTTTTACCTTATTTTCAATTACTCATGTGAAGCTTGGAGAAAAAAAAAAAATCACATTTTAGCTCCCCTTGAGCTGGGCTTCATTCATAAAAGATCTTTCAAAGAATGACGAAGAAAGAAAAGAAAGTTGAAAATGAAACCAGCCAGTTGATTAGGATAAATTCATACATTGTGTGTCAGGATGCTAAGAATGTCCTGAAATGAAGCAATGAGAATTAATGTTAACAAAACAACATGCTAAACATGTCTATATTGCAAAGTTATATAATGACAAAATAAAAAATCACTTAAATTGTCTTGGGTAATCAAGTATCTGGAATAAAATAGCTTGGTAAATGGTCAGCTTGAATAAGCAAGGTGGTTTTCCCATTCAAAGGCAATGTCCTCCAGAAAAAAGTTCACGCTTTAAGAGTTCCCTCCCATGTTTAAAACAGTTTTGGTTAACGGAGGGTTTTGCAATTCATGAATAAAGCATTTTGAGTAACTTCATAAAAAATGAGTAAAGCTTCTTTTGCAATAATTTGAAAATGCCAGGACTACCAGTGCTTTTCAAGGAGCAAATTGACTTAATAAAGCCTGGACTTCTTTCTTCTCCTGCCAGGAGCTGTTATTAACGGCCTTCAGTAGAGATAACAGCATCAGCCACTGATACTAGATGTATTGAAGCAGTGATGGTATCTTGAGAGTATCACTGCTGTGTTAAACACGATAGCTGATAGATATGAATGACACACTTTCCAGCAGTATCTTTCATTAGAACAACTGGTCAAAGCAGAAAACAGTTAAACACTGCCTTAGTGGAACATTTATAACAAATCACTGATGGGCCGCTGTTAGCCCAACGCTGGCGGCGCTGCCATGAAGAATGTGGCGGCTGTGCCAAGGTGCACTCAAACGCCGTAGTATCGCCCTGGCAGCTGTTAAATTTTTTTCCTACCTTTTTCCAAATCCTCTGCTTGCTTTCACAAAAAAAAGGGGCATAGTGTGCTCCCTGTTGCTGCCCCTGCCTGCAGTCCAAATATTTCCTTCTGCAGCGCAGGAAGGAGAAGTGCATGTGGCAGCTCTTTCGAGTACATGCAGAAGATATGGGAAGGAAATGCCTCCTCATTCCCTGTTCTGTCTGGGAGAGCAATATAATAATAGTAATAAAAAAAAAATAATCAGTAGAAAGTGCACAAACCTGTATGAGAATACCCCTAGCATTTCTTCAAGACCATAGGAGAAAGCTAAACTGAGGATGGAAAGATATTGAAGAGCTGCAAAGAAACAGGGAGAGAGAAGGAGTGTTTTCCTCATTATAGCAAAATTCTTGGTAAAAAGAAAGTATTTATACGTAGTGACTGATTTTCTACCAGCAGTGGAATAAAGGCTGAAGGGACCAGCTGAAATAAAATATATTGAACAAAAATACGCCAATGCTATGTTACATATCACGTGACAATTCTTCCTGGTCTCTATAGTAATGTCAAAACATCCCCAAAGATCTATAATATGTTATTGCCAAAATATCCTGCTCTAAAAAAAGCAAACTGTTTTATCATCCCTCACTTAAAATGTCTTCATGAATGCAGGAAATCTCTAGGGTCAGATGGATGCAGTTCACCTTGCTGGGCAGCCAGTTGTCCCTCTTCAATCCCTTGGCTCAGCTCATGTCTACAAAATACGGTTTCAGGTAGGACACTTGACCCACACCTGCAGATCTGACCCGTGCGCCTCTGTTTAGTAAAAGATCAGTCAATGCCTCGCCGGAGAGAAACTGCTGAGGCTTCAATTAGAGGAAAAGCCTTTCCTTCCTCTGTTAAGCAAACACCAGTGAAGAAATCCGGTGGTGGCTGCGTATCAAATTATTTGTTCCTCAGCAATTTGATAGAGCAACCAAAAGCTGCTCGCTAGCTCACCTACAGAACTACACCCCTGGGACCTGGTACAGGCTGAAGACTGGCAGGGGCGGGGGCTGTCACCCGTGGCTAACAGGGGGCTGTCACCCATGTGGCTAACACACTGCCGGAGGGAAGGCGATGGTTTTCGTTCTCCTGACCTCCCTTCAGAGCTGCTGCCTCTGTTGCGATACAGTCAGGAGGTGTCCTTCAGCAGCAAGTGCTTCCTAAAGAGAAGCTCACGAAGGGAGCTCTCAGGCGGGTCCTTCACCTGCAGAATCCAGCAAGAACCAGGTCTTTCTCAGAGGGTACTCCATACTCATGCAACCACAAGGACTATTTGCATTCACCCCAAAAACCTGAAGATGATGGGCAGCTGGGACAGGCTTGCAAATACGTTGCTCCAATGCCTCCTACCGTCCCTCTTGCCACTTTACCAAAAGCAGCTAGCGGGTGATGAATAGCCCATCTAAGGAAGAAAGGGCAGTCATTTAGCTCGTAGAGTTGCAGCCACCTTTGGTGGAAGATGCCCAAAGTCTGCAGTTTATAAAGATGGGATTCCTTATTTATAGCAAGCTGCCTGGTCATGATGTCTGCAGCAGCATCTCCTACCGCTTCTTGTAGGGTAGGAGATGGGCTCCTATGCTGATAGACAGCAACTTGTCTGTCATTCATAATACATAACAAAACTAGTATTTCCTTGTGCTTCAGGTAACAGCTCTGTTAACAGATGAAGACATTTGGAAAAATTTATATTCAGCCCTGGCAGTCAGTGTCTTTTAAATAATCTGGTCTGCTTCCACTCCTTTAAATAAACTTGCATTATTCATAGATATAACACCAATCCCATGACTTAAGTGCTATCATATACTGGAATTAAATCATAATAATTCTGTTCTGGGGGCTTGTGGTTTAGTTGAGACTTGAAAGGACTTGGTAATGCTTGCCTTTGTCACCTCCCAGCAGCCCCAAAATATATCTGGGCATGGAGCCACCAGAGTTAAGAAAATAGCAGCTAGCACAGAATATTGCTGTATAAGCTACTCTGAGTTTCTTATTAAGCTGTCTACCACAGAATATTTTAGATTATCTTCCATATCTTTGAAATCATCAGCAATCCAGCTCTAAACATCTAAAACATCACCTGAAGGATGATCATCGTGCTTGACCACTTCATTCCGCGGGCACAGCGGATCGCTTTTCAGCAAGTACCAAACTCACTGGTACAGAATCAAGCATTTCCTTGGAGACTGCTCCGTGGCTGCAGAACAGATTTGTGCAAAAACTAAGTGCCATCTGAAATTCAGTATGCTCTATTCAGAAAGCAAGGTGTTCTTCAAGGTGATTTTTTTCTAATAAGAACATACATCAAAGCAAAAAGTATATCTGTGTAGTGCATCGCCAACAAAAACACTGTGTGTGTTTTTAAGGAAAGAAATAACTACAAGTGATGATACAGTATTGAAGGGCTTAGGTATTGGTAATTATTATCAGTGGCATAAAAATCCAAAGCAAAACAGAATGGGTGACACACAAACTTTTCATGCCTGTCCTTGTTTTACTCCTCAGGACTCCTCTGTTGTGTAAGTGTAGAAAAGAGAATCTTCTGTATGCTTCTCTTGTTTATTCCGTAAATTAGATACACTGTATTTAGTACCTACATGATTCACCTTTAAATTTTTTTTACCTACCCAAGCTATGGACGCTGCGGGCACTCGGCATGCAGCCAGAGAAATGGGACCCAGACTGAGGAAGCTGGTGCTTCGGGAGAGACTCCTGGGTTGTTGGAGTGCTACACGAAACCTCGCTCATGCAGAACCTCGTTTTTCTACGCAAAACGTAGCTCATGGTAGTACTGGCGTGTGCAGTTGTTTGGGGAAGAATAAGAAAACATTTCTTCTATCTTACAGGCCTTCCTAGCGATAATTTTGCAACAGCTTTCGCTGTTTTATTGGAACAGTGAACGTTTTGAAATAGTTTCACAGCAATAGTCAGCACACTTCTATTACACTGTTGTGATTGTGATATACTATATAATGTTTTTACAGCATTCAAGATAAGGAACTTTTTCTTTCTGAATTCATGATTGCTTTTGATGGCAAAGTGCCTCGGCATTATTTAATTTCTCAGCTTTCAAGGATGTTTCTCCCAGAGCTGCACTGCACTGCGCTTCTCCTGCATTAAAAACAAAAAATGGAAAGGGAGAAGACACAGCTTTCAGGGCTTGCTCTGACGTTAGCAGAAAAGGGAGAGTTTTTGTAGGCATAACAAGTGAGATATGAATGGGGACTTTTAATTGCTCTGCTTTGTAAACCAGACTCTGATGTATGCTTAGCCTGTGTCATGGTTGGAAGATCTTTTTTGTGGGTATGGCAAGTTACAAGTGCAGGGAAAAAAGCAGCAAAATTTTGTTTGAAAAGGAGCTTGTGTGTTTTACTGTATTAGCTTTGGAGACACACTTTCACGTTACCTCTTAATTACACAAAACTTAGGCATGTGATAGTTGTAATTATCCTTTGTTAGCTAATAACTCACTTAACCAACTATTTCATACTCTCATTAATATTCTACTGCCTTCTTCTTATCAGCCCACTTTGTTTTAAACAGGAAACATTTCATATGGTGAGGGACAAAAATAATTCCTGAGTGTGAAGATCCTTAACGATTTGGTTGTGTGGCATAAAATGGAAAAAGCATAACATTTCCCTCAGAGTGATTTTCACAGAGAAAAAAAAAAAAGGTGATTTGATGAAACCTAAGTATTTGGGGCAAACACATTCATTGCAGCCAGAGCTTTCTGTGGAGTGTAAAAACATTTTCTCCTTGGGTTGCCCAACTCCCCTGCGGCTACAGGGAAAGGCTTGTGGTTGCCCTGGTTTCCTGCAAAGCCCCTGCCTGCCTTTGAATAATTTGGTTATTGAAAGCAGCCCTGTTTCCTTAGAAATCATGCAGGGCATGTTACTTTTTCCTTGTCTTGTACCATTGCAATAAATATGGATCTTTATCCCATCTTAGAAAGACTTTCTAAAAATTGTTTCTGCTGCTCTTGCTAACATAAGCAATGCCTTAGGCTGCACTATACATGCAGAAGTGAGCTAACAAACAGTATATAATATCTCTGTTAGCTGGGGACATTACTCTTTGCTCATGGCAGCATCAATAGAACTGCTTGCTCAGAGCGAGCACGTCAGGGAGCTGAAGACAAATCTCTGTGGATATGCCTAGCCACAGAATTAAGTTTCCCTTCTGAGGGATATTAAAAAAAGCACCAACAAATACAGCTATTTAAGAAGACTCCCAAATGTATGGGAGACAATCAGGTTAGGAAAATGTATAATATCCGTCAAGGTATTTCAGCAGGAAAAGCTACTTTGCAAGCAACTTTAGAAATAGTTCAGGAATTTAGATAAGAAAAGCATGCACTTTTCGTGCAAAAAAAAAGGCTTTGAAATTACAAAGCATATAAGTATAGGGCTAATTTCAATCAAATCAATGCTCTCATGAAACCGAAGCCTAAAGTGAATCATGTAACTTGGCTGTGTTCATTGCTTTGCTTTTGGATGTGACATATATCAATGCAAGACACCGAAATCAAATGCTCCACTGCATTAAGAGGGTTTTCATTCTTGGGTATCCCTCTGAAATAAAAGAGATGTAACAGTGGAGAATGATGTCCAGCACATCTTGTTTCCATTAAAACCAGCAGTACTTTGACATTAATATCAGTAGGGTAAAGATTTTGCCTTTTTTCAGTTGTGACACCAACGAGACAGACCGGGATTCTCCTTCCTCGAAGGTGAACTATCCCCCGACTGCCCATTGTGCAAACCGATTCCCCTTTAATATCAACATCTCACTTCATCTTAATCAGTTTTTCTCAGGAGGTGCAGTGTTGACCTTTCCCACACTTTATTTAATTTTCTTTAATTCATTTTATTAATTTATTTATGAAGTAAGGTTTCCCAAAGGCTGAATTCCCTGATGCTCACTTTGACAAGCGTGTGTATGAAACCTCTCGCTTTGTTGTACTTAGGTGCTCAGGACACCCAGGTCACTCAGTACTGTCTTTTCTTTCTTTGTGGATTTATTGGATCTATTCTGTGTGAAGGTGGTGATTCATGCATTAATAGGAAAAGCCACCACAGATAGTTTACATGGTTCAATAATTGACTCTGTCAACTCTGTTGGGCCCCAATCCAAAGGGCCCAAGGTTTCATTATCAATTTTGAATGCATAATAGTTCTTTTTTTTTTTTTTTTTTTTTAATTGTTGCTATAAAAGCAAAGGGTGCTGAATGAGGGATGAATTTTCTTGGGTTATAACACTGCTGCCTCAGGCCACTTTCAAACCCACAGTTGGATCACTCTGCTGCTGCGGTTTCTACACCGGCTTTAATGAAAAAGAAGACAATAACAAATTGGGCAGAAATTACAGACACCCTTGTGAGAAGAGTAGGAAAAACATACAAGAGATTCAAGATGAGGTTTAGTGGATATTTTAGCTTTAGAGAGTCAAAAGAAGACAGACTTGACAATAGCTAAGCATTGTTGAAAAGATCAGCCTTGTAGATAGTATTAGAAGTTGTACCAGTATCCCAAACAAGCCCCTCCGTCTGTAGCCATTTTATAATTGGCTTTTTCAGAAATATTGAGTAGAAGATTAAGTAAGTTATTTTAAAGTTTCGGTGATTATTGGAATAAGGAAAATGGAAAAGTGTATTAAAGACATGGAACAGGTGTTCCAAAAAGAGCCTTTGGGGTTTCGGATACATCTATTTATGCTGGTTAGAGGGAACTTAAGGCAAAATAGAAAGCCTTATATCACATTTTCAAGACGGATGAAGCCAGTTTGACCTTTGGACAGAGTAGGAACTTCATTATTTTACAGGAAATTTGGAGGAAAAAACAGAACTTGCATGTGACTTCTCAGTAGGTCAGCAAATAAGGATTGGCTTGCTTTGAAAATCAGAGTCAGCTGTATTGCAGTGAATTTGTGCTCTGAAGTCACAGGCTGTGTAATGATGCTTACTTACAGGAGCGTTAGAAACCAGGGCACAAATCTCCAAGAGGCTGTTTAGAGTAACACTGTATGAATACCATGATGAGAGCTCTGATTAAAGCAGAGATGGACTTTACAGCCAAATTCCTTGTGTTGTGAAAGAGAAGATAAAGGCTGTGATTTGGTTTTGGTCTTGGATGTATACGTGTATCAAAGTGTTTCAAGAGTGCAGGGGTATGGATAGCAGGTGAGTTTTTTTTAAAAATAGCTAAGGTCATCTTAATTACTGTAATTACATTGAAAAATGGGAGATGGAGTTTTCCTATCTTTGGCTCAAAGTCTTCGGAGAAAACAGCTGGTAAAGGAGTTATCTTTACGTCCTCCCATTGACCATAGCAATGGTACCGTACAGGCCTTATTCTGTACTATGCAGAGAAAAGCTTTCATACTTTCTGCTGCTTCTAAGCTGCTGTATCATCCTTGCTCCACTTAGCGTGTCCTGTGAACATCAGCTGGATTCAGCACTGCAAGAAGACAGCCAGGATTTCTGCCCTTACCTTTGTATCCCGCAATACATTATTTTTTCACTCGATGTCTTTTTTTAACGTACCTTGCTTGTTTCTTTGAGCAAACACATTCTCCATCTTAACAGCCTTTATTTCAAATGAGAGAATGCTGAAATGAGGAAGGACAAAAGTCTGTGCAAGAAAGCAGAGTGGTTAAATGTTATTCTTGAGAGACTGCAGGGAAAGGGACATGTAAGTGTTGTGTCCTTCTCCAGATCATTTTTAAGAGGCGACAGGCAGGAATATTCAGCCAGTTGCCACTGACTGGATACACCAAAAATTCCTGCACTGTTATGTCAGACACCAGTCACGCACGCCCACACATCCACGCACGCTGGGTGCTCGTTTGCGGGAGCCAGCAGAAAGCCCTCCTAGCTCTCCTCCTGCTCACCTGGGCAGGTCTCGCACGTTACTGGAGCATGGACCATGCCAGGGACCATGCCGGCCACCGGCGGTGGAGGGTCACGACCTGGCTGATACTTTGCAGACCTCAGTCTGGGGTTGGTCCAGCTGCTGGAGGAGCCTCCTGCTCTCTTAGTATCTCCCCTTTGGCTTCCTGTATCGATGCCTCCCTCCTCCTCTCCTGGGTGGTTTCACACCTCTGTTATCACAAGGGAACCCAGAGGAGGATCCTTTGAGCTGGGAAGTTGAAGGCAGCTAACTCAAGCTAAAACTTTCCCATCTTGCTGTTGTAACAAGTGGGTACAGCTTGTCTCTCACAGCTCAATAAACCTCAAGAATGTTAATTGGCAGGTTTGGGGAATTAGAAAGCTTTTATTTGTGCAGTGACAGGTGGCCATTGCACAGAAATGTGAGAAGAAACAATCCAAAAGTAGTTACTGGTTGCTAACAGACTGGTAAAAGGTTTCAAGGGAAGCAGGAAAATGTGGTGGCAGAGGACACAAGCCAAGCCAGGATGCTCTGCCAGTAGGAGAGCAAGGAGAGCAACCAACCTGTTCCTGGAGTTAGGGGAGCTGTGTGCTTAGTGATATTGTTTTCCTTCCTTTCCCATCCTTCTTGCAGTCACTATTTACTGTGCCTGTGCTATAAATAACGCTGGAGAGTGAAAGCTGTTTTCAGTCCAAGGTACGTATCCAGGAAAGCTCATCAAATTCAGATGCGTTTCTTGAGCTGAATGGTCTTCCCACCAGAGGGCAAACATGTAAAGCTCCATCATCTTTGGAGCTTGCAGAAAAATGGGCAGAGTTATAAACATATTAACCTTGCTTCTGGCTTCACTGACAATGTATGGATCACATATTATGGCAGGTATTATAGCAGTGATCTCACTGTCCTGCTCTTCAATGGGCAATGTCTGCTACCTATTGAAGAGGCAAAGCCTGGGGTTTTCTAGGTGGTGTTTCCCAAAGCTTTGTAGAAGGGGGAAATATCCCCACCCATAAACCTGAGGGGCCTTATGCAGACACAGAGCACAGCTTCCGTCCTTTGATGTATCTCAATCTTAAAACATCATCTTTAAACAACCCCACAAAACCCTCTCCTGATTGCTGGTACACGAGAACTGTACACAATGAAGCAAACCAGAAAGCCTGTTTATTGCAGCCTCTACATAAATATATACGAGGCCGAGGTCTGAACATTTTTGAAGGTCTTTTCTACTGCTGTGTCCTGCGTGGCTCCCTTTCGGTGTGTGCCTGGTGCGAGTGTGTGCGGGTCACAAACTGATTTTAGAAATTGGAAGCCTTAGGGACTCGGTACGTATTTGCTGGCCACAGGTCTAGACTTAGAGAAATGAGTGTAGTCATTTTGTCCTGGTGTTTTAAGGTTTGTTTTCCCGGACATATCATTCACCCAAGAAGAATACAGGTGAGAGTTAACTTCTGTAGGTCTGAAACTTTGGGGTCGCCGTATTGTTTTGTTCTGCAAGAGCCACAGAGTTAGGAAGGGTCTTGCATTCACCTGCGGACTCAATTCTTCTCTTGCTTTTTCCAAGGGGTTGGGCATGCCTTGAAGTTAATTTCAGGGGAAATCAGGTCATACACACACACACACACATATGTATATATAAAGAATCAGCAGCTCTGTACATTTTGCATATCCATAACTGCTCAGAATAGGGAAACCGCTGGTGTCAGTTTGAGGCAATGCCTGCTGACAGTTCTCACCTGTGCAGAATTCAGTTACTAATGTAGCTAATTAGTAACTAAGGTTACTAACAGGGGTTGGATATTCGTAATTTTGATCCTGTTTTTTCATAATGCCTTGTTTTTAATGTGTGTCCATTAATAAGGCATTTTTAATAAAGTCCAGTCAAACGCTAGTTTCAAAAATCAGTGGAAAATATTGGGAGAGGGAATTGTTTCGATACTGGAATATGTCTGCAGTCCCCACTGAACATTCAACCCCAGAAATGCACTGGTGGCCAGGCTGATATTTAAGGCTGTATCAGAGAAAGCTTTACCTGTGACATGGTATGGGTCCTTGGAGCAGTGAGATGGGGAGGTAGCCCATTATATCGGATCAACCATTCTCTCTATGGACCATTTCCTAAGGCTTTCCAGACATCCAACAGAACTGTGCTCGCCCCTTCTCCTAATTTTTGACATAGAGGCTTTTACTGGGTATTGCTGACCCAGTGGGGAGGACACGGAGGATGTTTTTGTGGGGTGTAGGCAGTCACCATTAGGACCTGAGGTGTCAGCCTCACCCCAGGAGAGACACTGGGAACAACCAGAGGTAGCAGAGGTTTCCAATGGGAGGGAGAGGAAGGAAAATAGCACTGATGCAGGGACAGGAAAGTGCCTGTGCTGGAAGTAATGGCACAGGAGAGAGGAGAGTGCATGGCCAAGCAGCAAGAAGCAGAAAGTGATGCTCCTGCACGATTTGTTCTGATTTCTTCTGTTCTTTTTACTCTTTAGCTGTCTGCCTGCTTCTTCCAGCAGAGAGAAACAGAATGTGCCACGGTGAGTGATGAAAGGAGGAAAACACCTCCATCAGGAGTAAGTAAATTCAAAGGGAGCTTTTTCCTTTGCATTGATAATCCTGGTGGCATATACAGCTCTTGAATATACAATCCATTTTAATAAACCTGTGGAGTACATGCAATTGCCTTTTTTAATGTGGTCAGATTTCTCAGTCCATTTTCCACAATCTTTCTAGATTTATTACTTAAATAGCCATTTAAGAAGTTATTTTCCCTTTCTTACCAGCTCTTAGGTAGGTGGCTCTACTTACTTATTCTGAATTTGCTAAGGAAGTTGCTGGAAGACCATTACAAAATGAACTTTCCAGTCAATACAAATATTCTGTGTTGGTTACTTGTATTAGTCACCAGTCAGAATTGACATCACTTGAGCATACATTAACCTTCTCACTCCTCCTGATGGGGTATTAGGAAATTACAACGATGTATCTCAAAACAACCATAAAAGGCTTATGCCTTCTGAAGAAACATGAATTACATTACAGTAATCAGCATTTTCTGGAGAATGTTTTTTATCCATTAATGTAATTTCATGAAGTTTGAAGACTAATAAGAAGTGTTTGGAGAACAAAACACTCTCAGGAAGAAAAACTGTACCATTTTTGGAGTTCACTTATGTTACAGGCTGTTTTTACACAGAAGGATAGAGAGTTGACCTTATTCAGCTTATTCCTGAAGTCCTCCTTCTCCTAAGCAAAGCTTAATTACATTTTCATTTATTAGCTTCACCTGCATCTCTTTCTAAAGCACAATTGTCTTATAAGCTATTTTCAAGAGATAAATACCATGCCTCTATAAGGCTGTGCCTCTTTCAGATGGAGCCAGTGTCCTGTTGTCTGAGAAGTTGCTTTTGTTAATTATTTAGATGTTCAACCAGAAATGGTTCTAGCATTACAATTTCCCATTAGTGGCATATTTGCAGCTTGTAACTTAACATGAAATAAACTCTGTTAAGGCACAAATCCCTACAGAGCAAGGCAGGCTTCTCGGCTCGTTCACCACAGTCCCATGCACTGCATGGCTCATCATCGTTACCTAATGAGCACCTTATGGTGAGGCCGTGGTGAACTTCTGCTTCCCAGAGTTTCAGCCGGTAGCTCCCAGGTGTGAGGTACAGCCTGCGTGCGGGAGGTCTCCTACTGCAGTTTGGGACCTCTCGCAGTAACCCCCTATTTTCCAAATTACAGCATAAAAGGAAGATTTGAAGCAAGATGTGTTAAGAGTCTGTATAAAAACATCTGAGTGCTCAGCGACTGAATGTATTGTCTTTTCTGATGTGACAGGTTTTCATAGCAGAGAAAAAGAAGCCCCCCTCCTAGAATTACTGTAATTATAGTGATACGTGCATATGTTTCTGCATGATTTATTGTCATTAAAGGGGATGTTCAGGCTAGTCTCCAGACATTATATGCATGAAATAAAACCAAATGGTTTTGTAAAGACACAAGTACCTTTGTACCACCTTGATTTTATAGGAATATATTTTATGGCTTATTAGTTATATTTTTATGACTAGTATTTAGGACTCTTCTGCAGTGTATACTTTTTGTAAAATATTTTTTATAAAATATGGAACCTTACCAGTCCAGTTAAAAGAAATTGCTTTTGTTTTTTATATATTTTTAGGTATAATTTTCCACTATGAGTTGCAATGGCACAGAAAGTTGCAACTCCTTCTGCCCTTTTTCTTCACTTTCTTCTGGATTTTTGGAGAGAAATGCTAGAACTCCCATTCCTAACCCATAAGAAATACAATTTTTCGGACGCACTCTAAGCTGTTGCTTTGCTGCCACTTTGCTATAATGCAGGCTAAACCACACTTACGACTTCCAATGTAAGTACTTATGACAGACAAAATGTAAAAGACAAAAGGCACATGCAGAGAGAGAAATTACTTTCTTCAGGTCACAAGGCAGATGTAGCAGCAGAGGCGGACCTAGAAATCTGTAGGGCTACATCCTCTAATCCAGTGACTTGCCTGGCTGTAATATACTGTTTTCAGGGCTTTTGCTTTTGTTTTCTACTGCCATTTCATTCTGTTACCTGCTGTCATATAAAACCAGTCTTTAGTTCTTCTCAGCATGCCTTATTTTCAATAAAAATCCAAGTGGAACATACAGCTTTCTATTAAGAAACATGGGTTTTGTATATAAGCTTCAACACAGTGCAGTATTTTTCCCATATGGCAGGCAATTCCTTAGTAATAAAATAGATTTTCCAGCATAGTAAGGGGTAGTAAAGATAAATATTCATGTAGCGTGACATCCTGTGTCTCGAGAGACATCACTAGTTTTTAAATTCACTGTTCAAAGGGACACATGGTATTTCATACTAGTTGCCACAGTGATACCACATCAAAACCCGGACAGGTGCAGACTGCATGCAAGTGAATTACAGAAGAAAATTATAGCAGCAACTGTGAGGGTGATGGGGTCTTTGAAACACCCTAGAAAACCGGTAGATGTACTGCTGAGAGATATCAGTGTTGAAAACAAGTCCCTAACCTCTTCTGAATATGAGATGCTGGGCTGGATTTGTCCTTCCTTTAGACTCTGCTGCATCCTACAGAGATGATGGTAGGAGGTAAGAGCCTGACGGTGCTTCAGCATTTTCGTGATGCTTACGCTGGGCTGACTCGGCCTCTGGAGGGATTGGGAATTACAAAAAGGTACCATCTGGGTCAGGGCAGGTGAGGAGAAGTGGAAGGAGGAGCCCTGCGAGCACTGCTGCGCCGCGCTGCCTTGCACAGGGGGCAAAGTCCAGGAGCACGTCAGAAGCTGGGGACCCAACCAAAGGAATTCTTTGCCAACCGGTTTGTGTCCTGGCCCCTCTACCAGTCAGCCTGTGCTGCCCATGTGCTCAAAAATATTGCAGCTTTATTCACACTTCCGCAAAAAACCCAAGAAAATCACAATTAAATGAACTTTTTATAACAAATGACAGTTTTGTGGCAATTTCATTCAGTGCTGTTCAGCATATAATTGGCGTGTATTTCCGTAGGCAAAAGGGAAAAAACAAGAATGTAAATTACAGCTCTCGCTCAGCATGGGGATGGTGTTTTCCCTATGTTGTTGTGTAGCAAAATGAAGTCCTGATCGTGCTATAAGCTGGGAGCACAAGTCCCTTACACAAATAACACAAATCCTGCAAGAGACTACACTCATCTGTAGTGTCACTCAGTGTAGCTAGGAAGTTCTCTGGAGATGAACTCGACTACATAACTGGTACCAAAATCTTCATAAAGTGATAGTGTGAAAAATAAGTATACTGACGTGAAGTTCCTGAGTCATCTCACCCTAATGATTTCCTGGCTGTGTTTGCCTTGCTTACAAGAGAATGGGGAAATTTTAAATGATAACAACCTGGGGTCCATCTATTTTCCTTTTGTCCCCAAACTCTGCATTTTTTTGCTGAGAGCGCTTGTAGTAGAATAAAATTAATTAGTCTGTTAGTGCAGGTCTAGATTTTATCGTGCAGAAAGCAGCACAATCAACAATATTTAATCATCTAACTTCCAAGTCAGAGCTGGAATGAGTTCTGCAGAAACTCCTTCTTGCCATTAAAACGAGCGGTAATAGAGGAGAAATGGTGTGTACAGTCCTACCAGAAACAGCCTGTAAAAGATGCCCAATTCTAATCTACGGTGAGGTTTTTAAATATTAAATACAAAGTTAATTTGACAGTAAAGAGAGGAGCTGGTTGACCCCAAAGTGCTGTCCAGGCTGGAGAGGTTTCCTGAAGAGACATGCAGAATCTTAATGGGGAAGTAGCTCCCTTAAATGTTACACCATTTGGCCAGTAAGTCACTGATCCGCAACACTTTAGTCATTTATTATGGGTGACATGGGCCTTTCAAGATAATCCCTCCTGTTTGAGGCTTAATATTACATCCATTTCAAATGAGATAAAGTTAAGACTTTGTTCATGAGATCTCAGCTAAGACAGAATGTAATTCAAAATGTGGAAAATCACTTAAGCCTGTATTTCTTACCTACAGATTTATAGAAAGTTTCCTATTGGGTCTGAACCTCTTTTTTACTCCTAACGTGAAGCAAACACAGTTTAATTTAAAAAAAAATGAAAGTTTGCATAGAATAGCAAATTTTTCTTTTCCTAAATGACAGTGATTTGAATCTAAGTCAGCCCAGGCATATAATGCAGTAAAAGATGTTTTCTTGTGTTCATTTATACATATATACATATATGCATATATGGATATACAAACACATACATAATCAGACCCTGAAAGTGCCTTGTGGACAATCAAAATGTGCAATTTAAGAAGGGCAAATTGTTAAACAGAATTATAACAGAAAAACGTGAAGCGTTAGTTAACTTGCCTACAGTCTTCAAATGAGAAAGATGACATGGCATGTGGCACTTTGGGTAGCTGATAAAAAGTCATTTAACTGGAGACAATACGCTAATTTTCAGCTTTCCTACACTACCAGTACCCTTACCTGTCTCTCCTACAAGCCCAGTGCTGATCAAAGCAAGTGCCCCGATCAGCGAGGTCCAAAGTGTTTCATCTCCACCTGGCCCTTGACATCTCTACATTTGCTCTGTTAAACCTCCTGTATCGGCACGCTCTGGGTGCTGGGCTGTCCCCACCGTGCATCAGGGACCCGGTCTCCACGAGCAGCACGGGCACGGCTTTCCCTCTGGGGGAAGAAAGCACATAGGTTCTCCTTTGAGGGCAGGGATGTAGATGTAGGGTAACTGCAAAGGGCTCAAGAGTTTTCTCCCCTGAGCATGTCCTGGCTCCCCAGCTGAGATCCGATTCCAGTGCCAAGAGCCACCCGATGGCTTTTTTCCTCTTTCTTGCCTACAGTGGAATGAGCAAATGGTCCCTCGTGCTGGCCATTTGCTTTCACGTCCCTGCACATTTTCCACAAACTTCCCCTGCCCACGCTTCCTCTGTGCTCCGTGACTCACGCGCCTCCCTTGTCAAAGATCTGGAGTATCTGAGCAGCATGATGCTGTTTTTCTTTTGACTTCACAAAGATCTGTGCAGGAAGTTGTGGAGAATTACAACAAATACATCAGAAAGGGAATGCAAATCACATTTCCAAATTGTCCTTATGCTAAAAAATACCCTAGTATCCAGTTTTAAAATGAAACCACATATTAGCTTTGGCTGTACAAAATAGGAGACATCTTAGAAAGTACTAGTTTCAATGTTTTTGCTATCCAATTTGAAAAAAAAAAACCTCTATTTGCGTCTATGTTTTAAAATATTCCCACTCTGGAACAGTTTTTATGCTTCGCTTTATACCTATGGGGGATATTTAGGGCTGTTATGGATTGAAAATGAAAACATAACTTTGACTGTAAGAATCAAGATATCTTAGCCTTCAAAATTTACATGTGTTACTGGAAATTGCTAACTCAGTGCCACCTGAAATGCTTGTTTGCTAAGTCAGCAAATGTGGAGTTAGTTGTTCCTATTACCAGAGCAATGCCTACTCACAGAGATTTGCCTATGAAAAATCACTGGAGGGCATGAGGAAAATGAGGAAGGATGTTAGGACTAATTGAAATGAACTGCCACACTGCAGTTTTATTCCCCAGCTTGAGGAAGGCTGGAGGAATGTACTTAAAAAAATTATGCAATGCAAAGAAGAACAGTTTATTCTTGCGTATCGACAGCAATTGAATCTCTGCTCTTCCAACAAGTAGCATTGGGAGAATGGGGGAGAGCATCAGTCACTCTGACCCAAACATATAGTTTTTGGAGGGTAAAGCCAGCAACTTGGGCTCCTCCCAAAACGGAGCAGAAGCTGATGGAGCTTGCTCGGGCACAGCGCTGGCTGCTCCTGGTGTGAACAACTCCGGGGCCAAGCCCTTGCTGTGCACAGCACATCGTAGTCAAATCCTACACTGGGCCCCAGACCTGACTGTAGGAGGCCTTGCTGGGATGGTGGGGGGACCTGTTGGCAGCAGCAGCCCTGCCCTGCCTGAGCGCTGTGGGACGGTGCCCGGGGGGGTGAGGGCACTGCCCTGTGCTGGGGTCTCCTCAGCTCCCCGGTCATCCCCCCACTCCCCGGCACCTTTATATGATTCACATCCAGAGCTTCAGTTTCCTCCTCCTAACAAAGGAGGGCTGTTGAGAAGTTGAGCAGTTGGGTTTTTTGATGTGTTTTGGTTTGTTTTGTTTTTTACTTGAAATCAGTGAGATTTGAACTGAGGGTGCTCTTCAACCTACTTATCACCAGCGCCCCAGAATCGTTAGAGAACAACACCCTGAAGATTAAATGTCAGCTTTTGTACTGACAGTTGAATTGGTACGTACTACATCCTGGTGCCAAGTAGAAGTGGGGGTATAGAGAAGACAGAGCCAGACTCTCCTTGGAGGTGCACCATGAAAGGACAAGAGGCAATGGACACAAGCTGCAGTGAGGACATCCCCACTGGAAACAAGAAACCTCTTCGTGAAGAGGCACAGCGCTGGATGCCCAGGATCTCCTTCCTGACTGCTTTCAAAATGCAGCCGGATGGTGCTGAGCAACCTGCCCTAACCTGGCAGGCAGCCCTGCCTGGAGCAGGGAGTGGGAGGTGAGACCTCCACGGCCACATCCAGCCTGATGGGCCCTCAGGACACCCAGGAGAGGACGTGTTCCTTCACCCCTTACTGGGTTCAACCTATGAGTGAAGGGTGCTCGCCTCTTACAGGCTCAAGATCACAGTTGTCATGACATGAAAAAATAATATAGTGTTCTTTATAAAACCCGCAAATTAGGCAGTGGTTTCTTGTCTGATACCTCAGCATCTTTTTGTCTTTCCTCGCTCCCCAAGTGGCATGTCAGGAGCTAACACTGCCTTCAGCCCAGCAGGGTGCTGGGCTTGCTGTGGCAGTGATTTAAAGCTGCAGCTGTTCCCTTCTGCTGCTGTTGATCTGCTCACGCCTTAGATGCACCGTTTCCAGCCATACTTGCTGTTCCACAACGGCTTTTAGTGCTCTTCTGGGGACGGTGCTGGGTGGGATAATGGGTAACAAGCTCAGCCTCCTGACACAATTTTCAACATTCTTGAAGTTCACTGGAGATTTGTTTCTATATATTCCTCTTTCCCCACTCGAGTCCTTCTTCTTCCCACCCAGCCAGTTTCTCATCACCTTGGCATCATCAGGGCTTGTGTGTCCAGTCACTTCCAAAGGCATCAAGGGACAGACGCTAGCACTGCAGCGGTCCCATCCTGGTAGGAATGCAGGCCTAACATGTACGATCATCTGAGCTCACCGTGCTGGGATTTAACCACCATCCCCTCCTGCTTTCTGGTGATGTGTCAGCTCAGGATGAAAGCAGAAGCTGAAGCTGTAGCTGCAGTGCCTTTGGTATGAATGTGCAACCTTAATTAGAATCTCCATCAAATCACAGACCTGCCTCTGCTCAGACTATTACAATATTATCCATTCCCTATGCTTCTGCTAGTGTTCCTTATGGTATTTCAGTTTCCTCATTAAATCCAGACCAAATAGCCCCATTTTTTCACATACATTTTAACAGGTTAGAGGTCTGCTAGTTTCCTCGCAGGCAACTCGTTTGACATGTCTGTCTTACTTTCCAATTATAAAATCCAATTTACTCTAGTATCTTAGAGCTTGTTATTAATTTCACTTTAATGGAAAGAAATTGAATGGAGCTTAAAGGATGTATATATTTTTACTCCCCAGGAACAGACCGTATCATGATTTGCCTGGTTTGGTCAGTACAAAATACAGGCTGAATTTTCTACTGCTCTGCCCCTTCTGTGGCAATATCAAAGTCAGTTACTTGAAATTCAAAGATGTGCTGAAGGTCGCAAACATAGTGTGTTTTTCCACAGTTCTCTATGGCAAGGTATATTATAGAGGCAGAAAAATCCTTTCCGTGCACCAATTTGTATTCCCCAGGGAGTACTGCTTGCAACACTGGGTAGACCTTTGGTCCACCCTTGAATCAGGATGGGAGAGGTTTTTTTTTCTCCTCTGGACAGTTACTTCAGAAGGGAGTACTGTCCCGAGCATGCACATTAGACTTGTATGCAGGATGGGTGGGATCAGGCTGTGTTCATCCTTGCTCATCTGGACACACTTGCAGGTGTAACCTAGGGCCACTGCACACTGTGAAACACCAAATTGCAAAGGATTGGTTATGAAGTCAAATCCCACATATGTCTTTCTCCATTTGATCAAAAAAATAAAGTCAGGGCCAATGTTTTGTTTGTTAGCAAGATCCCTTAAAGGTTTGTACTCCAGTTTGTCATCTAGCAAAGACAAAAACTTGTTAAATTAAATGGTGCTATTAAAGCACTAAAAGTCATTGCCAAACAGAAAGTTTATGCTCATGGTCGCTTGCCTGGTTGTGGAAGCTATAGTGCATTTAAAAAACCCACACCTGGCACATCCATGCAAAATCCAGAAATTCTGAATTAAAAGTGGATGTTTGCTGGTTTCCCCTGCTCAGAGCCTGGGGAATGTCCTGTACGTGCTGGTTTTCTGGAAATACTGAGAATTTATAGCTCTTTCTGGAGCTATAAACTGGCCACAGCAGTTCCCCAGCACCTAACTATTCCTGCTGCTGATTTTTCCTGAATTCTCTTTAAAAAAATGTTTTTACATTCTTTTATTACCAGCTGCTCTAGTGACTACAAATACCACCTTGAAGGGACAATCTCCTGAGCTGTTTTGCGCCTACAAATGGGAAGAAACTGAGAAAGAAGTTCCTACTGCCCTTTCACTGTCGCGGCAATAGTCCTACACGCTACGTGCAGGATTGCTGCTGCTGAACTTCCTGGCCCTTTTGCAGAAGAAAGGGTTAACTCAGGAGGTGAGACAGTCCAGTCCAAGGTGGTCACGACACTCCTTGGTTTGTGTCTGGAATTGCTGAGAGTTTTTGTTTCACAGTGTCTATTCTCTCCACACACACACTCTTTTCTGAAGTCTTTTGACATTTGGTTATGTATAATTCAGTGGATTGCAGCTAATTAATTATAAATGATCTAGCTGCTTAATTATAAATGAACTAGTACACAGATCAGATGAAGCTTAACTGTGGCAAAGTCATAGCTCAGAGCTTCACGCAGCCGCGCCTGGGCCGCTGCCACCCCCCCGGCTAACCCTCGCTTGCCGCTAGCTCGGGGCTGTCCCCACTTCACTGCAGTCTCTAGCACAGACACACCTTCTAGTGGAAATGACTTATTTTTAGACAAGAGAGAAAGCAGACAGGAAAGAACAAAGTCTGTATAAAAGCTTACTAAAGAGCATAAGTTGTATGTGCCGAATCGCTCCAGTGCTGAATATGAAAGGTGAGGTTTTAGCTAGTGCTCAGCGTTAATCCAATGCCATTCCTAACAAATCGATAACTGGCTCAAAGGGCAAAATTTTGGTCAGTGTTGAGCATGTTTGGAAATCCCACAAAAATGGGCGGAATCTCTAGAAATCTGAAGAGGCAGCGCAGGGAGATGAAAGGCATGGACCCCACGAGAAAACAAGTATTGCAGGTCTAACACATCCTGAGACTGAGCTCAGAATAAAACTGTGAGGAAAAAGGAGCTATAGGAAAAATTTAAATCAGTGCTGAGCATTTCACTGTGAAAGCTCTTTGCTTGGAAAAAAACAGTGATAATTATCATATTATAATTTTCCCCATATTCATATAAATGCTAAGTACAATTCCCCTGGAGTACATTATTCAGATTAGCACTTCTCACTGCAAGGGGACACAATGTTAATTCAGTCTCTGTTCTGTTGTTATAATAAATTACTAAGCCACCATCAGACAAAAACAGTTTTGTTTTGGAGAATGACAGTTTTTAGAGCAGTTGTCTCACATAATTATAATGCTTATTTTTTAAATAGCTCTGTATTTAAATGCCACTTATTATGAAGGCAATTGTACCGCTTAAATATTTTTTGTGAATCAGAAATATTTGCTTTAATTTTATTCAGGACAAGTGGGTGGGCCTAGTGCAGCATAATGAAGAAAATTGTCATACCTGCTAACATTGGGAATATCATCCGCTGGCTGGCCAGGCCAGATGCATGGCAAAAGGAACAGTTCTGACGCCAGTTTTTGGTGTTTGATCCCAGCAGAGAGGTTTAATCACTTAAAAATATGTTCAAGATGTATCCTACCTTTACCTTACCTTTTGTTTGCCAGCAGCTCTCCGTCTGAATCGCTCTATTTGCAATTAAGACTTGCCTGCCTCTCAGGTACTCATGCCCATTTGTCTGAATTAAAGGGATCAGATAATTCATAGGTTATGGGCTAGACATTCTGTAGAGCGGTCATTTTCCCAGTTAACATATCCTTTTATTTGAACTCTTAATCTGAACATTTTTGACCAGGTGTAATAGCTCCAATCCTAGAAATGAGTGCTCTGCTGCTGAGCCGGATGAAAGCATGTCTGTTACTGAGCAAATGCCCTGAGAAATCCTGGGAAACCCGATAAAACCTAATGCATCTGCGTGGTGGTATTGGCTTCTACACGTCTCCACACTAGCCTCTGAAGGCAAACTTTACTAATTAGAATTTGAATTAGAATTTTGCATTAGAACTTTTTTTTTTTTTTTGGGTGCTTTTGCAGCGTATTCCTTCATAAAGTAGTCCCCAAACACTGAGAATGACAAACAATGTAATAGACGTTAATAGATGGCATAAGCATATTACGGGCATGATCAGTGTATGGTATTTTAAGCACACTAGAAGGTATTACAAATGACTATAAATCACAATTAGAAGTCACCTGCTTTATTCTTTTACATTATGCAGTGATTGACTACCATTTATTAAAATATTTATTAAATATTCTTACCCTTGTAAGCTGCTGTAAATGGCCTTACAATATTAAGTAACTAAAATGCAAAATTAAAGTGATTTGAGTACGCTTGTTCCTGTTACATCTTGTTATCTTCTGATCATACTTTACTTCTGTCAAGATCATTTTAAGTTCTCACTCTGCATTTACTCAGTTGCAGTTCCTCCCACCTTGATGTCACCTGAAAACTCAATCAGCTAATGCTTTTTCTGTCATACAGGTTATTAGTGAAAATATTAATTAATGCCAGGCACTATGCAATCAAAATTACTTCCATTACAGATATTAAATGCTTTTAATAAAATATGGATAATTCAAGGCAGCACTTTTCTGGGTGTTACATCAGTTAATCTGTAATTTAGGATACTGTTATCAGAAATTTTCAACCATGGTGTATGAAGAGATCTGCCAGTGTAAAATTCTGGCTGTGCGCAGTGTGCAAGGAGCAGATGAAGCACTTGTGGGAAGGGCTGAGTGCTGAGCCTCTCCTTCAGCCCCGTCAGGCCCAGCGGGCGCGCGCGTTACTGTGGCTCCGTCGCCTGCACCTGCAACGTCATTAGGGACTCATTATGGAGCAGTTTGGGAAGGAGCTGAGGGTGGCAAATTAACGCGAGGTCACCTGGATCCTCAGATGTAGATGACTTGCAACGCTGCGTCGCAGCAAATGCAGCGGCCGCATTGCCCCGCAGGAAAGGGCAGGTAGGGTAGCAGCCTGGATCTGGAGCAGCGGTTCCTGCCTTCAGAGCAGCGTTGGTGGCCACCTGGGCAGCTCAGCAGGTCCCAGGGAAGACAGACCGGAGGAGGAGGGCACACTCACGGTCACAAAGGGGAAACCGGTTACAAATACGGTTCATTCCCCTGCCCTCTTGGATGTAACTCCCCTATTGGAGTTTGACCAAAGAAGGAATCGTGGGTTATGAATGATTTGGAATCACTTATGATTAATTTACAGCTTATCTTTAGTAAGTGTATTTTCACAGGTATGTACACATATCTATGGAATACACACACAGGTTTTTTTCTTCCCCTTTTTCGATGGTTTCCAATTCTCTTACATACCATACTCTGGTTTGTTCTGTACCCTTCACATGATGAATTATGCCATTTTCAGAGTGCAATTCATGAAATACAAACTGTTCAGCAAAGCAGTAAAACAATTTTTTCTCTGCAAACATTTGCTGCTGGAATTTAAACAAAAATCCTTTGGGTTCCACTGTGCCGAGAGACTTAATATCCTGTCACACTTTTTCTTATATTTAAAAATTAATGACTTGTATTTGCAGTTGGTCTTGCATCAGAACATTCTTGCTTGCAATTAATTCCTTGTATCCTCTCTCAGCGATGCTCCTTGCCCTTGTTTCTGATGATGATCCAATTCTCAGACTCCACTGAGACTTCAAGTAATCGAGAATGAGGAGTTTCTTTCATTTTTTACAAATTGATTTATTCACTCCTGCTAAGTATTTGTTCCAGTTGGTATCTCCCATACTCTGATTTATATATATATATAAAAAAATACAGATCTATCTATCTATATATACAGGCATATATATATATGTGCTGTTAATTAAACGTTGCCATACGGGATGACCTTCACAACAAGCTGTTTGATTACTGGGATTCATTCCATTAGACTGAAATGAATCCAGACCGAGGAAAAAGGTACATACTTCACTTTGGATAGTGTTATTTTGGCAGCTTCTTTGGAAAGTCTGTTTGTTGTCCTTGCCAATGCTGGCTTCAAAGCAACAGAAGGAAAGGACATATAAATAAGGCAAGAAAATAAAAGTCATTTGGTCAAACTGTAAAGACATCTAGTAAATGATATGTCTTGCCTTGACTGAAGCCTAGTCATGCTGTGTAAATTATCATTCTCAACTCCCTTAATTTATTTCCAATTTTAGCCCACTGAGCTAGATTTCCCACTGCCTTTTCTGATGTGGCAGACTTAAACACTGTTGTTCAAACTCAGGAGCGTCCTGCTTTGCCCTTACTGCAATAACTGCACAACATGCAAAGCTACTGACCCAAATTGTTTTTTTAAACATGCTTTATACCAGTGGGTAACTGCACTCAAGAAGATATGCCAGCATGTGCCTAATGTAAGTAATGCAAATCATTCATATAGATATAGTAAATGTTTGAGTTCAACTACCCTCATTAATAGGTTCCTTAGTAAAGAGGCAGTTAGAGGGTTTGTAGCAAGGCAAGAACCAGGGGGGTTAAAAGGCCACTTGCAAAAAATAGATAGGCCTTGTACCAAGGGGGAAGCAAAGATTCCTTTATACAGCATGAGGAGAAGCCATGTTTTACTGCAGGATTTAAGACGATAATTAGCAGACAATAACCTCAAAAAGAAAATACGCTACCTAGAGAAAAATCACATGCTGAATGAAAGGCCATAAAGACATTATGTTTAAAAGCCAAAGAACTCTCTGAATACAGCGAAGGCATGCGTCTGTGCCTTCTTTAGCCAGGGCTAAGCAAACTGTAGGGAATAAAATAAACCCAGCTTCCCAGAGTCAAGCTCCAGGCTGTCTACATTTCCTCGAATTATGAATCAGATTCCCAGATGCAATCTGGTGCAATGCCAGTGCGACCAGTGGTGCCACAAATGGGGTCTTCCATGTGTATGTACGTGTGCAAGGTCAGCCAGTTAGAAACTCCCCAAGGAATATCCTTCCCTGGGAAAATAACAACCCAACAAAATGTTCTGCAGAAATAGGAGGATATCAGCAGAATTTCAGGGCAAAATGTATGTTGTCTCCATTTTTACCAGCTTGACCTCCCCTTCAAAAACCTCCGAGGTTGCATCAAGAGGCTGGAAGTCCTAAAGACCAAGTCTCCTCAGCGTTGTGAGCTGCCTCTTGTAAGGTCACCAGCGCTAGAGCAGTCCTGGTGATGCAGGTGCTCGGCAGAGAGGGCACCCCGCATTCCCAGCTGCCAGCCCGCTGCTCTGTTCCGGGTCTCGGACTCACCAGGGCTGCAGGCTTCTCCCACCACCTCCTCCAGTCCACACACGAGTTTGACCTCTCATCATCACCCACGGGTTTCTTGTTTTACTCAGCAATTATCTGCACTTGGAGGAGCTCATTCATTGCCAGCACTGGTATTTCCCAAATTAATTTATCCTATTTTGGCAGGAAATTCTATAAGCTCATTCTGATTTCCTGTGTGGAAATTTCATTTTTCAGCTTCCTCTCTCATTCTGTAGGCTTCTTTACAGTGCGTTCGGTCTGAAAATGAGCTGGAGTTCCTTGTGCCGTTGAACTGAAGTCACTTGCATCCCACAGTTTGCCTTCACTTGCCTGGTGTCCTTCCAGTTATGTTGACACTATACCAGCAGAGATGAACTGGGACTGATGATATATCCCACGTGTCTTTGACCTGTGTACTATGGTCCCTTCTAACATTTGTGCTTCGGGGCACAGTCCTTGCTTTCGGAGGGAGGCTGTGGACAGAGCATTGCAGGGCAGGGGACTGGGGGTCAGGCAGACCTGGGTTGGGCTACCAGCCTTGTTGGGACAATTTTGAGGGACTGGGAACCAAGACAGTGCCGCTTGTCACCCCAAAACAACTGGAGGGACAGGGTTCAAGGTAGTTTTACCCTGTCTTCATGTCCAGCCAGTTAGCCAACACGCATGAAATACACACATATACACTAACCTGTCAATATTTTTTTAGGGTGTGCTGAGGGAGGATGAGTACCAAGCCCACAAACATGTAAATATAAATGTATAGAGTGTAATCAGCACAAACTTTAGGAAAATTGTTGTGTTTACCTTTTTTTCCTGCTTCCAAGACCAGAATTTTAAAGGACTAATTTGGCTAATAAACTTGTAAAGAAATTGGATATGCTGGAAAATTACTTTCAAAAGGTTAATCTTTAAAGAACTATTTTTGGTTCTTTGAGCACTGGTGGGAACATAAAATAGGAGGTGTTATTCACATCACCGCCATTTGCTAACTCATCATTTCCTTGGCAATCGTTTTAAGTTTATCTCCAGTTCATAAAGTGATTTGAAACATGCCTGTTACCTTTCTGAAATTACCTGACCACAAGCTCTTTAAAAATAAGAATAAATATTTTTCTAAAGTTGAATTACCTTTACCTGCACAAAAATGCCCAAAAAATTACTGCAGCATATTGTGGTAAGCAGTTATGTTCCAATCTGCATTGCTGCCTAGGCTTCAGCATCTCGTGAACACTTGAGGGAGAGAAATAGAGAGACTCTATCAATTACTGATTTAAGAATAATGGCTCTTCAGATTGCAGAATACCCTGGATGTCTAAAAGGCTGTTGATACCAGCAATGCATGTCTAAACTTTGTTGTCACGTGCCCCCTGATGCTCAAAAATTCAAGGCAAATCTTAGCATCCTCTCCCTTCAAACACTGTTTTTTGAAATGAGTTTTCTGAAGGATATGATTTCTGTAATGGTTTGCTGCCTAGCCTGGCCCTGCAAGAGTAATTCTTTCTAGGGGAGCAGAGGCAGGCTTCGCTATCCATGGATTTGGAACAGCATGGGTCATTTAATTTTACTTTTTTTTTACTTTCTAGCAGTATAAAAGAAGATTGAAAACCCCAACTGAACATTTCTTTAAATACTGCCATTTTCAGGGAGCTTTTGGGCTTCACTTTTGTTTTACCTAGGTGATAAAACATTGGCACCTGTACAAAACATAAATATAAAAGCTTGGCCAGTACTTGTTCTGAATAGCGATGGTCAGAAAATTCTTCTGCAATGTATTTACAAATGCAAACTCTACATTAAAAAGAAAAAGCTGTACATGATATCTTCTTGATACATTAGAAGAGTTACTTTTTGTTTAATAAACACAGTGTCTTCCAGAGGAAAACAAATATATCTGTAACTGTCTTCTGGCATGGACTACAAATAAACTCTCTTGTCCCTTGTCACTGTCAGCTGCCATATATCCTCTCCTTCTTTAGGTGGATTTTTTTTCCCCAGGCATAAGAAATAGCCCTTTAGGGACACTCAGTTTTAAAATCTTAATTCTGATTTATGATGGGTTGTACAAACCTGATGCTGGAACAGCTACAAAGGAGTTCGCAGATAGACCTATTAGTTCCTTGGCTGCAGGTAAGTAAATGATTAGTAATAACTGGCATGAAAGGCCAGAGTCCAGCAGTTCTGCTAATTGCTTCAGAGAGGTGCTTTATCAGTAGCAGTCTTGAAAGCAGGAGTTGAAACCCCAAGAAGGGATGGGTCAGCCAAGTAGGAAACACACGATTTCCCTTGGTGCTGCAAAGGTTTTCTAATGCCTGTGCTCTTAGTCCATCGGGCTGGCAAAGTGATGCACAGAGCACGCTGCTGTGGTGCCCTGAACAGGACCCTGGGATGCAGCATAGGCATCAGATGGAGCGTGACTCGCCCTACGAACGCTGCGGCTAGGAGAGAGCTCCTCTGCAGCCCTGCGCTGCCTGTGATCGGGGTGGTCGGTGCCTAGTACTGAGTCCATTAAGTGAGGAAGCAGCCTGAAAGAAAATCATGTTTTTAAGTCGCCTGAAAAGCCAGTGAAATGGTGGTAATCAAAAATAGGAAGCACAGGCTCCTGGCTCGGCAATGCAGAGGATCTATTTCTACATCTTCAGCGTGGAATTAGGAACACGGGAATGGAGTTGCAGGAGGCCGGAGCTGTAAGGAATTCAGACTAGTTGCTTGTCGCTGTAGCTGAGGGGAAATTTCTCTCTGGTGTAAACTGTCAAGGGGTGAGATGCAGAGGACAGGTCTGTGGGTGAGTACAAAACAAGCAGCTGAAGGAGATCCTTGCAGGGCAAAAGCATCTGGAGGATAGTGCTGGAGCAATTTGTAGTATAGCTCTGCCCAAATGTCCCTCTCCATGCTGTGCTTTCCTCTCTCAGCCAGTGTATCAGCAGTTCATGGTCCGTCTGTGCACAGGCTAGTATGGGCTGCCGAGAATGAGAAGGTCAAACTCGCAGTATATTTTTCAGGGGAGCGTGCACCTGCAGCTGGGTTTGATCTTAGCAGGATAAGACAGATAATAAGGCTTTCCCTAACTTTAATACATGCTGGAAAATACAGTTGACCTTGTGGGTGCCACTGAATAGGCTTACTATATCTGGAAGCTAACTTTCTGGAATGTTTAGATATGTAAAAGCCAAGACTGAGACAACTTCATTGCAATGCTGGCTATATTTAATCCTAAAGCCTCAGGAAAATGTCAAAGATGGCATTACAGTAGGAAATCCTATTTGTCTCAAGAACTGTATGTGGCCTAAGCAGACACATTTTTTTCTTCTGGAGCACCAGATGCTCTGGAAAACGTCATTTTAGAAGGTAGACCTTGCAGTCTGATAATACAGCATTTATATGGATTCATAAGCCTGTAAAATGGATCATTAGTTGCACAAAAATCCATACCATCTTCTTGGCTTAATATAGTAGTGAAAGAAATATTTCCAAGATTTCATTGGAGGAACAGATTGGAGATCATGACAAAGAATGAGCATGTAGTGTAATTTATAGCTTGCCTGAATTAGACTTCTCATGTCTGATCTGCAGTTAAAACTGGATATAGTAGGCTTAAGTTGGCTTCGTCAGCTAATGAAGAACTTATATCAGAAGAGTGGCTGTTCATTTAGCCTGGCTGTGTTCTGCAATCCAGTCTCTGCAGCTGTTTCCTGATCTTGTTGATGTGTTTAAAGAACACACATTTGGTACTCCACGCTTCTGGAGGTGGCATATCTTCACACTTCCTGCGAAGACTTAGCACTATACTTTACAGAGTAGTAGAAACAAAAGCCCATAACATAAACAATCAAAATTCTCCGGGGAGAGGGATCCTATTTAAAAGCAGAGTCTCGAAGTTCAGTTCCACAAAAAGGCTCAGGGTCAGCTCTGCCGTAGCTCAAAACTAAGGTCCAAGGCATGCATGCCAGATCTTGCTCTACCTTCAGCAAGTTTGTCAGGGTAAATATTTACATATTTTGAAATATGAAATAGGTATCAAAACCAAACGTCTGCCATAGCAAGAGACAAAAAAAATTCAACATGCTACATTTACTTGAAAGATTTACATATGGATGTGGACGTTTGTGTAGGAGACCAAGACACACCCACACACTATCATAAGCAGTAATAATAAGCTAAAGGATGTTTGACTTGAAGGGCAGACTAACACCATATGTATTTATATATAACGTGTTTGTTAAATGAATGCACACTATAAAAGAGGGACCACCTAATTGTCCATTAGAAATACTCTCCTCCTTCTTTCCCAGATCTAATCCTCTTTTACTTCCTAGGCTATTGGAAAAGCTAAAAATAACAATAAGGGGAGGTGTAAACTTTCTTCAGGCAGCTGTTTTGTTCTTATTCAAAGCGGCTGCTGCCTCTCCTTGTCTGTGGCACTGAAATCATGAGGCGTCCTCACCCTCGTAGTTGCTGCCAGTGGAAGATGAGGTACCCTTCGGAGATGGGTTAGGTGCCATCACTCTCAAATGGAGGTGAAGCCTATCACAGAATCATAGAATCATTAAGGTTGGAAAAGACCGCTAAGATCATCAAGTCCAACCCCCAGGGAAAGGTGGTACCCCTTAGGGGTATGTCTGGATTGGGAATGAAATGCAGCATTGTAGAGCAGGCAGATACATCTGAGCTGCTTTAACTGAAGGGCCATGGCAGCCTTGTGATGGTTACTATAAGCAGCAAGCCTTTGAGAACCCCTGAAGGATACTTTGGTTTCTAGACAACCTTGTGCCCCGTGCCGCTAGAGCTGCAGGGCTCTGGGTACCTGAAACAGCCTGGATTGTGCCTCTGCAGGCTGCAACTGCACCTCTGGCTCGGGGCGCAGTCAATGCTCGGGGTCAAGCGTGACAGGGAGACAGGGGACACACAAGTGTGTAGGCAACAGCGACGGGCGCCAGGGAGGTGCTGAGTGAAGGGAATGGCCATGGAGCTGCAAGGAGCCAAAAATAAAAAAAAAGGAAATGGCAAAATCCAGACTGGAAAGATGTGTGAGGACGTATAGCATGGCAGAAATACAGTATAGAACAGGAGGGTAATGCAAGGGAAGCAAGTCACGTATAGAGGCAGATGGGGGACAGGAGTGTGTGTATGGAAAGCATGGAGGGGGATGTGACTAGGGCAGCAGCTTCTCCCATCTCGAGGGGAAGGAGGAGCACTGGAGTGGCACTTGCCTCGGTTTTCTCTGAAAGACCATGCCAACAGTAGATAAAAAAACAATGTTGAATTTGCAATAAAGAAAAAAGGCAATTCAGGAATCATGAGCTGAAATGACTTAAACTCATGGGATTAGTACAGCTGTAACAGTTGCAATGGTCTTGTGTATGGAAAGAAAAACTCAGCTCTGAACACAGACTGTGTCTTTGAAATGGGTGCAGCAGCTCTGAACTGAGTACAGTTCAACACTTGATAAGAGGTGTTGAAAGGATAAATAGCAGGGCAAGGTTTCATTTTCTAGAGATGTGAGGAGGAAAAAAACCTCTTTCTCTAAGCAAGGATTAGATTGCTTCCACTTAGCACCAACTTTCAGATTCCCAACGTTAAATCAGTATTCAAAATACATTGGCATCTCTCTTGTTCCTGAAAGCAGTTGTAGAAGTGGTACTTTTAAGCTTTCCAATTGTAAAAATAATTTTCTGTTGTATCGCTGCAGGGGGAGGATGTGTGTAAAGAAGCTAAATTAAAGGGTTCACTAAGAGGAGATATTTCACTTAAAAATTTTACCTTTCAAAGAGTTTTTTTCAAAACTCTGTTACCGTCACATTGCATAACTTGTTTTATTGCCGATCCATTACTCTGAAAGGGGAAAGCACTATTCTTATTTTGGGTGTATGCTACACCTGTTTTTTCTGCACTGTTAAATCCACAGCTTTCAGGTTCTCTAGAAACCCTTAGGGCTTCTGGATGCCCATGCAACCAGGAATTAAATATTTTCCATTTCTATCTGAAACTGAGTTAAAATGGTGTCATATAAATTTACATCACAGATTGATACCATAATCATAATCTGGAAACAAAGCCGCATATGCTAACCTAGCAAATGTCCTTGTGCTATTGCAATATCGCTTGTTCACAACTGGCTTTCCTGCTCTCTCTTTTGTTAGGATATTGTCACATGGACACATTGGCACAGTTCTGGAAAAAATAGATGCTTTTTCTATAGCAAAAATGTGAGATACAAAAGCACTCAGGGTGTTGCATGCAAGCCTTTATCTCCACTCTATACATATACTTGCCCATAGAGAGAGCACTTTGTAACAATGGTGACTCTTGCAAAATCTTTTTTGTTAACCTAACTGTAACTTTCTTTAACAGAGCATTCAGAAATTATTTCTACAATTGTGCATTGCAGACCATGCAGAAACAGTCAAGCGCAAAATGTAATGAGCACAAAGGTACAATGGAGGGAACATTTGTCCCTGTTCTCACCAGACAATATCCACTTATGTGCATCTCTATAGGTGTCTCTCAGATGCAGAGGCTGGAATTACATCAACCCTAACCAGAACAAGAAATGGGAATTGCTCACCCAACCTTGTATGTTAGCCTCCTCGTTCCTGTTTTTCCTGTGCTTTGAACACAATAAACCCTGGAGGCAGCATGGGATCCATGCTCAGGACAAAATGTCTTCATAACTGCACTGTGGCTAAAGACATTCCGTTAGCATCTGCCACTGGAGACCAAAGGTTAGCAAGAAGCATGGAGAACAAGAAGTTAATAATGCCTTGCAGCTGCCATACAAGCATTGCCTGTCTGTTACTGAAATAACAGCTGATGGGCAGCCAATGCCTTTCAGAGGCCCAAGTGCTTATAAGACACAAAGTCTCAAATAATCTGGCAAAATACTGATAACTGCTGTGGTGCTATGAAAATAAACCTACTAACTGGGAAAGGTTTGTCTGGGTGTGAAAATTGTGTCAAAAAAAGAAGCAAATTGAAGCATCTGTCAGGTAAGGGAATGATTTATGTCTGGTATATGATGGGAAGAAATATAGATATGGAAAACTTGTCCACCAGGATTCAGTTTGCCGGGGATCTAGTCAGCAAAAACCCTTCCAATACAAGGGAAATCTGCTGAGACAAGCCAGAGAGAAGATAAATTGCTATGACGTCAGAGAAAGAATATCATCAATGTCTGGGATTGCTGGAGTGCTCATCGTTGAAAGATTAAACATGGTATTATAGCAAGGATGTCAGAAGAAACAAAAAGAAGCTCAGCATAATTTTGGTCCAAAATAGACAGCCATCGATCCTGTTCTCTCACAACTTTAAGATTACCAGCATTGCAAATTTAATTTTTCTGACCAACAGATCCTATTTCTTACCATGCTCATTAAAGACTTTCTTCCCCTGCTCCTGTGAAGAATGCAGCAAACCAGTTGGTGACCCTTCCACACTGCTGCTGCTGGTACGTGGCGTTTCCATGTTGCAGGCCAACAAGGAGACATCTGCTAGGGAAACAAGATGTTTTCACGTGAAATTTTATTTTAAAATCTGTTTTTTTGAGCCAATCTGGGGTTCACAGTCTGCACCAATGAAGGGAAAAAATAACTTTTGTAAGGCTTTCAAAAAGCTCTGTCTAGTTGATAGTGCGGCAGCTATTGCTTAACAATGCAGGTCTCCACGTCAGTACCATCAACAAGCCACAGAAATTCCCTTTGAGTAGAGTTGAGATCAGCATTTGCATTCATGTGTTGACCCTAGTCTTCCAACTTTCTGGAAGGTAATGTACTTTCGTGGCCATGGCTCCCTGGGAAAATTAACTTCTACTAAAATAATGAAACTGTCTACCCAGTGGAGGGAGCAAAAGTGCAGGGTACAGAACCACCCTGGGAAATAAATTTGGATTATGGCACTTATTTTACAATATATCAAAGTGACCCCAGTTCTTACCATGCTCAAACCTCCTTTGAATTAGCTTTTCCTTAAAAATGCATCCTGATATACAGCCTTATACACAGATATAATTCTTTATAAAGTGCTTAAGTAGTTTCTTCCCTATAGGTTGGGAGAAGTGGGATAGGAAAGTCTCAGTGACTTGACTATCTTTAGCTACTTAAAGCGGCCTAATCTTACAAGTCCGAGGCCACAGAGAAGCTCTTAATGGCTGCATAGTTTCACGTGGTCTTATTATACAAAGATAAATTGCTTTGCTCCCATCCTAAATTGCCTGTTCTACAGAGCCTTGCCTGTAAATTAATAACAAATGTAAGAGAATTGGTAGAATTGTATTTCTGCAAGAGAAATTGATCTGTTAACATTTAAATTCTTTGCCACAGGCTTTAGTAAATCTTTTAGTTGAAGGTAAGATTAACTTCTTCCCTATGGTTCCAACATCTTGGTTTGTACTGTTTTTAAAGATGCATGAAGGGTAGATATCCTTGTCTTTTAGCTTTTTTATCAGATCACTTTCATTTGGCCAGATGCTATCATGGCCATAAATTTCAAAGCTAAAAATAGACTTGACTATTTTTCCCCTTATCCCTTAATTCTCTCAAATAGATAATGATTCAGTGCTACCTTGTGACCTTTCAAGTACAGCTTACTGCACGTTAAGTGAACAAACTGATTTGGAGAGCAGAAGTCTTATACTTTAAGGTTTTTAAAAAAGGACTCAGAATTTCCTATCTTTTATTTAAAGCAGTAGGTTAGAGCAAGGTGACTTTATTCCTTTACTGCAGGACATACACGTGCCAACTCTGGGGCCTAAAAGCCTCATTCTGGTTTTTCACTTCAAATAATTCTATCACAAAATCTTTATGTTTTACAAGACTGCTTCATAATATGTAAAACCATTAAAACATTAGATCCCGCTTTCACTTGTACTACCATAAATCTGGAGTAATTGATTAAGGAAAACTGACACCAGATTTGTGCCATCATAGCAAAGAGCAAAGAACAGTCATCAGCTCTTGTCTATATGACTGCAATATTAGTTGCTACAAAGGGACTTTGTTAGCATCTTGGTTTAAAACGAATGTTATGACAGGAATGGCTTTTTTGAAAGAATAAACTGTAGCAGAATATTTCTGTTTAAATGTTTAAGATGCAATCCAACAGCACAGCATCAAAACTTGAAAGATCAAGCAAGACACATTAATTCATCAGGAGTACAATCTTTGTGGAGTATGCCCCTCAACACCAGATTTTCTGCCAGTTTCTCTAGCATGTCCTCATGGGGTAATTCCCAAAACATCTTGGCAGCCTCAGACAGCTGGTATTCTGCACCACTGACAAGATGCAGTTATCCAGGAGGTGCTTTTAGGAAGCTAGGGAATTCAAGACTGTAACTCTGTTTTGCTGTTCTATTTTCCCTTTATGTGCAAGAAGGAAAAATTTGGTTCTGGTCAAAGGCTTAGCAAAAACGCTACGCTAGATGAAATGGGAGCACATGGAAGGTTTGCACTGATAGAAAGAATCACGCTCTGAATTTGCTTCTTGGCAGTGCAAAAGGTATCACAACAGCAGTGTAAGCGTGACACAATTGATGACTGCTTTGACTGTGGTCTAAATCATTTTAGTCAGGGATGTCAGCAAGGAAAGGAGTGCGCTGGGTGTATTTTGCTGATTGTTTTATGTGTGCGCACTCTTTCTGCTAATACTGGTTGTGCAAAAGTAGAGAATTTGATCCTTCTCTGTAATTAACTCTAGCACTGATATCACTGCCCTGTGGTCTATCTGCAGTGTCTAGGCTGGGCAGGACATCCAAAATGGCAAGACTCTTGATTGCAGCATGGTTTGCCCATTTCTTTCCTACCTTCCCTGGACTTTGAATTAACCCACTGTTAAAAGATGGGCAACTCTGTTCCTATAACTTCACAGGAGTTTTAAGAAGGTATATTGACTCTTTATAAAGCATTGGATACAATTACAATAAATATCATGAGGAGACAAAGAGGAAATTATTCATCTGAAAATCAGACACTGAGTATGAACAAAATACTGACATTAAATTCAGCACTGAATAAAGCCAGGTCTCCAGGTGGGAAGGGACGTAGAGGGAATGAGTTTGTGGGAGAAGGCGGCTATGGCAGTGAGGATGCACACAAAGGAACTGCACTGAACTCAGTGCATTGAACTCTGATCTTACCTTACTTCTGTGATAGGGTTTTGCTGTTTAAAATATCTCTTACTCCACTCATGCCCATAAACTAAGGAAGAATAAAACCAAAGAAAACATAAAAACTAGTTTCTATCACGAAGGATGCTTGATGTTTTCAGGATATGCCACCAAGAGGTGTTGGATTGGAACAAACAGCTTGAACAGATGATTTGTACGCCATTTATTACATCTGGCAAATGTACGAGCAGTTAGTAATGGTCTTCTGGGGGAACTGTCAGTCATTCCCAGCAGGCAGCACTGCTAATCTCCATAATTACACAAGCCATCATAATGTAATGCACACTCAAATAATTTTTACATCTTCTATTTTCTGTATCATCCACCTCCTTCGCCTTTAAACTCTGTATGGCAAGGAGCATCTCAGCATTTGTACTTTGCTACAGCACATGCACACTTCTTGCTTTGCTTTTGATGGTTAATGAATCGACTTTGCTTTTTAAATGGTGAAAGTTATAACTAAAACATGACGTCAAAAGAAGAAGAGTGTCTGGAAATTCTAGGTCAGTTCACGCACAATTCAGAGAAATCAGTGAAGTCTTCCCAGCACTGGTTTTATTTAGTTGAATATCAGTCGATACGGTAAATGTAGGCCTGCTAAAACTCTTGTGTTCTCCATCTCTTAGCAAAACTTGAAAAGCATTTCTTTCTGAATACACGCTAATCTCAGTGAATTCACAATGTCTTGTGTATGGTAGAAACCACCTCAAAATAATGTCCAAGCAACTCAGAAATGAACAGTCTTGGCAACACCTGCAGGGAATATCAGTAACCTTTCCCTTTTAAGTACGAAACAGTCTGTCTTCTTTACCACATCACACAGAAAGTCTGTTACAAAACAAGATCATGAACCCGCATTGCAAAACTGTTTGTTCTCAGAAGAAGAGTTCAGCAAATGCCAAATTCATAAGCAAACCTAAAAAAATAAACAAAGGAGCCCAATTCTGTTACCATCCCTGGTGGGACCTTGGGCTGTATATATCCATTTGATTTTGGCCCTAAAATTAAACTACCATCTTTTTCGGTGTATTGGTGCTGGTTAGTGTATTGCAGTTGTGGGAAAGCTACAACATGCGCACGGGATGAAAATAACTCCTTTGCACCACAGCTGCATTTGTCTTTGTTGCCTGCCTTGCGTGTCTCCACCTTTTAGCTGCATGAGAGTTATAGTCAATGATGTAACTGCTACAGTATGGAAAAATAGAGTTATGAGGGCCACTTCTAACAGGTTGGATATAGCTGTGTCCCATTTACTGAGGAAATAGATCAAGCAAAGAAACAAAGAAACTAAACCAAAAATGCTTGAAATATCACGCGTGTCTTTTCAGAGCTCCGTGTTTCATATGTTAGTTCCATTTTCCTTGAAGTGACATACACATTTCTCAACTTGGCCCAAAGAAATTTAGGAAATCCCCAGTAAAAGTGAAAAAGTAAGAGCTTCTTCAGAGGCAGGCATAAATAATTCATTCTCCCAGTTGGCTCCTTTCCATCTCACCAGTATCACAGGGTGCTGTCAAAGATGACTCTTGCTTTGAGAAGCAGTCCCTAGCCAATGTGTAGAGAAAACTGTATCATTGAAGGATTTCTCTTTGGAGCAATCCACCAACAAACTAAATGAATAAGATGCCAACTTCTTCATCCTGCATCTTTGTTCTATATTACTCCTTTTCCCTTACTTCTGTAAGCAGCCACCCACCCTCACTACTATTTAATCTGTTTTTTCAAGGGACAGACATCTGTGCTGGGGAGCAACTGTCAAACTCCAATAGTGGCTCAAGGTATTATCAATGGCATCTCACATATCTCATTTTAAGAAAAGGACATGCATTCCAGGAACGTAAACTTACATTATCTATTTCGAAGAATGTTCAGATTACAAAACCTCAAAGTCAGGAAGTGTTGGAATCAGTGCTGCCCAGGCAAGTAGCATTTTTTAAATTCAGGCATAAACTCTTGAAAACTTTTTTTCCCCCCAGACAATTTAATCTTAATTACAGATCTCTGTCCCAGTAGCTTGTCTTGCAGCAAAATTGAATTGAAAATCCATGCAGGGAAGACTTCCAGTTCAAATCTTGTTTATTTTTATTTGTTGTTTTACATCTCCTTTTTTAGGCCTCAATTCCTCTTCCTTGAGCCATGAACTTCTGTAATGTGTTGTTTTAAATTCTAGCATTGTATAAAGTGAGAGTTAGTCACCCTCTCTCCAGAGCACAGCCAACTGGACCTCGTGGGAGGAGGCTTGGGAGAAGGAGTTTAAGAGATTTCCCCAAGCCATGATGCCTGCAGGATGTCAGGGCAGAACTTTTGCTCAAGAGGTAATTAAAGCGGATGAAATGGCCTCCTGGAACGGGGATTAGCTCACCATAAAGAGGGAGGGCCGAAAAATAAAGGAAAAGATACACACAGCATTTCTGACTCCTACAAGCAATTAGATGAGTGGGTACTGCAGGAGCACCCCTCCTTCTCGCACTGAAATCTTCTGCCCAAGTGAAATTGTTGGTGAAGGGATGCATTTAGCACTGCTGCTACAAGAGAAGATAACTCAGCCGACAGACATCCATTTCTAACACAGAAAGCACGAGCCAGGGCAGGATGTCTCCCTGCCAGCCTTCATGCTGGAGATCCTGCACTAAAGGCCAGAGAGCTGCAACAAAAAAATGCCCCAAGCTCAGCGTTTCTGGAATCAAAGCCATCACTCATTATGCACTGTGCACCTAGGCTACCACTTTTGATCTCCAAATTGTTATAGGAGATGAGTGTAGCATGCTTCCATCAGAGTAGGATGCTTCCAGGATTAGCCTCATTATAAGAGACCTTTTAAATCTTATTATTGATAAATTGTACTGCTTTGTTGCTGGCACGCTTCAAGCCAATGAAGTTACTGGCTTGATGATCCATCCTCAAGATGAAAAGAAAAATTGGAGCAAATTTGCATGTGGGAGAGTTCAAGGACCAGTTTTTGAAAGGAGATAAATGCCTCTTAGTTTTATTGACTGTCACAGGAATACAGAAAATTTTCAGCATTCCTTGTGACCTGCCCCTATATACTCAAGTATTTGGATAGAATTAAGTTACATTTACAAAGCTGTTATTACCGCCAGCTGAAATAAGCTGAAATAATACTGGCAGTCAAGAGACCTTTCAGAAAGATAGCAACTTACTTTTTATTTGACATGAAGAGAGATTTCTTAACTAAATTGTCTGTACTTGGTGCTTTTGTTACTTGTTGCTGAAAATATACTCTTTATTGTTCTGGAAAATGGTTGTAAAAATGACCCTTTTTTTCTATAAACTTTCCTACTAAAGTATTTAAAAAATACCATTGCATTACAATATTTACATAGCAATAGTGAAATGAAATAAATCCCTTCCCTGTTCCAAGCAAAATATTCTAATAAAACTCTCAAGGTCATTATCTTCAAAACATTACTGTCCTGGTTTCGGCTGGGATGGAGTTAATTTTCTTCCTAGTAGCTGGTATAGTGCTGCGTTTTGGATTTAGGATGAGAATAATGTTGATAACACACTAATGTTTTAGTTGTTGCTGAGCAGTGCTTACACTAAGTCAAGGACTTTTCAGCTTCTCATGCTGCCCTGCCAGTGAGGAGGCTGGGGGTGCACAAGAAGTTGGAGGGGACACAGATGGGAGAGCTGACCCCAACTGGCCAAAGGGATATTCCATACCATACGATGTCATGCTGAACAAAAAAGCAGGAGGGAGTTGGCTGGGGTTGTGTGGCCGCTGCTCGGGAACTGGCTGGGCATCGGTCAGCGGGTGGTGAGCAATTGCATTGTGCATCACTTGTTTTGTATATTCTTTTATCATTATTATTACTTTTCCTTCCTTTTCTGTTCTATTAAATTGTCTTTATCTCAACCCACGGGTTTTACCTTTGTTTCCGGTTCTCTCCCCCATCCCAGAGGGGGCGGGGAGTGAGCGAACGGCTGCTTGGTGTTCAGCTGCCTGCGGGGTTAAACCACAACAATTACTAATGCAGGAGTTCAGTTTAAAAACATGGAAATGAAGCCTGGTTACAAAAGCTGTAGTTTTTCTGCGGCCTAATTAAGCTCAGCTGTGGAATAATTGCAGCACGTCATAACCTCCTGCCCCACCACTTTGTCCTTGAAAGATTTTGGATTAGCCAGTTTGTCATAACCTGATTAAAAAAAACCCAAGTGGGCAGGCAGGAAGCAGGTTCTGTGCAAACTCTGCGTGGTACTGCCAAAATAAACATGCCTGATTGCTGCAAGGTTGCTGCCAAAAAACAAGGATAGGACTCGACTGGAGGCAAAGGGAAAGAAACACAGAAGAAGTGACAGTTTGGCATCCCAGCCAGGAAAGGACAGTGCACGGTGCCACCGGGGCAGGACTCTTCAAAGCCAAAATGGTCATTACAGTAGGACCCTTCCCTGCAACTCAGCCAAGAGCTGAGAGGCACCTTGTATTGCATCCTCAAGCACAGGGACACAGAGGCTTTGCTGACACAGGCAGCTTCATCTGGCTCCAGCAAGTGCCTCAAAGATCTGCATCCACCCATAAACATCTCTACCTTTAATCTTCAGCCCCAGAGTGCTCAATCAGCGCTCAAGGACAAATACCTGGCACTCAGTAGCCTGCTGGTGGGGGTGAGTCTGGACCCTGTTTTTTGCATATGGAAATACGTCACAGATGCCAAACTATATGCATTTCTCCTCTTCCCCCTCCCCTTTCTGGGAGTTGGATTTCATGATCCTTATGGATCCCTTCCAACTTGAGATACTCTATGATTCTATGATTCCCTGACCTATTTTGCCTAACCATTTATGTGACTCAACGTTCCAACTTTGCCACCTGAAGTTTTCCAGAGCTCTGCTGATTCTCTTTGATTTGCCTATTTCTCCAGATGTGACATCAAACTATGAAATAGGTGAAATTACAGCAATCAAAGCGAAAGCTGGGGAAGGCAGCTTTGGGCATAGAGAAAGAAGTACTATCTGAGGGCACCTTCAGCCACTACCTGTTCTGGCCACGTGGTATGGACTTGCTGTTAGCTACCTTTGACAAATTAGAGGCCGTAAGCGGTAAGTTAAATGGCTTGCAAATAACATTTCCACTCCTCCTAAGCCCACAATCAGCTCCAGTGGTGACGGCACATGCAGGCAGAGAGCACAATTCGCAACAGTCTGTGCTCTGCAGCAAAGAAGTAGGTTAATATTGGGAAGAGGTACATTACCTCCCAATAAGGCTGAGCTCAAAAAAGGAGAAGATGCAAGATCTGAATGGAGAGTTGGGATACTTGATCCCACGCTGAAACAGTTTCAGCTAGGGGGTATGCTTTTATAAGCCAAGGACAAACATGCCTTCTGGAGGGGTTTTGGGTGGAGCACAAGTGTTGCATACCACTGCATTTTGACAAAGATAGCTTCATCACGGGGCAAGAGATGTCTGGAATACCCTTCCTGGACATACCTCTCCACCCAAGTAACCTGTCCATGGATTTCCAGGAATTGTCATCCAGGAAAACATGACACTGTAAAATGGACACAAATACAAATCTTGCACATCGTCAAAACAGTCTTCCCAGTACAACTAATAAAAGACTAAAGGAAGAACGTAATACAAGAGAAGGTTGATACAAGCAGGCAGAGAGCAGTGAAAAAGTAGTAAGTACTTTCCTGATAAGCTCAGGGAACATCTGTACTGGCAGGCAAAAACAACAGAGCTAGCAGCAGCACATGATGGATGTTACAGAAAATGTAGTTCTTGAGATACTGCACGCAGTCCATGCTATGACACGGAGCCAGTGTCATAGCACCAAAGTTATGAGAATTTTGGCAAGGAAAACCCAATCCACAAATATAAGGATTACAGATTATTAGAGAGGATTTGGTGCTTGTTCTGCAGGTTGCCTTTATGGCAGCCTGCTTCTAGTTCTTTATTTAATACGCAAATCTAAAATTAGGAAGATCCACTCAGGGATGTTTAAGCGCAGGAAGGTTCATGGCAGCTACTGACTCAGCAGTGGGAGGTTACAGCTGCTGAGGACTTTGTGAGATCCACCAAGTCCCAGGAAACTACAAGGTATAGTTTAATCATTTAGATATTAACTAAAGACTGCAAAGGACACACACATTTTGTTCAGCTCTGAAACACTCTTAAGCTGCTTCTAGCTGGGATTTGGTGAGAAAATGGGGGAAGCATTACTGCAGCCCTGGCTGCGGAAAGGTCAGTAAGGCACTTCTGACTTGTCTTAAAATTCAAGATACAAAGCATCCTAATGGAAAGAATCTCTTGGGCATAGGAAAGCAGCACTAATGCACTGAAAGCCTAGCAGAACAAAAAAAGTAATGAAACAAACTCTGTCCTAAGCCTGGCAAGTGTTAAATAGACTGATGGACTGGGTACTTCTCCATCCCCAGAAGCCTGTCTGTTCCTCCCCACATGGCCTTCTTTCTCTGCCTTATTTCAGGAGCCATCAGAGCCTTCCACCACTCTCAGTGTGGAATTCCAGGTACAAGCTGGAAAATCAAGAGTTCAGGGAATTATCCCCAAAGATGATGTTTTCATGGCAACAGGTAAAAAAATCATACTCTGCTGTCTAATCATGCAGCTGAATGGGTAAATAAAGAACAATGCGATACAGATGGTGACACTGGCAGTTGTATGCTGAACTGCTGTATGCAAATTATGATTCTGTGAATACAGAAAGAAAATAAAAGCAAATGTAAAAGAAGAAAGGTAGTTACATAAAATCAAGAGTAGAGATTATGTCAAAGAAATGCTAATACGGATACTACCTGTTTTGACACTGGTTTGCCTTATCTAAGTTCCATGGCTGTATTTCAAGAAGAGTTTGGAAATTCTGGGCAGAAAGTTCTGCATGAGCACTGTTCAGGGTCAGAGGGTACAATCGGAGTGCCAGCCCCCTCTTCCATTATCCAACTCAAGGCTATGAAATAGCTTAAACTATAAAAGGCATTTGGATTATGATTGTAACATCTCAATTTAAGTAAAATGTGTGTTTGTCAGCTGCTTGGTACTCAGGTTGTTTTTCCTACCCTTCTGCCCATGGAAGCCTCAGTTCTCTGTCTTGTTCCTCTAATATTTTCTGATCCCATAACTGCCAACTGGCCTAACTAAAACAAAGTTGACCTGAGCTGCCTATAACGGTCACTTCTAAATGCTAAACTATCGACTAGCTAAACTAGACCATATATAAACTATATACTTATATTCTAATAATGATCATTTACCACCTTCTGCATTTCTTGAACCCAATACAACTCCCGGGTGTCGTGAAAGAGCTGGGACGAAAACACAGGGCTACCCCAGGGACAGCCCCTTTGCCTCAGGCTGCCTGACCCAGCCAGTTGTGTCCCTCGGCCCAGCCTGGGAATGAGCTTCAGTATGTGGTGGAAGGAAGGGAGAAATCAAAGCCACGTTTGGGCTGTGCAGCCTGGATGCACCATATTCACCCTACTTTTACTTGCAGTGGGAACATGGGAAGATGGATGATATTTGGGTACAAGGACTAGAGTGTAAGGAAGAAGATGTGGTGCTTCCACAGCTCCCACTTTCTTCTCTTCCTCCCTTCTCTCTTTCTGGCCCCCAGCCTTTCTGCCTTTTCGCTGCCATTACTGCCTGCTCAGCCTGCTGCGTAGGCAGCTGCGGCAGCAGGAATTACAGAAGTTCTGGCATATTTGCCTCCTCTTGATACCCCTCACATGGATGCAGGGTGCATACCTTTCTTTCTCTGCACTACCTTTTGTCTGCCCAGGAGAAAGCAGTAGGGATTCAGGAGATGAATGCCCAGGAGGGATCTGGCCCAGGCTGCAAGAAACGTCGGGTTGCCCTTGCTGGCAGGAGCAGTGTAAGCTGTCCCGCTGGTAAGCTCTGTCTGAATCAGGTTCAAGAAGTGCTTGAAAAACTGTCAACCTGCCATTGAGACAGCGTGATGCATTTCCCTGTAGTCAGGCTCTAGCAGACAAGCAGAATCAGCCTGAAAGCAGAAACCACAGTCCCCGAGCAATAGCCAGCCATTATTAGGATCTCACCAAGAATGAAGTTGGCAGGGCCAGAGAGACATCTTGCTAAAAATACATTTGGCAGCTAGCAGGAGAGAAGTAAGGCAAAAACCTGCTTCACTGAGTGCTCTTTGGCCACATATCCTTAAAAGAGCAGGAGGCCCCACAGCAGGCATTCGCTGAAATCATCCTCTGTGGGTCCAAGTAGTTAATCTGTATCAGTGGATTTGATACTGAATCTTGTCCAGTCCTGGAAAAAAAACTGGGGAAGGAGAAAGTATAACCATTCTTTCCATCAAGGAAATGATCAAGTGTTAAAGCAAATACATGCAGATTAGGAGTGAGACAACTAGTAGGTACATCACACTGAACTCAGCTTCCATCCCAGAAGCACATCAGAGGGGGAAGGCTCATAAAATGAAACTCCACTTTATCTTTTTACTCCACTTTCTGAGTATTTTCTCAGTGTCTGTGATGCATAAGGTTTCTTCTGAAAGATAGTTTACCTACTAACTGCTGGGTGCTGCACTTAGGCCACAACAACCCCAGGCAACGCTACAGGCTTGGGGAAGAGTGGCTGGAAAGCTNGTCTTTTCCAACCTAAATGATTCTATGACTATTTAATCTCACGTGTCAAGTATGTCCTGGTCAAGGAGTGCTGGGGAATATAGGCAATTAAGTACTATGTTGCAATTGCATTTTGACTATCAAAGTTATCTTTCAAAACTTCCTAAAAGGTGTAATTTTGTCCTCATAGCCTTCAGTGAAGGCACTGAAGTAGGTAAGCTTTTGAGTTTTATGAGGAAAGGAAAAAAAGTCATCATCAATAGGAAAGCTAGAAAGGAAGAAAACTCAGAGTAGGAGAGCAGATATGGAGGAGGAGCCAAGGGAGAGGGCATTTGTATTTACTGTCAAGGACAATAGTGTCTCCTAGAAGACAGAAAGTGCACAATACTTGCAGAGCTTCTGCTGGTCTAAGTTCGTGTATGCTGCCTCTTACTAACTAATGTGTGTCACTTCCACAGTAAGGTAAACCACTTGACCTCCTTTTGACATTCTCTTTTAGTGAATATCATCTGATGGTAAATGAAGAGTGTCTGGAAGGCAGAGCAGGGCTTTTTGCAAAGCCTTTTAATAAGTTATCACACCTTCTTGCCAGAATTCTGCATCCTGGGTGCTTCTGTGAGGGCAGAGCTCCTGTACTGGTTTGGGGAAGATGAGTGACTCCATCCGAGTGGCAATAATGCATAGGGATGACCTTTTTATCATCCTTTCTAAAGCATCACTTGCAGTGTCTAACTAGCTGACTTTTGACTCCTCAGGTGGTAGGCTGGTAAAGCAAACCCAGCTTAATAGTATCTTTTTCTCTTGGTTGTTGCAAGTCCTCCACCTTGCAGACCTCTACCTTGCTCTGGTTACCAGAGTGGGAATGTAAGCAAAATTTGCTTCTGGCAGCAGAATAGGAGGAGAGGACATGCTGTCTCATGTCTGGCAAAGTACAACGGTGTTTCTGTAAGTGTGGGGGTGTCCATAAGTGACTGCTGATAATCGTCTCCAAGCCACATGCTCTACTAGAGGCAAAGACACTCTCCAGTTTATGAAAAATAGCGAAGTACCTGGCTACCCTGAATAAGTGCCACATAATCTTTTTGTGGTTAGGCTATGTACTTTTTACTCTTCAGAAATACAAGTGGCAAGAAAGAAACATGCAGAGACACAAGCCTCTTCACATGACTCAGAACTTTAAATCTGTCTTCTTGCTTAATCCAAGTGTGTGATTGCAGCACAAGCACTTTGCTGGCAGTGCACAGTTCTGCTAAAAGCAAGCTGCTTCCTATGGGCAGTTCTATGCAGAGAAAATCTCCTTGGAGAGCCTCCTAAAAGGTTACTGAAAGAGATCTCCCACTAACTTCTACTTCTCAATATAAGTCCATGTTACCTGCCATCCAAATAATTCCTGGGAGTCAATGTTTCACTTCAGCCAAATTTAATAGCAAACTGTAGCAAACTGAAATTCTTACATAAAATTGCATCTGATAAACAAATTATTGTATGACTTCGTGGTCAAAAAAATTATCTATCATCAAAGTCTAGATTTTCTGACAGTGATCCAAAACAAATCTGTACCTGATCCTTCTGTGTCAAGGAGTTTACACAAGTTTGGGATTGGTATATGTTGCATTTGCAGCTACGAGAAGCAGCATAATTTAGCCCATCCAGCTATTTATTTTTATAATTATGCCTCTTATGTTTATAACATGTTTTCATTGTAGCTGTTGTGACACCACGGATGGTAAAGATCTGCAAACTGGCTGGAATAGTGGAATCAGACTGAGAAAACCTCAGGACTTTAGCTAATGTTTTTTAACTCTTCTGTAAGGTACTGCAGACACCTATTGCCTCATATACCCATTGCTGCTTTTCATCACAGGTTATCCATTTTAGATTGTAAAAAAGTGTAAAATCCCTGTAGTATATTAATTCAATTTTCTCAGTGCTCAAAAATTCTGAAGAGTCTGCTTCAAAATGTCCTGCATTTTGCCTGTAGTAGTTTAAAGTCCTAGCTGTAGTACTCTGATCTCTTCAATCTGAAATGAGACAGTAACCCTGCGAACAGACGTGCTGCAGTTCTCTGCCTATCATTAGTACATGTCAACACTTCATTAAACTGTCCAGAGCCTGCAAGCATAAGACAAATGGACTTGATTCTGCAAAAGAAGCAGAAGAAAAAATAATCATTTTTCATGCTGTGAGTTTTGTGGATTAATGGACATACATTCAATTGGTAGGGGTAAGAATTTGAATGGACAAGAAAGGCAGCAGTTTAAAATATCATATTCCTACAGTTGAAAGTCAGGTGTCTGTGAGACATTAGCCCTTTTAAAGGTTGAGAAACTGATGGTTCCTGGCATGGGCCATGAGATAGATAGTCACCTCTAGATACTTTGAGAAAATCAAATGTTATCATGTGGTCCTTTAGCTGCAAATTCCAACGTGTAAGGTCAGGGCTGAGGCACAATGGATACAAGAGTGCATGAGACATTTAAATTGGTGTTGCATCTCTTTTGTAGACAGAAATCTTCTGTTTCCAGTGATATTTGTCTTGTTGAAAGCCATTCTGTATCTCTGAGAGTTCATGATTTTTAAATGTAAAGGTTTGAAGTCTCTGAAATGCAGCAGTACATTATATATAGGCAGAGAGACAAAGCTGTTCTAAGAAAACACACTGACCTCAGAGGTGAGGAGAGAATAAAAGCAAGAGAAATAAAGCAGCAAAATGGGCACATTTATGAACACCATTTAAAAAATGTAAAGCTAAAATAATGTTTTGTAAAACTAATTTATTGCACACATTAAGTATGCTTTTATCAGACTAAGTTTAAGAAACAGAGGCAAGTCATATATAAAGACTGTGCTTATTTTTAGTCTATAGGAGGAATAAAATCAGGCAAAGAGGATAGAATCATGGGGAAAGGATGCCAGGTAATAAGTGAGTGAACATTGAGGAGTAAAAAGGACAATAACCATCTTGCAGTGGAAAATGAACATTTGGAATGACAGGGGCTAATGTGTTAGGATTGCTCAAAGCCTCTTTATGCTGTTTAAATTCACGAGTGACCAAAAACACAGCTGGTTTCAAGTCGTCCTACATTCTCAAGGGAGACCTAAAGTATTATTTCATTAAAACACTTAGCCAGTTTTTAATTGCCTGAAAGATTATCTGTTTTTCCATGTCTAGCTGATAAAACATATTTTTTATCCTTATCACCCTCAGTGCTTCTCTTAGACCACTCTCTGGTGGTCTCTAGTTCTCTTAGTACTACTAGTGGTGTTTTAAAATGCTTGGTGCTGAAAAAACCTGAAATAATCAGAGTGAGAAATACAAGAACATTGAAAATCAGGGAAAAAAATTGTAGCTTTACTCTGTGACAGTTTACAGTGAAAGAAATTCATTGGGTGAAGTTAAACTAGATTTCCGTGAAAATCACAAGATTTATTGCAGAAGATAAAAACTGTTTGGAACAATGGTAACCCCTACAGTCACACAATTTGCGACTGCGAGGTCCCAGGGAGCTGCAGAGCTCTTGGGTCCAGCCGTGTCCAAACTCCACACCAGGGCACGACATGGGTATCCACCATCCTCCTGAGAGCAGAAAGCTGTGCAAATGTGCAGGATTTGCAGATCTAAGTAGCTTTGCTGTCTCCTGAAAGAATACAATTATTTTATGTTCTGTTTCCAAAGGGCTTTGCACCATCTCATATTGTACTTCAGGATTGATTTTCTCCTGCTCTGCTTGCACAAGTTCCATCTCTAACACTGGAAATGTTATAAACAAAGGCTGAGGGAGGGGAATCATGGTTATAGCTCTCTTCTCCATTTTCGTAACGTAGATCTTGATACTTCAGAAAATGGTGGCTTTTTTCCCAGTGCCTCTGAAAATTTTTTTGCCCCTGAATCTCAGTCTATTTGCAGATTGGAGGAAGACTTAGCTGGGCAAGACAAGCAAATGTAGCACTGATAGTCACAAAATTACAACAGATACTCATGACCCTCGCACAGGTTTCAGAGAGTGAGGAGCTTTTGGCTGCTAGAAATTATCTACCAGAATATTTCTATAAGTTTTGAAGCTTTTGGCAAGAGTGAGACTAACCCTAAGAAGTTACTTACGAGCTCAGACTTATTAGAACTCATGTGGCAGCTATCTGAGAATCTGAGAAGGTATGGCGAGCTTCTAAACAACTGATCTAATTAAATGCGATTAAGGACTAAGAGGTATCAGATGCATGCAATCATATTCTCTTCATCTGGCAATTCATATTAATAAGTCTCAGAGAGCATTTTCAAATTTGTTATTTGCTGGTGCTCACTCTTTGTGTGTGTGTGTGTGTGTGAGTGTGAGTGAGTGTGAGTGAGTGTGATTTATTCCCATTATACATCTTGTTGTATCCAACCGGCAAATTCTGCTTTATTATTATGCTATTCAAATTCTGTTTGGGGAATGTGAGCCAGGCCTAGCAAATCCAAACAGTGAGGGATTCTCTCTGTCCAGTTGAAGCTACCTGAAGACTAAAAATACTAGCTCCAAAAATTCCCTGTGAGTATAAAATGCAACTCTTAAAGAACACATTTGGACTCATTGGGTGAGTAATTTTTATGTGTTAATTACATTTATTTGCTTTGTCTGACACGTAGATTGGCTACTAACTCTGTTTCTAAATTATTTTTGCAAAAGTGGCGCAGCACCCTTACGAAAAGCATAGCTTGAACCATGTTATGAATGAAGCTACTAAAAGACCTAGCCAGTAATTTCTTCTTAACAGATAACAAACTAGAAACAAGTATCAGAGATTTACTATAGAGGGAAATTACTATTTCAAAGCTGTTTCTATAAATGTAAAGTATTGACAGAATTAGTCCTGTTCTGTTCTGTAAAATATTTAACCAAATCACTTTTCATAGAATCATAGAATCATTAAGGTTGGAAAAGACCTCTAAGATCATTGAGTCCAACCATCAACCCACCACCCCCATGCCCACTAAACCATGTCCCTAAGCGCCTCATCTACACGTCTTTTAAATACCTCCAGGGATGGTGACTCCACCACTTTCCTGGGCAGCCTGTTCCAAGGCCTGACCACTCCTGCAGTAAAGAATTTTTTCCCACCCATACAATTAATCTCTCTTTTTTCAGGTGATGAACAATCTACATTGTAGTTGATATATTACTCCTTACAAGTTCTTTAATCCACATCCCAGAAATAATTAAAATGAAATTACTCTGTGTGATGCAATGTAAAAGAAAGATAATAGTTTAAGAATCTGAACACTCATTAATACCAGGTTTGAATCTGAAAGAACTACAGAATCCCTCCACTTAAAAAATGTAAAAAATATACTTTTGGTGGGTGCTTCCTTGATGTGGGATAGCATTTGTCAGCATCATGCAAAAACAAAGGAGAGTGCATATTTTGTTCCTAGAAACCTTTGATCTCTTGCTTCACTGAACAAGCCAGGCAGCTTGAATTCCTGGTGGGCGTGCGCAGAATACCATCCAGGCAGTCAAAGTCTCCATAGGTATACTGCAAAGAAAGGCTTGGGTTTTCTATAATGGCATGACTCTTTTTTTCTTCTCAATGTTGTCACAGAGCATGAAAGGACGATGGCCTACCAGGTTCTCTAAGAAACATCCCCTGTGAAGAGGGGACCACCCCACGGCTGCCAGTCTGGGGTTCCTTGAACTGAAACGCTTCAGAAGCATCTGAGCTGACACAGTGCGGCGCACCCAGGAGACTTTACCCAGTTTTGTAATCCCTGTACTGTTTAAATGACTTACAATAATGTTACCTCTTGCGCTAGTAGTGCTGTTCCTCGGTAGGAACATTTAGGGAATACTATAAATCCTTCAGTAATTTTATGGCCAAGGCAGTATAATACAGTTATTTTGGGCTTCAGCTTACAGTGCCATATGATTACATCAGAATCTGCATTTTCATTAAAAAAAAAATGGCAAGTTTCTTGCCCTTACAGAAAGCTTTAAAGGAAGAAGAAAAGCTTTAAAATATGAAATTGATGCCATGTCATCTGCCTGAGGGCCTGAAACAAGAGCTCTAAAGAGACTGATGCAATGTGATATGCTTGAGAGCCTGAAATGTGCTCTCAAGAGTGTGAACTCCAGTATGCATCTTCATTTCGTATTTATCCCTGAATCCATGGTCCCAGCGAAGCTAGTGACAACCACCCTTGCAAAGAGCAATGAAAAGGCAGGAACAGATAATTGTGGTAAGACCTGCCTATTCACTAAGTCACTGTGCCCTGCAAATTAATGTAGATATTACAGCTTATCCTGCTGCTCTTGCTTCCTCTCTTACAAAAAGAAAAGGTTCCTATTTTCCACTGCTACTTTCACTGGTTAAGTAGGACTATGGCAGAAGGCTACTGAGTATGGAGCCATGGAAGGCTTCTCAGCAATATGTATGGGCTCTGAATTATCTTATTCCAGCCACCGTGTATTGGGAATCTTATTAAATAAGAGGATGTAATATGTGATGTAATGCCAAGTAATACTGAAAGTTCACGAACATTGCATAGCTTGGTAAACTTATTTTTCTGTGTAAAGAGCCCTGGAAGTACACATGGGGATAAGGGAAAGAGCTGAATCTGTCAGGAAACTGTGTTGAACAATTATGCAGTTGCAGCTAGAAGCAGAAAAAAGCCAGGACTCTACAGAAAACTAGAAGTAATGAAGCCCATTCTTCCCCTTGAGTCATAACGTTATCAGCCTGCTTCACTCTCAAGTTTGTAGAATTGGCTCATCTCTATTTTTTAAACTCACTTATGTGGTATAACTGGAGGCTGCTAATAGTAGTTGGTTTGAATATTTGTGATCTGACGGTGTATTCTCAAGGGACTAAAAATATGCACATGTCTGATTTACTGGAAGTAACCATGACATTTAACTGACTGAGGTCTCTATCCCACAGTGAACTTAATACAACCTTTGGTATACTATTGGCTTGCAGAATAAAGAAAACCTTAACAGGGAGTTAAAAGAAAATAGAACTGAAGAAAGAAGTCATGGTAAAGCATCTGGAATACAAATAGGAACAGGAATATATCTGTATGTGTATGCATTTCTACTTATTTTTACTTCTCTCTCATTAGCTCCATTTGTGTGGCTACATTTCTGAAGGAAAGAGAAAGATGTTCAGAACTTTTTTTTTTAAATAATGAGGGAAATAAATTGACAAAGAATACAAGTAGAAAGAAGTGAAGCAGCCACGTAGGCCATAGGCAAATTTGCTGTTGTGGTTCCAGTTGGGTAAGAGGTTACTGTTGAAGCTGCTCATCGCCACCTCCCCCTTGATGTTACTGCCTCTCCAAGATCTGCAGGCGTAACTGAACATACAGATTTGAGTTGCGTTATCTGACTTTAGGGAGTCATTGAATGTGTAACCCTGCAACAGCTCCGAAGTCAGTACTACTGCAGGGGCAGCAGCATCCATCCAAGGGTCCACCTGGTGATAATAACTCCAATAACCCAGCTCAGCTGCCAGGAGAGCACTTCTGACCAGCTAAATTTGTGTCAATCCAACAACACCAGATTTTTACTACTGTAACTAAGAGCAGAATGTAACGCATAAAAACTGCAAACAGAATGGGAGCAAAAGTGCATCAGTTTGGAGGAATAGGAAATGAAGAAGAAAAAGTTAAGAGAAAAAATCGAAACGAGGCAGAATCTGGCTGTCATGTACAAACCATCTGTACTGTGTATCAGTGGAGCAACAAAGATCTACAGCAATACAAGCTTTGAGGCCACGTGGAAGAGGAAGAGACTGCAAAATGTAGTGCTTTACTTATAACCAAGAACCTGTTCCAGAGGAGTCTTTGGCAGTGATCTGTGCTGCATGGGCTGCTACTAAATCTCCAGGTGCAACTCAGGTGTAGGTTTTTTGGGGTTTTTTTTGGTTTTGGGGTTATTTTTTTTTTTACTTTTGAAGTTATAACAAACACCTTACTCCTTTTGCCAGATCAATATTTCCACTCCAAGATGTAGCTCGATTCTGCAAAGCAATCCTGGCTTTTGTTCGCCTGAGCATGGATCTCGCAGCTTTGTTGATAAACCGTGAAATCCGTCATTTCACTCAGCACAGAGGAGTGTGAATGGAGGTGCTGGGGTGAGACATGGAGAGAACACTTGAGGAGGAAGTCTTACAGTTGTGATGTTCTCAGAGACATCTGTTTCGGTGGGGAAAACAACCGGTGACTGTCCTCTCAACAACCAGTTAAATTGTGGGAGGGTGCTTAGCACCGAGCCAGTCCTCAGCCCAGTAATCCTATAAATCCAAAGAAGTTAATGGCATAAAGAGCTTTTTTTTATGCCTTGGGAGCCCCCTGTGGCTGCAGATTTGGCAGCAGTGTCTGGCTTCATGTTCCAGAAATCTCACAAAAAGCTTTACGGTGGAAAAGTGAGGCATATTAGATCTCTAAGCCTTTGACATGTATTTTTCATCATAAACCCTAGTATTTTTTGTCCTCATCTACAGTCTTGTGGATTAGTTTTGGATGTCTTACATAAAGACTCTGCAGCTTAGTTTTCCACATTATTGTGCCCTCAATGCATACTTGGTTTTATCTGCTACAGGCAGCATTGGCACCCCATAGGCAGTCAAAGCATCTGACATTGTGGGACGGCTTTTACATCAAGAAGGGAGGTGTCTTGTGCCAGCCCAATCCCTTTCCACTGGAGTTACTCATCATTATTTATTAAGGAATCAGTACTTTTCAAATTGGCTTCCACAGTTATGAGCCTTTCCAGCACAATACAGATTTAAGCTATCATTTGGACAGGGCTGGTGACTCAGACAGGAGTGTGTCTTTCCTAATTCTCAGTTTATTCTGTATTTTAAAAAGCACCACAGAAGGGACTGCCACTGTCTCCGAGAAGGGACTTCTGAGAACTGACAGAAAGATTCACCCTTTATAGTGAAAATGAACATGATCAAACTACTCACTGTCATTCCGTGACTTTCACACACAATCTCAGTAAAAAGCTTGTTCTCACCGCTATAAAATAAAGGCAACATGAGAAAACTCTAGACTGTGCCCAGCTCCCATGTGGGAACTCTGTGAAGGTAAGCAACTACCAACTCTATTCTCCTCCCTACTTGTAAACCCCCTTAGTCTGGTACCAAACCCACCCTGCGCTGGGGTTACCCCTCTACTAAGCTACTTTTAGTACCGTAGGAATTGGCCAGCCCATACTTTACTGAAAATTAGGCATATAAGAATAGAAAAACATCCCTCCTGGGTCCAGCTGCTGGGACCATCCGGACCAAAGCTTTGTCTCCAGCACTGGCAACAGGAGAGGCCGTGTAAGGAGAGCGCTTGAGCCTGGCCACTTTCTGCAGCACATTCCCTCAGTATCCACAACTGTTGGATTGGGGATGTTAGAGGGTCTGTCCCTTTAGTGTCTGCTGATGGAGCTGAAGACAGTTTGCCTGCGCTTTTTTTGAGCTTGCTGAGAGCATCAGAACCACAATGTCTTAGGGCAGCAAGTGCCAGAAATTCAGTCCTTGCTATGTAGAGCAGTGCATCTTTCATGTCTTTTAAACCCATCTCCTACTAGTTTCATTGAGCGACCCTCAGCTCTCACATTGCAAGACTTGGTGAACAACTGTTCCCCATTCCCCTTATAGTGACTTTGTAAACCTCAGTTACATCCTGCTCCGCCTTCTCCTCTCCACATCAAACAGTCCCAGTCTTTTTGGTCTTTCTATGCAAGGCAATGGCTCCATCCTTTCAAAATTTCATTGCCGTGTCTAAGGCCTCTCTGCCCACGTTATAGTGCAGGGGAGCAGATCTGCCTGCACGCAGGCCACAAGCTGTGGGTTTGCTGCTGTCCTTTGCAGTGGCCCCGAGATGCCATCTGTTTTCTTGCCAGGACCCTTTCTGATGGTGCCCTGATGGTGTTTTCTTGCTTTTCCAGCTGCCAATGTTTTCGGTGACCTGCCAGCGATAGCTGCAGGAGCCCTTTCCCGAGTGCTCTAACTGCCTGTTTAGAGCTCAATATTGTGTAAGCGTGACTTAGATATACAAACTATACTTTTACCTGCACTGAAGCATATCTGCCACCTTTTTGACCCCTCACTCAGTTCCCCATCATCAGTGCATCGTTTGACTGCTAATCTCCACGATCTCGGGGACGTTGCTGCCTGCCGCCCTCTCCAGGTCACTGGTGAAGATGTTGAATGAAACCAGCCTCACATCCAGTTCCTGAGAGGCACTGCTGTTGACCCTTCTCCACCCTGAAAAGTTACACTTTTGCCGTTCCTTTTCCTTCTTATCCTGTAATCAGATTTCAGACCATGAAAGGACCTTTTCTCCAATTCCATGGAAATTTATTTTCTTTAATAGCTTTTCATGAGGAGTCTTGTCAAAGGCCTTTTGAAAAACCAAGTGTATTATGCCACTAGCAATCTTTCCTATAATTCACGAAATCCTCCTTGCCATTGTAAATCATCAACATATAGAGATACCACACAAGAACTAAGCACACTTATCATTTGGCTTCAGAATTAGAAGCACCTTTAAGTCGAATGCTTTCGTTCCTCAATTGTGTTGTGCAAGGAATAGTCCAGAATCCCCTCCCATGTGATGTATCTGCTAGCAGAAGGTAAGTGATAGAGCCTAATTCAAGCTGCATTTTGTATATTGGTAGCTCAGAGCATTTTCTAAAATGAAATCTGAAGAAAGAAATATATTCTTCATTTAAATAAAGATGCTGAACAAATATGTGATTTTTAAAAGTTAATTGTTTAAGGTCTACTCAAAAGAAAAGCCTGGGGTTTCATCCTGAGCAAAATGGAAAGTAACAATGATTGCTAGGTCAAACAAAATAGTTTTGAAATCCAATATTATTATTTCATTAGATTTTAATATACTTTCACACCATCTTAAATAGTTAATTCAATTTTGAAATAAAATATTATTTTAAAATGAAAAAGTGGCACACCTCATTATAAAATATTATATTAAACCAAACTGTTTCACATTTTAGGGGGTTTTCTCTATTTGTTGGCTGAAGCTTACTGGCCAAATTCTAGTGTGAATTTGCAAGTAGTTCCAGTTGGTCAAAAATTGCGCTATCAGCAAATGAATTTTTTGTATGAAAAATTTCAGCTAACTCTCTATATAAATCTCTCCATTTGCAATCATAGAAAATGATATGTACTATAATATCATGTGTTCTATTACTTGTCTGAATATCAAAGTAGAATGGTGTAATTAATGCACAGAGAAGTCTAGTTTGTGACTAAATCACACTTCTTCCTTTCTAAACTGCACAAAGTCAGCCTTTCAAACTGCTCGTCTCACATACTTACTGACATATCACTCATGTTGTTTCCATACTATTAAACTGAACTAAACTAGAATCTAACTTGGTAATTTGTGGTAATTCTCTTTTAGATATCAATCCTCTTAAAAGCATAATTGTTTTGTGCCATACCTTTTTTCCTGCCTTACATCGAAAAGGCCTAGAGTGTCACCTCTGAATATGCCTCATATTACATCCATCTTTTGATAATTTTTGCTTATAACCTCTTAGGTGTCCAAGTTCCAAAAGGTTATTGTCAACATACAGACCAAAAAGTCAGTCAGAAGGGGAATTTGCATAGGGTGTAAATCTGATATGAAATCATGCTCCACTATGTATGAATCACTCTTTCAAAAGACAAATGCAGGTACTTAGTGATCTAACCACATGCCTCAGGGAAATGTACATGCCAGTGACGTACTCTTCAGAATTTAATAATGCACATGCATCGTTAATGTGCTACTTAGCAAACTTAGGGAATATCATTTATCAGTCAGGCAGAATTTCTCCTAGCTTCATTTTTTTCCTGATACCTTGGTCTACAATTCAAAATGAATAATCATCTAACTTTTACTTAAAAAAAATACATTTAAAAAAAGATCTGGTAGGGGAGCTCTTGTTTATCACACAGAATTTTGGAGATATGTTGAACAGTACAAATATTAACGGGCCTGCCTTTCACCAAGAGCAATAAGACTAGGGAAAGTGGGGACAAAAAATTAAGGGTGTTAAAATGTGTAAGCAGGGAAAAAGACAATTTCAGCATGGCAAAAATGAAAAACATTTATAAGAACCCACTACTGACCGTACTTACTGGCAGGATTTGAAAATCCAACTACACCAGGGATGCCCCCTCCCATATATTTCTTTACAATACTATATAAACTTGGAGTTCTCCTAAAAAGTGATCTTGTATTAGAGTTTTGTCCAATTTTACAAATGATCCCAAAGGTTACAAAATCTGCAATATTACTGGATTTTTGTTTGTTTGTTTTAACTTAACAAAACTTTCTTTCTGGAAGAAGGGAAATAATGAGCAATCAGGCTAACCAGATTCTGTAGTCTCAATGTATTATGTAGGGGTATAAGAAAGTACAATTTACAAAATCATGTAAAGGATCTCAAAATAATAACATCTTTCTAGCAGTAATTTATTGTAAAAGTTAGGTTCAACATACAGGTAGTAACTATTTTTAAATTATAACAATGTCATCAGAATACAAGCAAACTCACAGTGTGTCTCCCTGAAAAATCTGCAGTGTGACTCCCAGTGACTTAAGCTTTTTGTTTACATATCTGATATACCACCTAGGATACAGTTATAATCTGTTGGTTTCATTTAATTTTTAACACCAAATTATTTTCTTTTCCCTTTGAAAGTCAAATAACCATCCTGGGTTCAGTTTATCTAACTTTCAAGCATAAAACCCAGAAAGTTGAAATAATCTGAACTCAATTATACTTTTAACGTTAGGCAAATATACTTCCTCCATCCCTTTGATATTGAAACAAATTAGTCCATCCTGTGCATTAAGCAAACGTGAAAATTGAACAGCAATGACATAAAATATTATAAAAACAACATAAAAAAATTAGAAAGTCTTGAAGCAATAACAGTCTGCAACCTGTTTTTAAAAGATGCTTATTTCCAGGCAATAAAAACAAACTCTAGTAAAACCACTTCAAGTACAATTTAAAAACATGTGAGTGACATGTAAGCCTAACCCTATGTCCAGAAGCAAGTGGGCAGCCTTAACAGAAGCCCTTTAAGAAACAGATACATACAGATATGAGAAAGCACCATTTGACCCTCCTGTCTGTATTCTTTGATCTTTAAATGCCTTTAGAAGTCTGGCTCTTGAACATCAAAAAAACCCAACCAACCAAAAAAGCCTTTTTTCCTGAAAATCCTATCAGGTCAAGATTCAGCAGGTTACTATGTTAAACTTTATTTGCTCTGTCTGTTGTAATAAAGCAATGATTAATATTGTGTTAACCTGTCACAGTTGCATTCAAAGACAATAATGCCTGGTGGTGATGCTAAACCTTTAGCACCTGGAGTTAGGAATTGTTTTTCTAATTAGACTATTTATTTCAATTTATCTTACTGCTTGAAGGACATGGAGGTATCCAGTCTTCTAACACGCAGAACATCACATTACTGTAAGGTAAGAGATTAACAGAAAAATCACTACCGTGGAACCAATACAAAGCACGCTATGTACTCTTGCAATTATTCCTTTTTCTTCAGAGCTTTGGTCATTACAGCAGACATGCATATTAGGTAAACACAACATTGCTGGAAGTAGTTGAAAAATGTATATCTAACCTATTAGCTGAGGTAAAATGACCCACAACCATCTAACAGAATAAATCCTTTTGAGTGGGGTTCTGTGTACCAACTTTCCTCTTTGATTATATTTCTTACTGGGACAGCTCTGATTTTGTATTGGTTAAATAAATTGGTCCTTTGTAGTGATGGAGGAGGCCTGAGCGTTCAGTACACATATTTCTTTCTATAGATCATTTTCTATCCAAGTAAGTGAGAGTTCCCTTGGCTGACAGGTGTTCACGGAGGAGCAAGGTAAGCGCAATGCACTTACATTATCGATGGTGATGATGTGGCTCCCTCTACTGCAGTATCCTAGATGGTGTTGCTGGTCCCTGTAGGGTTCTCTGGATTGGCTATGAGAAAAAAGAAACAGTCCTTTCAACTAAAAACAAACCAACCAGCCCCAAAGATTACACTAAGAAATTTGGCTCACTAAGAAATAGCTTTTCGATTCTCTAGAGTAAGTCATGAAGATATACCTCATTTCAGACAGTAGAGCTGGCAGAAAGACAAAACACTCCAGCAAAAGAGATTCAGGTGCATTTGGAGCCTTGTAGCTCCTTTTAAGGCAGGGAGGTGCCTTAGGGAGGTGGGGTGTTCCTCCAGAAGGGCTCCAGATACAGTCTCGTGTCTCTTAAGGTTCCTTTTCCTCCTGCTTCCATTGATTACTCTTCTCCTTCTTCAAGTACTTTTCTTTTTCTCTCTTATGCCCTGATCCTTGTTATCTTCTTTTGGTTTTTTCTCCCCTTATTGTTTTGGGCTCATTTTCCCTTTTTGATCTTCTTTGCCTCACCACTTCTTTATGAGGCAAAATGCTTGAAAAGGAGTTGTTGTTTTTTTCTAACGATAGCATCGACCATTGTCACAAAATCCTTAAAGTGGAGAAAAATGCACTGGCAGCCCAGAAGGAAACTGGTTCAGCATCCTGATGCTGCAGTTATTACTATACATATTACTATATTACTCTACTACAGCACACCAACACCATGCAAACTAAGCGTTAACCACCTTCTGCCACCCACACAGCCACGAGAGGAAGTATGCTGGGGACCACGGGGCAGATCTGTGTTTCTACATGTGCCCTGCCTCAGTGTGGTATGACAACAGTGTGACCTGTCATCCCTGTGCTACACAAAGCTGCTCTGCTCTCAATTAATCAAGAAGAAACAAATTACAGAGGACTGGGGACTACATTTAGAACTGATGTGGAAAATGGTTGAATGGCAATTTGCATGTATTCTAAGCACACTTATTGGAAATCAAGATGTAAATTTACATCTACTTTGCAGACACCTGGAATGACTGTGGTGCTTGCGCAGGAGGTCACTACCTGGTCTCCCAGCAGCAGAGTAATGCTGTGTAAGTGTTATTCCTTTGTAGCTTTGCCATATCAGTGATCACCTGTGATTTGACTGCACGTCTAACTTTGCAGTGGAATTAATTAGCGCTGAAGTTTTCACATGGTCGCCTCCATCTGAAGCAGATGTGGAAGGTAACATCCAGCTGGTAGATGGCTGTGAGTACCTACCTCTTGTGCCATTTTCAGCCACTCCAGCAAGGTCCATTAAAAGACGTACACCTACACCCTTAGACTCTCCCTGCTACTAACAGATACTTTCTCCTTCTCAGTGGACAGTTCATGAAAATGGACTACCCTTCCCTGGAAAGATGGTCACTTTGGGAAAGACAACTTTCCGAATTTAGTACCATGTATGTCTGTGCACGTGCATACCCATACCCATGGGCACACACACTAGATGCACTCTAGTTGGGGTGCAGAACTGCCCTGTTGCGGACCGTCAGCTGCATAGTTGCAAGCCCAGGGTTTTTTTCCGTGAAATTCACAACACATGATACCTTTTGTGAAACCCCAGTTTCCAAATCCCCAGGATGACATGAGAATTTAAGTTTTTATTTGAAAGGAAGGCAGGTTCTTAGCTTTCATCCTTCCAGAGAAATATTTGAAAATTAGACCACTTGGAGCTTGAAAAATCACAAGGCAAATGTAAAAGTTAATTACATTTTAAAAACTTGTTATTTTTTAACGCCTGAAGCTGGCAATATAGCATAAGTCCTATCCTGCTGTCAGCTCATAGATTTTACTTAAATTAGATACTAAAGGAGTTCAGCAGTCCTCACCAAAAAAATATGGGGCCATCTGTTTCCAAGAGTTTCTTCTAAAATTATGAATCCCTGTTGCGAGTGCTGCCCAGCTGTAATTGGCTGAGAGGTAAGTAAACCACCGCCTGAGGGGAGAGAAGACGACAGGGAACAGAAACTTTACCCAGAAAATTAACAAACTATACTTCAGCTATTTAGTAATTTTTCCAATACAAAAGTGTTTCAAACTAATGAAGTCCATTTTCCATTGGCAGAAAAATAAATGTGTTTTAAAAGTGCACCAATTCGATGAGCCAGTTTAACTAGGAAGCAGCATTTTCTTTAAGAGACCCTGTTTTAAGATTTAAGGAGGAATGTGGGAGGAGACAGCACATGCTCCAAGACAAGTGAAAATTATTTAGGTGTTCTTCTATTAGTACAAAAGCTGCACTGTATTATTACTGTGAACGCAGGATATTCAAGACACATGGTAACAGACAGGTCAAGCGATGATGTGGGAGTCTTCCTGCTGAAGTTACCTTCCTGAAACTATGAAGAAAAGAGAATGTGTCAAACAGAAGATCGTTAAATGTGAAACAAAAAAACAGCAATGAAAGGGTAGTGTGTAAAATGAGACGCTGTCTCCTGGTAACCCTGTGGAAAAGTCAAATTTAGTGATAGAGATTATACCTTAAATTATGCATGAATGAATGTCACAGCTAGAAGCTTTGACTTCTGAAGTTCAGGCATCACTGATAGCAGACTTGCCGTGCAACGAGTCTAACCTCTCAACTGCTCAGTGTCAAATTTGTGAAAATGCCAGTGCCTACAGAATGAGCAATATAGATATTTTCTGTCTGGCACAGGCACATGAACTCACATTTCTGATGAAAATCACAGTTCACAGATTATAGAGTCACATAGGCCAGATACTTATCATTCATGGCTACAGCAGTTCTGTTCGGAGATGGATAATTATCCCACTACAATTTGACAAAAACCCCTAAAACCGTGCACTTTTCCAGTATGCCTTTAAAATCAGAACTGTTTACTTTGTATGTTTTTGACACCTGCATTACATGTAAAATGAATACAGGTGGTGTCCATCATTTTTTAACACCCATCAATGTTCTAACATAAGGGTTAGTTGGACTTGGTTCTGCAGAGCAATGTAGGAAGCCCATAGGCAACGTAGGAAGCCCTTGGATAAGGAAGAGTACCACCAGGGTCATCCAGTATTTGAGGAGGGGGACCAGCTACAGCCAACCTGCATGTGCCTTGGATCACACAAAGGGGTGACTGAATGTCAGTCTCATGATGAGCAGGCGAGGGCTGGCTGCACATCCTTTCCATGACTCCATGTAGCTGGCTACCTGCTCCATCCTGGCAAAAAGCCTTACGCACATCTCTTCCAAATTCTCCACAGGAAAACAGAGAAGAAAATACTGCAGTGATCTAAAAATGAAGCTTCAAATAACGTTCTTGCTCAGTGCAGACCACCAGGGTTGCATCAAGTCCCACTGCGATCGGCAGTGCAGGACTGTGTGGCTCCATGGCAATACAATTGTCACCGGATCGTGACCGAATTGTTGGCTTTAGCAGGCCATTAAAGAAAGGGGTGGAGAAGGACATCTGTATATAGTAGCCTATTTTAGATATCAATAAATCTTAGGGTTTTTTAAATTGAAATAGAAATTTGCTTGAGAAAGGAAATAATTTTTAGAGCCTGATCAATGGAAAGAATTAGAATATTTGGCACTATCTCTGATTTGTGAAGATATACCTCTGTCCTTACCTGAAATGTGTTTAGTTTTAAATCCCCTGCCTCTCCAAGGTGCAGAGAGGCTGCACAAATATATCTAATAATTCTGTACTGTAGGCAAATTGCCCCTATATCACTCCTTGCCTGACTGGCTCCCCAGCTGCTTAATTGCTATATAGTATCATGAAAGAGCATGCCATTTAATGTATTTTTATTTTCTTTTAACAACTACAGTAGGAGATTACTAAACTGATTGCAGGTTATAATATAACTTATCAGCAAATAAACTGTGTACCAAAACAATTATACTAGCAACTGATTTCAAGATAACTATTAGGTACCCACTAGAAGACCAGTACCGGTTGTATTATTTGATGCTTTGACAATATTTTGCCCTAACTTTAAAGCAGTATCAAAAAATAATGAACTGGACTTCATATCCAAATGTGGTGGTATTTGTCTGCAGGGTTTGCTGCTGTTTCTGTTCAGTTATGGCGGTCAGAACTTTGTAAAAACTAAGAGGGGAATGAGGACACGTTCATAACCGCCTACAGATCAACACCTTACAGCATAACATTGCCCTTACGTATGTCAGTTTTGAACAGCAGCTTGGTGGAGCATATAATATTAGCACCCTGCATGGCTTCCTTCTCAAAGAGAAAGAAAAGAAAAACAGCACCAAGTGGAGCTCTTGGCAGGGACTGGAGATGCCTGTAGAGAAAAGGAAGGCTTACAGAAAAAATAAAAGAATGGGAAATCTTGTGTCCCCAGCATGTGAAGGGAGATACGGTACACACAGCAAAAAAAGGAGATAATCACAGAGAGGGTCCTGAGCTTGTAAGGGGTGGCAAAAATGGTATGGAGAGGAGCAAGTGAGGTGACACACAGAGCCAGTGCCATGTACGGGAAGGAGAGCAGCATGGCACAGAGAATCTTTGCCATCAGGGGGTTGAGCAGGATGAGAGCCCTGGTAACTCCAACGAGAGCTCTCAACCTCCGTGTTTCCCCAGGTTTATATTCTGTCATACATACCAGGGAGTGATCCCTGCTCTACCTTGGGCCAAGCACGAGCTGTTTCTCAGAGTTTAGGGAGAGGTCATTACTGCCATCTCAGAGATCTCAAGCCCTGTCTCCCTGGAAGCTTCATGTTACGTGGCTCCCACGTCTGGCTGCTGAAATATAAAGTGATACTGAAAACCAGGCTACATGAAAAAAGCAGTGTTCTAAAACTGAAGCATCTTACAGCGTGAACTACTAGGTTACAGAAATGTGTACTGAACCAGCTCTCTAGTGCAGCCACAAGCATACAGGCAGTGATTTTCATGAACACGAACTGTTGTTAAACGTTTGAATTCATGTTCTGAGTCCCTCAGACCATTAATTCAAACTGTTGTTAAACGTTTGAATTCATGTTCTGAGTCCCTCAGACCATTAATTCAAACTGTTGTTAAACGTTTGAATTCATGTTCTGAGTCCCTCAGACCATTTGTGCTACTTTACTAATCTGGCCGTTATAGGGAAAATTAATTTCTAGACTCACTTCAATCAATAAACTGTTGACTGTCACAAACTCAATGTATGCATACTTTAAAAATAAATCCACATAAATACAAAGCTGCTAACAAAACAGAAACTTCAGGAAAGAGACCTCTCAGAGCATCTGTGTTAAGCAGTCTGCAGAAAAGGGCTCAGAGTAGTAGTCTTAATAAGCTATTAATTCCCAGTAAGCTGACTGGTTATTATTTCCTAGTAAAAGCATATTCATTCAGCAAAGGTTCATATTTAAACTACATCTCTCTCGCTATGAAAACCAGTTGCCAGCTGAGGTCTGAGTCGGGGGATGGATCCAGTGTGGACAGGGCTCCGTGGGCACAACCCTCCTCCAGTGTGAAACACACAGCACCGTGTCATAGCAGAACAGGCCACGTCGCTCCATGTCACCTCATCCTCGTCCCGATATGCACCTTCATCAGAGAAACAATTTTTGGAAGACATTTCCCAGATTTAGTGCCAATGTCACTTGGCAGGAGATTAGCTCCCCAGAGGGGAAAAAGTTATAGATTTAAGAAGGAAATCAAGAAGCTTCTTTTTTTCCCCCGCATTTTAATTAGTAGGAACCAATCTTTCTTTGGCTCTCCAAGCAGTATTTGGCAGGGATGCAGAACTGAAACATTTAATTTTCCAAGCAGTGACCATACTTGTTCTTCATCACCAGGCTGCTTTCCCTTTGCCTCTCTCACCCATCATCAATGCTGACAGGTGATATCTCTGAAGTAAGAGAACATCAGTCACACAAAATACAAATACTTTATTTTTGCAACACTGATTTGCTAATTCAGTGCTGGGAAAAAAAATGGAACTTGCTTAACCGTATCCATCCAGCTCTAATTTATGTTCCCTGTCTCAACAGCTGCAAGTATCTCATGCTACTTTTTTTTATTAACAGACCATTGCCATGATCTGTCTTTGCAAACCTTTAAATCAAAGCTATTTGTTTACCACAAGAGATTATCTGATTTAAACAGGGATTGATTCAGGGAAATCCAATGCCCTGTGCTATGCAGGTCAGACTGTTTGATTACAGTTGGTTTTTTTCTGGGTTTATGAGTTATTTTTTCTTTGCTTTTCTTTGCTTTACTAATTGAAATTATTAAACTGTATCATCGAAAAACCCACAAGCATTCATACTATTAATAGAAGCACAATAAAACAGAAGGCAGGAAGCAGGATAACTGTGGGTGGCTACTACACTTTCAAAAAGCAGGAGCATCTTGAACCCAACCAGATCAGCAGATGAATGTTCCTGCTCTGTGGGAGCAGGATGGAACCATGGAGAAGAGTTTGATCATCTTCAGCCCTGGCTCATTTTTCTTTTGTTTCCTGCTTTTTTTTTTCTTTCTTTCTATTTTTTAGCACATTCTATTATTATGCATGGATCTATACTGTATCACATGAGAAACATCTAAATTGGAGATGCAGCTTGTTTGCGGTTTTGTTGCAAATCAATTTCACAGGTTACGTTTAGACTTTTCTTATGATTTTTGAACTCTTGTTTTTGGTACTTCTGCTACATGCCACTCCGGCAACTCTCATCTCACTTCCGACCTGCATCTAAAAGAAGGCACAGTGTAAACAAAACATCATAAAATGTCATTTATTCAGAAATCTTACAGTTTCATCTCTTGTTTTTGCTGCTTTGTCATTTAAGGAAAATAGTAAAAAGGTTTTAGTCATAGACTGTGTAATTAAAGGGAGCCCAAATAAACATGCATTTCTTACTTCATTTCTTGCTGCTATACAAGCTCTTCTAAAGCATGTACAAGGAAGCTGCATGGCTGCAGACATGCAAAAAACAAGCAAAGAGGAAATGAATTTTCTTCTGTTACTAAAATAAAGGTGGTTTCTTAACCTAACTATGGAACAATGAGCTACTGAATAAACAGCAGTCTCTGACTTATTTTCATACTCTTGCTTAGCCCTGTAAGTATGCTAGATGCTGAGGAAGAAACTGAGAAGTAGTAAACTTAGCACTGGGGAAAAAATGCCATTTAAACATCCTTACATATTCTTTTTTCCAAGCCTGCACAAAATTAGTATATTAGGATATCTGATTCTTACCAGCCTACTAGATCAATTATATTTAGGTCAGAATGACCTCAGTACTCATTAACATTTTGTCATGGTCATATTTTTCTTAAAACTTATCCTTTCACAGGTTACCTTATTTAGAGCGTACATCTCATGCTTAAATTCTCCTTTGGGGGAATTTCTGAGAAAGGTCAACATTGTCTTCAGTCCTGTCTATACTAGCATGATGAAACTACTTCCGTAAATTGTTCCACCTCACAATCTAAGATTGGTCTGGCACCCTTTGTCACCAAGGTAAGGCCCATAAAGCATTTAGCACTGCTTTATGGTTACTTCTGATCATCTCACCTCTATGGGTATAGAAGCAGCTCAAGCCAACCTCAGGGAAAGGATACACATTAATCGAATGAAGCAGTGAACTCTTCTTTCCACTCCCCATTAAGCTATTTGCATGCCAGAGTTATTTCATTTGGTTTTGATAGAGTTGCTGGGTATTTGCAGCAGTCCTATAAAAACAGTTAAGACTCACAATCTTCCTGCATAGTCATGTCTTGTGCCAAAAAATAAAAATAAAAGATATTAAAAAATTTTCAGAGAATGTATTTATACTAAAGGGGAAAAGTGAAAACTGTTACATTTGTCCCAATGGGACAACTGCAGAATATTGGGATGAGAAAATCTCACAGTTTTGTTGAGAATGAAAAAATCCTACCTATAATAGCCATTTTTTTTTCTCACTTCAAGAGCTTTTTGTTAGCTCTGGAAGACAAATTTGTTACTTTGCTCAGCAGATACATAAAGAGGAGTAGTGCACATATCTTGTATTTCAAACACCCACCAAAGTGAAATTTCCTAGACTGCTCTTGACATTAACTATCATAGATATAGCTCTTTTGCTAATGGTTTAGCAAATTTTGCCTAAAGAGCTTTCAAAAGTTTGTTATCAACAATTTGCCCTGATCACCAAGCCCCTGCCTGAGTGATGCTCACTGCAGATGTGCCTGCCTGCAGCCCTGCCTCCCGGATGGACCCTGGATCTGACCCACCCCTCACCTTGTCTGGGTCTGTTGTGGTTATCAGCACCCTGCTCTGCCCACACAATTCAATGTCCAAGTGGAAACCAGTGATGAGCGGTATCCCTCAAGGGTCCAGACTGGGACCAGTAGTATTTAATATCTTCATCAATGACATAGACAGTGGGATCGAGTGCACGCTCAGCAAATTTGCAGATGACACCAAGCTGAGTGGTGCGGTTCACACGCCTGAGGGATGGGATGCCATCCAGAGGGACCTGGACAGGCTTGAGGAGTGGGCTCATGCAAACCTCATGAGGTTCAAAAAGGCCAAGTGCAAGGTCCTGCACCTGGGTCAGGGCAACCCCCAGTATCAATACAGGCTGGGGGATGAAGGAATAAAGAGCAGCCCTGCCGAGAAGGACTGGGGGGTACTGGGGGATGAAAAATTGGACATGAGCTGTCAACGTGTGCTCGCAGCCCAGAAAGCCAGTTGTATCCTGGGCTGCATTAAAAGCAGCGTGGCCAGCAGGTTGAGGTGATTCCCCTCCTCTACTCTGCTCTGGTGAGACCCCACCTGGAGTCTTGCATCCAGCTCTGGAGCCCTCAGCACAAGAAAGACATGGACCTGTTGGAGCTGGTCCAGAGGAGGGCCATGCAAATGGTCAGAGAGCTGGAACGCCTCTCCTATGAAGAAAGGCTGAGAGAGTTGGGGTTGTTCAGCTTGGAGAAGAGAAGGCTCCAGGGAGACCTTATTGTGGCATTTCAATGTATACAGGGGGCTTATAAGATGGAGAGAGACTTTTTACCAGGGCCTGTAGTGACAGGACAAGGGGCAACAGTTTTAAACTGAAACAGGGTACATTTAGATTGGACATAAGGAAGAATTTTTTTACTATGATGGTGGTGAGCCACTGGAACAGATTGCCCTGAGAAGTTGTGGATGCTCCATCATTGGAAGTGTGCAAGATTAGATGGGGCTTTGAGCAACCTGATCAAGTGGAAGATGTCCCTGCCCATGGCAGGGGGGTTAGACTAGATGATCTTTAAAGGCCCCTTCCAATCCAAACCATTCTGTGACTCTAGGATTCTATGATTCAGCTGCTGTGGGTCTGCATCACGGTCAGCGAGGGCACTGCCTGTGCCAGCAGCACCCTTGCTCCTGCTGCTCCCTAAGCCTCACCAGTTTGCTCTTGGCTGTACCTGGCAACTTCAGGAACAAGATCCCTCACCTGAGGAATGATTCTTCCTTCCTGTCAAATGTTTCTTCCAAAGAATGTCAGAGTTACCAAACACTACAGAAGATAAACAACCAGGCACCTGGCCTCAAGCGTACTTTGCTTTTCCGTTGTGGTTATTGTTCTAGGTATCCTTCTTGATTTACATTATTTCATTTTTCCAGAAAGACCTCAAAATTACCTGGTTAGCATTTTCCTTATTCCAGCATCTAACAACACAGAAACAATTAATTCCAAACTCTAGAGGAAAGCAGAGAGTCACTGCATTGCAAGCTAGCTCTTGGATCCACTATTAACACAGCAGTCCATCATCCGTTTCTGTATCAGCTGCAGAGAAGGTACTGTACAATCTAGTAAAGCAAGGTATATCCAAAGTTGTTTCAGTTTCAAAAATTTTGAGACATTTTCTTGAAAAAAGCCAAATCCTTGCCATTTCCAATGTTCCTAGAATGGAAATTGTTCATAACCACTTAGGGAGCTAAAAAGCACAGTTGAAGGCTGTGTGGGAGTATTTGCGTATGCATTGGCAGGGGGAGAGGGAGGAAAAGAATTAAGATAAATACAGCACTTTTCGGTGTTCAGCTGAGCTTGGTGTAAAGTCTGCACTACAGCAACTTAACAATTCCCTCTGGTTTTCTCTTCAAAAGAGGATATTCAAAAAAAGGGGGAAGGACAGAGTTGTTTATAATGTTTTCAGTAATGTCATCTTTTATAGCCTTCTATCAAACAGCTTCAAAGACTTTCATGTTTTAATTATTCTATAACCTACCCTGCTGAGACTGGTAGAAAAACAAGTAGAATTATATATTTTACCAGAGAGAAACTGAAGACCATGTCATAAAAGCCCCTTCTGTGTGAGTTTGTGTGAATGGCTCTACCAGGTATACATGGGGATGGAGAAATAGGTACCAGAAAACAGCAGGCTGAAGAGAGAGAAAGCGCGTGCCAAGCGGCAGCATGCAAAAGTCTGCCAAGAACTGATAAGCTCCAGAGACTAGCAGTCCTGCTGAATGCACAAAAACTGATAAACTCTGAACACTGAGACTCTGCCGAGTCTGTCCAAATCCACTACCATCAACCATGGGTCATACAACCCAGGCTACATCTAAGAAAGCTCCTATATGCAAAACTACAAGATTATCTATCTTTGTGTATAAATATATAAAATATACACACACATATATATACGATGAAACAATCAGCTGGAGGGACTTTCTGAACACCCACCTCAAAGTCCCTGGCACATCAATACATGTCTCTTCTTTTAAGTAGACAGCTGGGGTTGGTCTCCCAACTCTTGCTCCACCTGGGTACCTGTTAGTCTGCACGTTTGTGAACTGCGTGAGGGAGTAAGTGAATGCAGTGTGCGATGAGTCCCTTGCTATTAATAACAGCATAATAAAAGGCTATCTGATAAATACTGGTGTGATCTGTGTTTCCCCCAGCCTGATCCCACCAGAGAAAAGGGGATGTACAATAACCCAGTATTGCAAATTTTAACTCCTACATTTTTGTGGATATTAAAGTGCGAAGCTACCCCACCTTGGGGAGGGTGCCTGACATTGGATCCAGACTTTCTAAAATACAAACTTAGGTATGTTTCCAATGTGGCATTTCTTAAGTGGCTGTCACCATAAATGGAGGAATGCCCAGACCCAGACATGGGGACACCACAAGCCTGGAGAACTGGTATCATTGCATGGGACAAATTAAAAAGCTGCAAAACAAAGTATTAATCTTCTCATAGGTGCATACTCCAGGCCCCTTGCTCAAGCTTCTGGACCACGTGGTCCGTAAATTCCAAGGACCACGGTCTCGTCTCGAGACCTCCACAGCTGTGCCAAATCAGTAGCACGTCCCTCTTCCAGCAGTCACCAGGACTGACTCATGGGCTCTTGCCAGCCTGCAGAAATCCCAGGGCTACCAAAACCAACCCCAACACCAAAGTGACTTCCGTGGCGCTCATACCATGTTGGCTCAGGAGGCCACCAAATTCAGATGACCATTCATGTTTTTCTGTCATCTCCATTCCTCATAGGAACTGACAACAGTCGTCTCCAGGGAGAAGCTACCAGGATCTATCAGGACTCTGCTCAAAACAGGCTTCACCTTTAAAGACTGGGCCTGCTTTCAGCATCCTCCTAAGTTTTTCCCCTCCCTGCCTCAGCCCATCTCCCTGCTTCTACCTGCCAGATGGATGATCAGAGTGCAATTTTCCAGACAGTTACAAATTTAAATAGGGTTGCCTATTTCCTGCAAACAATTTACAAAAAAGTGCTGCCCAAACATTTGTGCAGGTACCAGTCCTCGTGAGCGTTTTTGATAGGAACAGCAACAGCTGCCGAGGGGGTTATCCTGCAGCGTGTTCCACTTCCAAGCACTCCACAGTCCATGTGCTTTGGAATCCCCTGGACTATTCTCAGGAAACTATATGCAGTTGTTTTTCTACTTCAGTTTGAGGTGTGTGTAGCTGGGGACACATCAGATTTTTTACAAAAGCAGTAGATGGTAAGTTAAACGGAAATTATGCTTTGAAATTAAACGGAAATAATTCTTTTAGAAGGATAAAATCCTTCAGTACCGTTTGGGTTTGCGTGACCTCTTGCGGTGAAATCCCTACCTTGCAGTTCCACTTTTTCACTCGCGGTGGGAGCGCGCCTGGGACATTTCTGGCTAGTTATGGTGAACGGTAGCTGAGGTTTTGGCTTGCCATACTAAACGGCAATTTTAGTGAAAGAAAAAGCTATGCTAACAGTCATCTAGTGACAGTAAATAATTTTTCTCTGAATTTATGCTGATAAAAATAAGTTCTTATTTTTGCTGTGTAATACGGTAGCTTAAGCACAACAGTTAAGAACCATGAAACAGATTGTGTTCTAATGCACCAAAAAATTGCTTTTGAAGGACATAGCCTCACCTATGAATATGAAAAAAACCACGTAGGAAGAGCAGACTGAGGAGATCCTACGGTTTTAGCTGCCATTTCTTAGTTCTAGCTTGCATCCGCCCGAAAAGCCGGCTGAGAAGCACCATCTTGCCGCCTGGCAGCAGGGCCGGCAGCTGTCCGAGCTTCTCCTCTGGCCACGCACCCGCTTCTCCTCCTCCCACCAGGCCGCTGCTCTTGCCCTCCAGTGCGGAGGCGGGAAGTTCTCCAGTGCGGGTGCCACGGCTCCTCCTTCCCCGAGGACGTTTTTGTGGGAAGGCCCCAGCTCATCCCGGCTCGACATTGACGGTAGCACCCACCGTGCCTCACTGCAGGCTCAGGCTCAGCAGGTCGGAAGGGCTGTGGTTAATACGGAGAGACCTTGCTGCGAGCTACCCGCCCGCGGCGCAGCCGGCCGGGACGCTGCCACGCGGCAGGCCCCGAGGCGCCCCAGCCCCTCTTCCGGCGGCGGGGAGAGGGAAGGCGGGGCGAGGGCGGAGGCGCCGGCAGCGGGGGCGGGGGGAGCCCCTCTGGGGGCCGGGGTCCAGGCTGCCGGGGCGGGNCGGGGAGGGCGGGGGGCCCAGCGCGCGCGGACCGTTGCGGGAGGGGGGCGGGACGGTCGCTGTCGCCGGTGGCCGTTGGAGCGGGACCCCTCGGGGCGCAGAGGCGCCGGTGTCACCCCCCTCACCCCGGGAGACGGTGGGCGCCCGCCGCCGCCTGGGCCGGCCTGGGCCTTCCCGGCGCGGGGGGCCGCTCTGCAGCGAGCCCCGCGCTTTTGGCCGCCTGAGGCGGCGGTGGCTGGCGGGAGCCGCGCCGCTCGGGGCGAGTGCGCGTTGGGGGGCGCCGGCAGAGTCTGTAACCTCCGCGCTGGAGGCCGGGCGAGCGGCCTCTGAGCATGGAGCTGGCGCTCCCCAAAGCGGCGTGCGGTGATGCAGGCCAGCGGCCTTCTCCCCCAGGCGGGGTTTGGGGAGGCGGGATAGGGCTGCCGGCAGGATAACGCCGACATCTGCAGAGAGGGGGTCTTGTCTTCAGTTCTTCCTGTTTTGGAATACATTTTTTTCACTCGTGCCTAGATTTCCTTGCTGTTCTCTATCGTGAGGGTAAACGCCTCAAACGTCAGCTACCCAAATGTCGCTGATGGTTTGGCTACAGCCTACAGGAATACCCGCAGTCATCAGCGGTAGAGTGTGGCAGTGGCTGGGTTGAAATCTCGGGGGAGAAGGAGAGAGTGAATAAAAGCTGCATCAGGTGCTTTGCAGCAGAGACAGAGTTTTTATTTGTTCATTTGGTTTTTTTGTAGCTTGAGGGTTTTTTGAAATCTTGCCCATTTCCTTTAGGTTGAGAATTAGTCTCTATAGGAAAACTTGTCTTAGTTATGTAGGTTGACAATGCATAATACGTATTCTGCAATCTTTTTCTTTTAGTTAGTGTCTGGTTGGACACAGTTACTCTCTCCCCTTCCCTTAAGAAACCCATAAAGAGTCTGGTTACACATAGCTCTAGGTGGCTGTGCGTGAGCAGGGAGGTTGGACAAGATGACCTCCAAAGGTCCCTGCTGACCTCAGCCAGTCTCCTGTGATTATAAAGCTCTGTTTCTGTGGGGATCCAGTAGAACTTGGAGGAGCAAATCCAAAAAATCGTTTAAGCATTGGTGGTGCTATAATCCAGGTTGCACCACCTAGGAGCCTTCCAAGACCTTCAGAGGGCAAGGTGCTCAGAAGCAATGTGCAGTTACGTTTATGAAGAGAGCCGTTTTAAATGTTTACGTTCCTTAAATTACACATCTGTTGTCTTTGCAGTCTCTCCTGTGAGTATTCGCCTGGTGACTTGGTCTGGGCCAAGATGGAAGGTTATCCTTGGTGGCCGTGTCTCATATACAACCATCCGACTGAAAGAACAATAGTCAGAGGAAAAGGGAAATCCACTCGTGTCCATGTACAGTTTTTTGATGACAGTCCTACGAGGGGCTGGGTCAGTATTAAATATCTGAGGCCATATAAAGGTAAGAAATATAAATAAAACTTTTTGAAATGGAAATATGCCACTTGCTTTGGAAAAATAGGCATGGACTATAGGGTAGGGTATTCTCCATAGAGAAAGAGCAGCAAAAGCAAGATTAGTGTTGAGTGGGAAAGCATGTTTTATACTTTGAAGTTAGAGAAAGCAAGCTTTTGAGGGTTACAGGTGCGTTTATGGTTATACTGTTCATTAAACATAAAACACTAACTCCTCTTGTTTATTAGCTTAGAACACAAACTTAAAGCTTCCTTACCTTTTAAAGCTTTTTCCTTTATTTCTCCCATCAATGTAAAAAAGATCTAAAAGGTAAATCCACTATTTCAATTTTTAGAACTGAAATCCTTAAAGTACTAGGAATGTCAAACCCAGTTTTTCAGCAGCTATTTGGGAACTGCAGCTTGTCCAGAAACAAAAGACTAGGCATAGGATGTTAGGTAACTAAAATTAATTCTACTGTGGTGTTATTTCTTTTAAGCAATTCAGTATCGTTTTGTTAATAAAATACATAACTTTAGAATTCAGAGTGTTTGTTAGGGTAGTGCTTGTTAGTTACAGAGCAGGGTTGGTGTTTGTCATCTTGAAGAAATGACTTGGCTAACTAATGAAAATCAAATGTAATCAAGAATTACAACAACATTTTGCATAATAAATCTCACCTTACTAATAATAATGATCTGTTTTCGACTTGTGTTGCTGAAAACTCTAAATCATTGGCTGTAAACTGTCTTGTTAGTCAAACAAGTACTTTGGATGTAATACAGTATTTTTGATACACCGTAGGGTTTGCTAATGATGTCAGTGAAACAACTGAATTTAATCAGTTTCTTCCTTTTTACAAATCAGAGTTCCATCTCATGTGATCATGTCATCATCTTTTTTTGGTTTGTTTATACTTAAATGTACTGTATTTAAGCCATAGTTAGTTTTAAGTTAAAATGGTAATGCTTTTACCATAAGTGTTAGCATAACAACACAAGTGAATTGGTCCTTGGTTTATATGTATGTTTCCTGAAGTTATTTTAAAAGAATCAAATATATTTTAACAGCTTGCAGTTATACTTAGAAGCAAATTGATCTGTTTACCAAAAGAAAATTGCAGAAAAATAAGTGTTCAAAATGTTTAAGCACAGAAACACTGGTCTATCTACAAGAAATGTGATTAGTGCAGAACAGAGTAAAAATATTGAAAATACATGCTTTGCTTTTAAATTCAGACAAAAAGCATCTTTGTATACAAAGTAAGAGTGTTGGAGTCTTTGGGTAAGAAAACGGACACGTTTCTAACATTGAGGTTTTTGTAACTGACAGCACAGGGCTAGACTTGGGCATGCAAGTAGTGGAGTTACGTGCAAGTTGGTTAAGTGAATACGCAGGTGTTGCACACTTGAGTATGCAGTTAAATTATATGATAAGATTTTTCTCCTGCCATTGTTAAATTGTCAACATTAACTGCAAAATATTTTTAGATTGTCTCACTGCTTTTGCAAAACTAAAATGGAGATCTGGTTTGTTAATGTGTTGCATCTGTGCTGTAGAAGCAGCTACTTGTAGCTCTGTGCTTTGCTACTGCAAGCTTAAAGAAATGAATGTGAGAGAGAATTCTTTTTGGCTTATTTCTGAGATAGTTGGCCTCCTACAAGTCAGCTGTCTTTTGTCTACCATTGGCTTAGAGCTGAAGCTTCAGTTAATAGCAACATAGGAAGGGATTCACAAGAGCAGCTGTAAGGACCTATTCAGGCAGATCCTACTGTCGTATGCAGCCAGCTAAACTTAGAAGAGTAGAAAAGGGAATTGCCCTTCCCCATCTATAGCATACTCTTATGTCCCCCTTCTTTCTTTCCCCAAGTTGAATATATAATATGTTATATATACCATGCATTTCTTGAGCATGGCATTAAGATGTATTCAGCATCTTTGGGGACCCTTTCTAGAAATCAGTCTGTAGATTGGTTGGCTTTGTTTTTGTGTTTATGTACAGCTAGTTAGTGGAAGGAGGAACTGTGATGCGCAAGAGATACCAAAGAGGATGAGGGAATGGTGCAGTTATTAATAGTAGGCTTTGCTTGATACCCTGCAGTGTCAGGGTGAATTGCCAGCATGATTGATGGTCAGCTAATCTGGCTAATAGGTTGGTGTTAGGTGTGGACACCTTGCTGCACTTACAGGAGCAGTTTGAATGGCCAGCAGAGCTTTAGCCAAGAGGTCTATGTCATAGATGACTGATGCCCATAACTTGAAGAGAACTTTATGGTTGAACTTACCTATCATTGCTAAAATAGCCATGTGGTCTCAGTCAGGTCTGCTGTGCTGCTAGTATAAAGTGTTGCTTCTCAATAGTAACTATAATTAGTGTTTAGAGCTTAGCTTAGAAGTATTCAGATGTGGTAATGAGTTACAGAAATAGAAACAATTCTTCAAGTGTTCATATACTAGGTAGGCATGTCATTTGTGAGTGTTTAGACTTTCTGTAGGGGTAGTTTATCAGCCTGAATGAGTGATGTGTTGCTATATGTAAGACGTGGTAGGAATGACTGGTAACAACATAGAATGTTAGATAATTATACTAGTTGTCTAAATACATTCAAAAGTGGAGTATGAACACTAACTAAAGGACTGGCTAAATGCTAGACTAACTTGAGTTTCTGACAAATTATTTGTGGTTTTATAGGTTCATCAGAAGGGGAGACACTGAAGGGAGGTATGTTTTATAGTACAAAGCCTGAAATTAAAAGAGCAATGGTGCTAGCGGACAATGCAATGAGTAAAGATAAAACTAAGCGGCTTGAACTGGCAGTGTGCAGTGAACCTTCAGACACAGAGGAGGAGGAGGAAGAGGAGGAAATGGAGGTAAAATTTTTCTTACTTGCTGTCATTTTCAGAAATAATGCTAGAACTTAGAAGGTGTCTCTTGGAACTAAGCATGGAATATCATGCAATTCTCTGGTACAGTAATCACAGCTTATCTGCTCTTTAATCATGCATGCATATGTATCCATATGTCTTTTTTTGTACTGCTTCTGTGTTGTCAGGTCATGCACTGGTCTCTCACCTTTTCTAGTTGGAAAGACCAAGTCTAATATCTCTTTGATGTTCTGTATGGTAAGGACTGACCTCAGAAATTACTTAATTTCTCTAACTCTCTTTGATCACTCCCTGGGTAACCCAGGTGACCCACTTTCTCACTCATAAAGTACTTCTTTCGTGGTGCATCTTTTTATCTTCTCTATCTGCCATTCATATTCCAAGTTCCTCTAAGTTCGATCTGAAGTTTTAATTTGTCATAATGTAGAAACTTTTTGAGTATTCATCTTAAGGCATTAAATTGGATTTTTGGAGTCTGCCCTTGTTTTGTAGAGTAGCACTAAAATACAAATTCTTGTACTGTTAACACCAGTCTGTTGGTGGGGTAACTAAAAAGAGATCTTTTATTGTATTGTATTCACGTTGTATTGTGAATGATTCAAATATTATTTCAGTACCATCATATGCATTGGAATAGATTTTGTTGGAAAGGAATGGTGCGAGGAAACCGTCAATGGGATAGTGGTTTTCCTTACCTCCTCCATCAGCATGGCCCATCTGCTCTTTCTCGAGGGTGACATTGCCCAGAGGGACAGGTGCCACTCCAAGCATTGTGTTGTGTTTGTAGCAACGGTGCAGTGGGCACTGGCACTTTGTACTCATTACAGTCCCTCCACTGCTGTTTTTCTCCACCACTGATGCTGGAGTTCTTGAAGTTTCAGGCTGAAAAGGCAAATAATGGAGTTTGTTTTCTTTCTCCTAGATATGCACAATCTTCTTGAAGGTTATTATAAGGTAGTATGTTTGTAGGTGGAAATTGGTAGTTAACAAAAAAAAAAAGGGGGGGGGCGGGGGGGAAAGGTAAAACTCACATAGGCTCGTACTGAAAGGCTGCAAAACCCAATGCATTTCTGACATAGGCCAGCAGGAAAAAATTACAGCACAGAGTTGGCTTATGGAGGTGTTTCCCCTTTGTGCTGAATTTCATATACCATATGCCTTTTGTCCAGTTTAAATGTTTTGATCATCAGCATCACTTACGCAAAGTAATGAATGAGGCTGTAAAGAATACAAAGAGGAGTAATTATGCCACTGGCCAGTAGCAGTTTGTTATCCAGAAAAAAATGAAATTCTGTGAAGGTAAGCGGAATTGGTTGTGGCTCTGCTGTCTCTTGCTTTAAGTATCATAGCTGCTACATTATTGCACATTTTTGTGCTTCTTTTTGCAGCAGGGTTACTTTACTTTGTAGCCAGAATTTTCTATAGGTAAAACAATTTATTTTTCCAGCAGATGAGTGAAAGTGCATCAGGCAACAGTGATGACTGCAATAGTGAGGAGGATGTGAAGAGTAATAAGCGAGTAATGAGCAGGGAAAGTGCCATAAAAGCCAAAAGAAGAAGAGTGTTGGATTCTGACAGTGATCATGATGGCTCTGACGTAGAGTTCAAGCCTGATGTGAAAGAAGCGGCCAGCAGCGAGGAAGCTAGTAGTGGGGTGGATGAAAATGAATCTACTGACACAGAGACAGATGCAGAGAGTGTTGCAGAAAGTCCCATAAAAGTCCCTTCTAAAAGAAAGAGAAAAGAGATAAACAAGCCTGCTAAAAGGAGTAGCTTAGAAAACGAACGTTCTGAAACGCCTAAAAGAGCAGCAACGGTTTCTTTAGAAGCCAAGTCTAAGCTGACATCATTTGCAGCACCTGAAAGTTTTGAATCTCAAGCAAATACTTGCAGTGGAGGCATTGGTGGCTTCGCAGTATGGGAACATGAAAAGCTTGATTGGCTGCAGGAAGGGAAAAAGAAAGATGCACACAGGAAACGTCAGGGTGACCCTGATTATGACCCATGTACTCTGTATGTACCTGAGGACTATCTCAACAAGTGTACGCCAGGAATGCGGAGGTGGTGGCAGCTGAAAAGTCAAAACTTTGATGCTGTGATTTTCTACAAAGTTGGAAAATTCTATGAGCTGTATCATATGGATGCAGTCACTGGCGTAAATGAGTTGGGCCTCATCTTTATGAAAGGTACTTGGGCCCATTCTGGTTTTCCAGAAACTGCGTTTGGCCGATTCTCTGATGTTCTGGTGCAGAAAGGCTACAAGGTAGCCCGTGTTGAGCAAACAGAAACTCCTGAAATGATGGAAACACGCTACAAGTCAATGGCCCACCCAACAAAATTTGACAAGGTTGTACGCCGAGAAATATGCAGAATCATCACCAAAGGAACTCAGACTTACAGCGTTCTGGACTGTGATCCCTCTGAGAACCATAACAAATACCTTCTGTGTGTTAAGGAAAAAGAAGACTCCTCTGGACAACGTGTTTATGGGGTCTGCTTTGTTGACACGTCGGTGGGGAAGTTTTATGTAGGCCAGTTCTCAGATGACCGGCACTGTTCGAGGTTTAGGACTTTAGTAGCGCATCACACTCCTGTGCAGGTACTGTATGAGAAAGGGAACCTGTCTGTGGACACACAGAAGATACTGAAGGGCTCACTTGTTTCTTGCATTCAGGAAGGGCTGATCTCTGGTTCCCAGTTCTGGAATGCATCTAAAACACTAAAAGTCCTTCTTGAAGAAGGCTATTTCAAGGAGAAACAGAACTCTGAAAATGGATGTTCTCTGCCCTCTGTAATCAAATCTCTGACTTCAGAGAGTGACTCGCTGGGATTAACTCCTGGTGAAAACAGTGAATTAGCTTTGTCAGCTCTTGGGGGATGTGTCTTCTATCTCAAAAAATGTCTGATTGATCAGGAGCTGTTATCGCTGGCAAACTTTGAGGAGTATGTCCCTGTGGATATTGATACTGCAAAAACTATGAGTTCAGGTAGTTTCTTTGCCAAAACTGACCAGCGGATGGTGCTGGATGGCGTCACCCTGATGAACTTGGAAGTCCTGCAGAATGGAACCAATGGCACCACAGAAGGTACTTTGTTGGAAAGGATTGATTCCTGTTGTACGCCATTTGGGAAGCGACTCCTGAAACAGTGGCTCTGCGCTCCGCTTTGTAATCCTAAATCCATCAACGATCGTTTAGATGCTGTTGAGGACCTTCTGGCAGTGCCAGATAAAATGTCTGAAGTGAGTGAGCACCTGAAGAAACTCCCTGACCTTGAAAGGCTGCTCAGCAAAATTCATAGTATTGGATCGCCACTTAAAAGTCAGAACCATCCTGACAGCAGAGCCATCTTTTATGAAGAAATCAAATACAGCAAAAAAAAAATTGCTGACTTTTTGTCTGCACTAGAGGGGTTTAAAGTAATGAATGAGATTGTTGATGTCATGGAAGAAATTGCCAGTGACTTCAAATCCAAAGTCCTTAAGCAGCTAGTCACCCGAAAAGCCAAAAATCCAGACGGCCGTTTCCCAGACTTGAGTGCAGAGCTTAAAAGATGGGATACTGCTTTTGATCATAACCAGGCTCGAAAGACAGGCGTGATTACTCCGAAGGCAGGTTTTGACCCCGATTATGATAAAGCACTACAGGATATTAAAGCTGTTGAGGAAGATCTTCACAAGTACCTGGATAAGCAACGCAAACTGCTTGGATTCAAATCCATGCTGTACTGGGGGGCAGGCAAAAACCGATACCAGATGGAAATACCGGAAAGTGTAATATCGCGTAATTTGCCTGAGGAATACGAGTTAAAGTCAACCAGGAAGGGATATAAACGTTACTGGACCAAGGAGATCGAGAAGATGCTGGCCGCCATGGTTAATGCTGAAGAGCGCAGAGATGCAGCACTAAAAGACTGTATGAGGCGTTTGTTTTACAACTTTGACAAAAATAGCAAAGACTGGCAGACAGCTGTGGAATGCATTGCTGTGTTAGGTAAGAGGTTTTCTTCATTTTGACATATAGTAAAAATACTCTTGTATAGCAAATGATGAAATCTGATCTGGGTAAGCAAAAAAGGCTTGTTGCCGGCTCTTAATTTGTGGTTGAAAAACTCTGATTGTGATAATGGCATTGATAATTAATAGTGATCACCTGTTTCCTTCCTGTCAGTAAACAGCAGAACAGTTGCTGGGTCTTGATGGTCGCAAGCTCTTTCTTCATTCCTGTTGTGTGACTGTAGGTGTGCAGCTGAGTATTTCTCACAGTTCAGTGTAGCCTGGTGGGTCTCTCACTGCTTCTAGGATTCTTGTGTGTGGATTAGTAGCTTTTTATTAAATGAAGGCAGTATAAAAATCTAACCTGCTTAGTCATCTCCTTTATCCATCTGAGCAGGCTGCTTTCTCAGCAGCCTTTAAAAATAAAAAAGTGGTCATTGTCACTGCCTTGAAGAAGGTAGTCTAGTAGGAAGACTTCCCCAGATCTTCCTTAAATTTCTGGGGTAGAACAATCTCCTGTATTCCCTTCTCAGGACTGGTGTACTCTTGTACTGTGAATTTTCTGCTAGCATGAGGCACTCTGGGATGTCTTTGTTCCAGGGAAAAATGAAAGCACTCTCTGAATGCCACTGGGGCAGAAAAGGGAGGACAGGCCAGCAGCGAGTGTTGTCTGGGAACAGATTCTCTGAGTGGGCCGGGAGAGCTGGGAAGCAGTCTCATTAGCTACACCACACTACCAGGGCAAGCACTGAACTGATTTTCAGTAGAGAGGGAGGCAGCTTTCAGGCTCAGCTGTAATATGTGTACATATAGTCTCTAAAATCACATAACATGGCCTCATTTTGCAGGTAATCAGCTTTTAGAACCTTAGAGCTAGGCTAATTGAGGGGGATTGTGCTGCTGCTTTCTGCTAGGCCAACAGAATTTTAATATTTATGTAAATTTATTCTGGCAACTTTCAAGCAGTATTATGATTCTTAACAAAGTAATTCACTGTCACAGAAGCTGATTTCCTCTTTAATTATCTTGTTCTAAATTAAAAACCAATGCAAGAAAATAGTATCTTATACATGTAGATTTAAAAAAATAGCTTTTAAAGTGAAATGATGCAGATTTTCAAGACTTTTAAACTGAAAACTAGAGGGGAGGATTTTTAATCTGACATCAGTAGAAATCGGGAAGGAATGAGGAAAGACATTGTGAATATCCCCACCTTTTACTTGTTCCTGTGGAGTACTTCTTGGGTGTTTCCCTTAACAGGAAAATGGAATGGAAATGGAAAATTGTGTTTAAAAAAACGCTATTCAATGAGTAAATGCATTCCAGTGAATGAGTAAAGAAAGGTGAAAGCGTGACTTACTGGAATTTCTCTTAATCTTATAGATGTCTTGATGTCCCTTGCTAACTACAGTCAAGATGGTGATGGACCACTGTGCCGACCTGTAATTCTACTGCCTGTGGATAGTGCTCCTCCCTTCCTGGAACTTAAAAATTCACGCCATCCATGCATTACAAAAACTTTCTTTGGGGATGATTTTATTCCTAATAACATCGTCATAGGCAGCAAAGATGAAGATAGCAGTAGTGAAGCCTCCTGTGTGTTAGTAACTGGCCCAAATATGGGTGGCAAATCTACGCTCATGAGACAGGTGATTGACTATCTATGTAAGATTGGATGTTCCAGAGTACCTCTGTGTTTTGCATAAAGAAATTGCATCACTTGACTGTTTATAAATGTCAAAGGAGGTCCCAGCAGTGGTCTTCAGGGTGTGCAGCACAGTACAGCAATTACCAGATATTTTGCCTTTACAGTGTATTATAAAAAAAATCTGGTAGAAAATGCCCATGTTTAGATAGTTAGATTTTCTACTTTCACTTACTTTAGTGAGGAATAAGTTTTATTTCTCTTAATGAGAGATGGTTGGGAAAAAGTGATAGAGTATCTTTTATCTTTTTCAAGTGGCCTTATCCAGGACTTGGCATCATGTGGCAAAAGATGCTTCTGTAGGTTGAACAAGATGAAAGTAGAGATCAGCAGCAACTGGGAAAGCAAGAGGGAGTTTGCTTTATAAACACTGCTTGCTGTGATAACTTGTGTTTTGAAGGCTTTCAGAGTAGTTTAGCCCTACTTGAGATTATGATGCTGCAGCCTGGAGCAGTTAAAACAGTAGGAATCTTTATGTACTCTAGTCTTTGTTTTAGGGGAAATACAGTTTCATTCCCTTGTTCTCTGTGTGGAACTGAAGCTCCAAGCACATAGTAAAAGTTTAAATGTTATAATGTTTGTTCTGCAGGCTGGTCTCCTGGGTATAATGGCTCAACTGGGATGCTACGTACCTGCTGAAGTTTGCAGGCTTACACCAATTGACAGAGTATTTACGAGACTTGGTGCCTCAGACAGAATTATGTCAGGTGAGTTTCTGAGATCCAGCTGTCCAAAGTGCCTTTGCCACTGAGTGAGTTTCGTTTCTTGCTTTGAGTGGCAAGTTGGAAAGGGATAATTTGTTCATTTTGCAGGGAGAACTGGGCACCTAATTTGTTGTGTCTCATCGTTCAGAGCAGAAACAGAATTGTAGTTATGCTAGATTTGTTTGATATGCTCGTCCTCCATTAGTTTTGACAGACACGTAGGATCACTTTTTGATGAATTATAATACTAAAAGCCTGCCTTCCAGCTGGATGCAAGTCTGAGGAATATCTTTCTGGATATTGTACAGTTGATTGTGTTCTACTTACATAGGTACCACCTTCTAAGCGTTTTGGAATAGGACAGTGATGTTCAGGTAGCTGTTGTAGAGGAGTTGGATTTGTACCTTCTCGCAAGGACTAAAGGTCCCTTGTTTCAACCAGAATGCCTGCCTTGTGTCTGAAATCCGATTTCCTCAGACAATGAAGGAAGAGGCAGGCTTCCTCTTGGAAGCAGTAGTTGACAATTCTTGGAGTATTTTGTTTCTCCTGTGGAGAGGAAGACAGAAGTGGAGGATGACACAACTGGAATGGAGAAGTCTTACCTGTGGTGGTAGGCAAAGCGTCATGGGGCTAGAAAAACAAAGTATTTTTTGTGGTAATAAGAGTAGTATCACAACTCATTGAAGGAGGGCGTGGATTTTCTGTGATCTTTCTGCTGAAAAATGTGGGTCAGTGAATATGAAAGGAGTTAAGCCTCCTGAACTTGCTGCACATAAGGAATTTAGAAATGAATCATTCTGAGTTCTTAATTAAAAAAAAAAAAATTATACTTCCCCAAATCAAGGGGGAATCGCTGCTTTCTTAGCAGCTAGAGAATTTTATTAAGGCTTTCCTTGCCCAGCTATTTTCCATTTTTTTTAATTTCAGTACAAAAAGCAATCTTAAGAATGGAAGAGTACTTAAGTGTTTATGGTAGAAATAAAAACTGTGCTTTCTGCAAGAGAGAGGTGGTCTAGAAAAATGTAGCATTTTCAACTTTTTTTTCTATCAACTGAGAGCTGTTCTTTTCTCTTCCAAATACGTGCACAAATGTTTTAACATTTTGCATCATGAGTTTGAAATGTTAAACACTTCATAACAGCAGAGCTAGTTTTGAAATCTGTTTTTGACGCATTAGTTTCCACACTGTGTAGAAATGAAAGCACAGCCAAAGTTGTTCTATGGCAGTCATTTTGTAATGGATGTTGGCAGGACTTTTATGAACTAAATTTTAAGTAATATCATTTTAAAATTGCCTATGTAATTTTAGGGGTTTATTTGCTAAAGCGAATGTGTGGTTATTCCTAAACATTGTTAAAAACATATCAAAACCTGGAAATTTCTTTAAATAAATGCAGAAAATCAGGATTGCTGGACACTGCTTAAAAATTCATGTTGAAAAACTCACGTTACAAGCACAGCAGTGCTTGTGCAGCATGAGTACAGGAAGTAAATACTTGCCTGCTCTGGAATTACGTTAATTGCTGCTGCATGTGATTATTTGGAATGAACCCTACAAAGAACTAGTAAATCTGGACTTCATACATGTGGATTTATTGTGTGCAAGGGTCTGAATAATGGTGTACTTCTGCTTGTAATCTGTTAAACAATTTCAGGCCTTGTGTTATCTGGGTTGCTGGAACTCCTGTAAGATGTTCAGTCCTTAGCAGCAGTATATTTTTGTCACACTTCACTCAAGTAGAGTACATAGGAGTACAGCCTTAATTATCCACATAATTCATTACCCTATGGCATCAACAACCAAACCAATACGTCTAGTCTCTTAAGTCTTTTTTAAGATTTTCAGCTTGCTTTTTCATGCTGAAAAGCCACACGCCTTTAGGCCTGCCTCATGTATTTAAGAGCAAAGAAGGGGCAAAAGATTCTCCCCATCTTATATCCTTTGTGCCCCTCTTTTTGTCGAGCTGGTACATCTGAGTAGTGCTATTAAAAGTAGACAGATAAGGTGGCCTAAAACAATTAATTAATTGTGGCTGTGCCCATGTGGGTACTCTTAAAGAACCGAAACCAGCTTTTTCTGGGAAATGGAGGCCCACCATTTTTATGCTGGAAAAAAAGCTTTGTGTTTTTGTTAATCTTCAATTTGCTGTCAAGTTTCAGTTTAGCTTGACCAAGACTCTAGTGCAGATTAAATGGGCGTTTAGTTGTGGTCTTCAGATCTTTGACTACTTCATGGCTATTTTTTTTGTTGTTTCTTTTAAAGGTGAAAGTACCTTCTTCGTTGAATTGAGCGAGACTTCCAGCATTCTCCAGCATGCAACACAGCATTCCCTTGTTCTTGTGGATGAACTGGGTAATTAGTCTATTCTGTAACAGATGGAGATTAAATCTGAGAGTAAAGACTAGCTGTAACGTTGTTGGGCTGCCTAAATGGCAACCAAGTACACAGGGGCAGTTTCATCACAATGCTCCTCATGTTTAACTGGTATCTATGTAATTTTCTCTAAGATGTGTATTAGGTGCCCTGGGAACTAATACACCACCTCCCACCACCCAATCATTATTTCTAGCTGAGTTTTCCAGCTTTCCTTTCCATAATTACTTGCAGCAACCCTTGAGCAAGCCAGTAGTGAGTCTCAAGAGAGTGGAAATGTCTTTTTGTGCAGTGCAGAAGAGACTGTGGTTGTCATAGGGCAAACACCCAGGTCCTTCACCCTGATGCTGGTGGCTGTCACTACTTGCTGCTGTTTGTCCGTCTTCCACACAGCCAGGAGGGAGAAAAACAAACAGCGCAAATTGCTACATGGCAAACAATGCATTGCATTTGTCCTTGCTTTTCCATTTCTTCTCCAGGCAGAGGCACAGCTACTTTTGATGGAACAGCTATTGCGAGTGCAGTTGTGAAAGAACTTGCAGAGAAACTCAAGTGTCGGACTCTGTTCTCCACACACTACCACTCACTGGTGGAGGATTATTCACACAATGCAGCTGTGCGGCTTGGTCACATGGTACGTATAAGCGCAAACATACACGATTTTCCCTTGTGGCGGCAGATCTTGTGCTGCGCGTGCTTTTCTGCACTCTTCCGCCCAGAGTCACAGAGGGGTCCTGAGAAAAGGATGCGATGTTTCACGCATTTATTAGTCTGTAAGTATTACGTACACTGACTTGTAACTTACTCTTTCTAGGCATGTATGGTTGAAAATGAGAGTGAAGATCCAAGCCAAGAAACGATTACGTTCCTGTATAAGTTCATTGAAGGAGCATGTCCAAAGAGCTATGGCTTCAATGCAGCAAGACTCGCTAATATTCCAGAGGAAGTTATTCAGAAGGGGCACAGAAAAGCAAAAGAGTTTGAAAAAACTACCATTTCACTGAGAATATTTAGGTAAGGGCCTTTGTTTTCCAGTTTAAAGTTGCACATTGCTTAGTAGGCATCCATTTTAAAATTTGGGCAGTGGCTTTTGCTCATAGTCCATGGTAGAGGGGGAAGTGGAAACTATTTTTGCAAATACCAAATGTACTTCACAAGCAGCGAGGGAGGGAAGTACTAAAGCCTGACTACAGGATGGCAGATATGACGATTAATGCAGTGTTTTAAGCCTTGGGTCACTGCTAGTCTCTAGGGCTAGTAGGAGCTTAATTTGCACAGGGGTGCTGGGCTGGCTGTGAGCCGAACTGCAGGAATGTGTGAATAAGCTGATGGCTACTGTGCAGTGCTGGGGGGGCACCCGGGGACTCACAGTAGTACTGGAGCCCCTGTGGCTGCCTCTGCATCAGGCAGTGATGGCTGCCGGCAGCCTTTACACCAGACATGAAGTGGCATCTGTCCCTTCTGAAGCTGTGCAGGTAACAGGACGTTTAGGCTCTGCCCCTTGGTGTCCATGTTCAGTAATGCTGACTTCATTATTTCCCTTAGGTATCTCTGCCTGGTGGTGGATGGTGCTGCAAGTGATGCAAATGCTGTTCAGAAACTTACCACTATGATCGATCACCTTTAAGAACACAAGTGGTTTTATACTGGCGGTTTGTCAAAAAGGTGGTATCAGACAACATTATGATCTAATAAACTTTATTTTTTAAAAATGACCATTTTTCCATTGTCTTTCCTAGGAAATTAAACCCTTTAATTCTTACCTACCCTCTACATAATGGTTATTGAGTACTCCACAATATATTAAGTCTAGATGTTATGGTACATGCATACACTTTCAGGCTGTTGATTACCCACTGTCACCAATACACATAAATGGAAAAAAGCTATGAAACTGTATAGGGCTGTATATATACTTGTCTCAGCTTCATTAGAGCAGGAAATTGCTGTGATTTCCAGCAGGTTACGTAAGTAATGTCCAGACTGTTCAAAAAAAACTATGAACAGAGTAAAGTACAAGACTGTTTTGAGGAGACTTTCTACTGCGTACTTTAAAACATAGTAAAATTTCATTCACAAAACTTAGTTACATGGGTACTTTGTTTTATAGTGCATTATAGTCTAGGAAGTCTCATTAAAACACTCGCTTTTTTTGTTAGGGTGGTTTGAGTACAGACTATTGCTGGGGCAGGGAAGGAGATTATTCTAACTTCAGAGGACACCAGAAAAATTGCTGGATATAATTTAAGATTAGTGTTTTCTCTTTCATAGAAAGAACGTACATACTGGGACATGAGTACAGTTACAGCAAGTCTAGGTGTGCTAACAAAACAGGACACATTCAAGTACAATAAGATTTTTTTTTGCTTGAAATTAGAAACAAACTACATGAGATTAAAGCATTAAAATCATATTTCTCAATCTGAATAAATGTTAAAAAATCAAAAGAAATGCAGAAGTGCTAGCTCACATTTTTTACCATGTTACAAAAGCAATTGGTACCCATGTCCATAAAGGCAGCAACAAAGAATGCTGCTTGTCTACAGAATAGTACTACTGCAAGTTGGACTGCGTTTCAATGCTACTTGTAAAAACACCAGCTTTCAGAAGTTGGTATCTGTACAAAATTGCAGCTTATTTTTCTTCACTTCTGTCCCTTCAAAGTCTTTGTTTACACAGTAATGCTAAAACGCCCAGTTCTGTTATCCTGAGTCAACATATTGCCACTTTCTTTTTTGGTAGGTTGAGCTCCATAGTGTCAACACCTCACACATCCGCTTTAATACAGTCTCTTTCTGCAGAAATGGGCAAATATAACTTCCTCCAAAAAAAAAGTTTTAACAGTTATGATATTAGAATGGCAGGACTTTCTTTCTGAAAGGAATTCAGTTGTGCTGCAATGTATTAGATTCTATAGGTGGAGCAGAGTCATATAGTGTATCTGTGTCATGTGTAGGCTCTCCAGCAAGCGTACAGGGATTAGACAGTGTTCCAGCACCACAGTCACAGAAAAACCTAGGAAGAAAGAGAGCTCTTTAGTTTCTACTTTACTTGCATTGTCGAAATTATCAATGTACTCATTTGAAACATACCTATCATGTCTAATGAATTCTACGTCATGTCCTTGATGGCACTTCTTAATGCAGTTCACACATATGGCATTACGGTCTGTGGTGTTGCAGGTGTGACATCTGAAGTAAAATATATCACGTTAGGCATGAATCAAAAACTGAGGAGCTGAGAAAAGCATGTGGAGAGGGTGTGGGGGCAGAACAGCACTGAAGAAAGGATGTGCACAGGGCTGTAAAACTTGAGAATTTTACATGAACTTGGATTTCATGGCATACTTTTGGTTGCTTGTTTCGAAAAAGCAGTTCTGCTGTATAATCCCTTAGGCTGGAGTTCACAGTAACAGTTCACAGTAATTTTCCTCAAAGACAACGGGAACTTTTTAATCCTTTTCTGTTGCACTTGAGGAAGAGCACACATTTGTGTGTTAACAGACATACGGCAACTGTTTTAGGGGTCTTGCTAGAAGAGAAATTGTGTTTATTTGAAAACCTTACTGTGGATGACAGAAAAGAACCCGTTACCTGTAGAAGTCATGCATCGGATAGCTGGTGTAACTTGATATCTTATATAAACACTGGCCTCTACTGACAGCTTTTTCTATGGCATCTTGATTGTTCATTATTTTGTTATCTGTTGGTGGGGAAAAAAAAAAGCCAAGAACTAATCACACCTGGATCAATGACTTTTTTTTCCTCGAGGTGTTAAAGCAGAGGGCCCCCTGCTCTTTGTATGAGCTAAAACCATTAGGAACAGTTAGTTCTATGCCTGTATTTTAGTTTTGGTATTTAAACATATCAAATCCTCAGTGCCAGATTACAAGGCAAACGCCCAGTCAGTGCAGTGCACTCCTCAGACCAGACTGTTCCTCTTTGCACACATTGCATCAAATACCTGATAAGCCTTCAGTTAAATACTGTTGTGAACAAAGAGTTAGAGAAACAAGCCTTCCTATCAGGCTTAAGTTTTCTGTTGAGAAGTCTGAAACCCAAACATGTGAAAGCCTCTTGTCTACCATAAGGCCTTTCACACATCCCTTAGAAAGCAGAACAGCATGGTTCTTCCCCCCCAGGGGAGTTTTAAGGCACCTTCCAACACAATGGAAGTGGGAATTAAGTCTGACCACCTCCAGCATTTAAAAGATGTGTCCCAGGCACAGCAGATCTGATAATCTGTTACTCAACTACTAGATCTCCTGTCAAGTCCCAAAGTGCACCTCAAACTAGTTTTGTCTGCTCCCAGTGGCATCACAGCACTGACTGATGCAGTCAGTAAGCCCAGGGGCTGTGAAGCTGGGAGCCAGAGCTTGTGTTTTAAGTGGTGTAAAGAATATACAGGAAAAGGCATAATAAGTACAGCCAAGCAGGTAGAAATTCTGCAAACTGAACCTTTTTCTTCTTAGAATAACCTCCTGCAGCTGTCTGGCATTCAAACCATCACTCCAATCCTCCTCCAAGAGGATCTTGTCTCATGCACACTTCCCCACTATACATAGGAATTTTATGTATGTAAACTGCTCCTATTTTCTGAAAAAAGTGATTTGGGATTGTAAATATTCAATGCTTTTAGATCCTAAAAGCCAAGTGAGGCATGTTTCTTTACTGGACACTTGTTTTCGGATACATTACAAAAGATTTTCCATTATACTAACTTAGAATTGAATTTGAGATGGGCCAAAGACCAGTAATCAGTTCAGAAACCATGTTGAGACAGAAGAGCTAATAACAAGAGTTTTAATATGATAGGAAAACCTTAAGTTATCTTTGAAAGTGTCTGGCTGTCTAAAAACCTAAGTTAGCTTAGCTTATTACCTTCAGCTGAAACTCTTACTTACAACTTGGCTTAAGGTGGTAGTAAATCTGACCCAAAAATGGAAAAAATGGTACGATAAACCCAAAACCCAGCACCAAATAAAAAAAATGCAAAGTGAACAAACACAACCAACAAGGGCTCAAGCTCACCTTTCATCGTGACATTGACACCAGATGCTAGAAATAAACCTCCAAAGCGGTTGTTGAAAATCTGATTGCCTTCTAATGTTGCAGTTGCATGGTTTGTTATTTCAATACCTTTATTGGGTCAGGGGAACAAAGAAGAGAAAAGAAAGTGGGAAAGTTAAATCCTTAGTGATTGTGCATTTGTACCTCTCTCATGATCTATAGTTTGTTCTTTTTTTTTAAACCATCATAAAATCAGGGGAAAAAAGGAAAATGGCATAGCTAGAAATTGCACTGTAATTTGCTATAAAACTGAGGTTCAAATACTTCTGTTGAATCCTTTCAAAGAGCTACAGCTGGCACGCATGGTTTCTGGTAGTAACAATACACTACTAGTTTATCTGGTAATAAAATGGTACTATGATCATATATTTTCAAGGAGAATATGATTTTTGGGTGCTTAAAGCTGTCATCTTCATATATATTTGAAAGTTCTTGTGCACATACCATACCTTACCCTTTTTAAAGTATCTTTTTAAAAAAGTTCTCAAGATGGCCACCTAAAATTCATTTCTTTAAACCTTAGCTTTTATCAGTAACCCATGTCTTCCAAGTCATTTGTCCAGGACTGCTCTTGACAGCAACCTATCTTTCCCCCCCACACACACTGAAACAACACCTTTAGAGGCTCTTCTCAGAAAACTTGCTTCTTCTGAAAGAAAGATGGGAGAAAACTCAAGAATGCAATTTTAGTTGGAATGGAATGCAAGACGTATGGAACTGCGATCATTAAACAGTAAATTGCACAAAAATCACTATTAAACATTCTTCGTCTCTTTTGGAGTAAGAAATACTCATTTGAATAATTTTCTAAGTTTGTGGAGTGAGAAAGTTGAACTTGAGATGCAATTCAAATCTCTTTAAAATGTATATTTGCTCTGTTTCCTAGGTTTTAAAGCTGTGATAAAATATTCAAACCAGCATCCAGCAGATCAACTACAAATATGTCCTAGACAACTTTATCAAATACTTCTAAAATAAAATAATGAAAAAGTATTTCACAGAAAAATGAGAAGGCAGAATCTGTGTTGTTTCTCAACATGCTAGTAATTCCAGAGACTGCTGTAAAGATATTCTGGATACAACTCTGAATTCTGAAATTATTTCTAGAATACACTGAAGGATATCCCAATCTCTTAAAATGTTTAAATACTGTGGGGTAAAGAAACTCAGAGTTAGCTTTGTGAAGAGCTTACTCTAAGCTCTAAGACTTCAAAATTTGATTTAAACCACACAAACCTGCAGCAAATCCATCGAATATTCGATTTTTCCTTAGCACAGGGTGGCTATTGGTGCTGATAAGAACACCGGCTTGAGCATTCCTGAAAATATCATTCTCTTCCAGAAGACCTATGACAGACCAACAAACATGCCATTTGAGCTTGTTTACATTTCCTGACCTGTAACCATTCTGTGAAATATTTTCAAAAGATCTCATGTATCATCCTCCTGCTAATTCCCTTAATTTGAGGAATACCCACCAATAGCACTGAAGGTAGTGATAGAAGTTTAAAGTAATTCTCAGTGTATAATCACATAAGTGTATTTTTTCAGTATACAGAATAGAATTTGGGATCGTATGCACCATTACAGAAAACTCCATTTTATTTTTGAGGAAACACTAAGTCTTTCCACTTTCCAAATTTTTCTTCAATTTTTCTAACATCTTTCTGTTCTTGTCTTCTAAAACGAGCAAAGCTTAACTTGCGTTTTTGTTATTGCAGGACAGGATTACTTTACAATGCTTAACTTAAAATTAAAGCTCATTTACAGTAAGTGATTATCTACAGATATCAGGACACACAACAGTCAGCGGATTTCAGAGGAGGACCACTTCTAAATTTACAAGTATACAAGAGATTTCTTAAAGATCTGTCTGTTTTCCCCCTAAATCTTTGGCACTGGCAGAACCTGAACTGTTCAGATGCATGATTTTGTCTACATGCTTGAATTCAATACTGTCTTTCAGTCAAATGGCAAAGCTTACAGAAGTGGATGGGATAAAAGGACTGTCCTAAGCAGCAATCTAACAGTCGTCTTGGATGAGATTAATTACCTCTCCGCCTCCTACAGATTTCAGTATTACTGATGTAATTAAGGCTAAAAAGCATCAGTGTATGTTGTAACTATTTTATTACTTCAGAAGACAAGAGCTAGGTTTCTAAAGAGCACTTTAAAAAGGACACTGCTTAATCTGAAATTAAACTCTTATCCAGAATATTCAGTATATGCCAGTAAGGGAAAAAACTACCTCTTCCCCCATTAAATATACAGATGCCTCCATCTCTTCCATCATGGATTTTATTTCTTCTTAGTGTAGGATTACTGTCTGTTTTAATCCATACACCAGCCATTGCATTATCAAAAATTTCATTGTCTTCTATAAATCCAAGCCCTAAAATTGAAGGAAGGGTGGGAAAAAAAATCAAATCAAAAAGGATAATAAATGGGAAGAGGTAATATTGCAGAACATAAACAATTCTGGATAAATATGAAAAACAAACCTACCAGAATTATAGACAAGAATACCACCATTCTGACCACCCCAGATCTTGTTGCGTCTAATTTTGGGGTTGCTTCCAGTTCTAGAGAGAAACGTAAGCAAAGAAGGAATTTAAAACAGTTTCGTATCTACCAAGGGCAAACTTTTAAAACAACCCTATAGAAGTGCCCCATAGATCTCGCTGCTTAAAAATCTTAATAATATAGTTATTTCCAAACATGCAAAGCTTTACAGACTTCAAAGGCCACACATTCTAGTCAATATCCAGGCTGTACTAGTAATAACTTTCTTTTAAGTTGAAGCAGAGGATATTCAGACATACCAGATTTCAAAAAAAAGTTATTTTTAGAAACAAAATTACAAGAACAGTTAAAAAGACACAACAGAGCACAAAACAAGTATGACATAAAATAGAAGACATTTTACCTTATCTGAACCCCTGAGTACATGTGATTATAGATGTCATTGTCTTCTAACACGCCGTGTCCATTGTCATAAAAATAAACTCCAACCTAACACATTGAGAATTAAATTATTAGTTCCAAAGTAATGAAGTATAAAAACACAGAAGAACTTTCTTCTCTATAGCCCCCTTAGAATCATAGAATTGCTAAGGTTGGAAAAGACCTCTAAGATCATCAAGTCCAACCACCAACCCAACACCCCCATGCCCACTAAACCGTGTCCCTAAGCACCTCATCCACACGTCTTTTAAANTGGCCTTGTTGAACCTCATGCAGTTGGCCTCGGCCCAACGATCCAGCCTGTCCAGGTCCCTCTGCAGAGCCTTCCTGCCCTCCAGCAGATCAACACTCCCGCCCAGCTTGGTGTCGTCTGCAAACTTACTGAGGGAGCACTTGATCCCCTCATCCAGATCATTGATAAAGATATTGAACAAAACTGAGTCCTGGGGAACACCGCTCGTGACCGGCCACCAACTGGATTTAGCGCCTTGTAATGACAGAGCAAAACTCACCTGTTTCCCACTGTGTATTCTGTTTCTCCTCAAGACTGGAGTGCTCCCTGTTGTCACCCAGACTCCAGCCAAAGTATTGCTGTAAACTTCGTTTTCCTCAATCACACCTTGTCCTTTTTCATGCTAAATACAAGACAATTTAAGAGTTGAGAAAACCTTCTAACTGCCAATACTGTTTTTCTGGCTGTACTCATCCCTCCCCAACATGGCTTCTTTACTGTAGCAAAGTAATTCTTTTCTATTTGAGTAATTCCTTTCTATTTTCACTTTTTTTTTTTTAAAATAACAGTACATCACGGTTTTGAACGTTTGCCATGAAACGAAGAACACTCTGCACGTAAATCATTGTATTTCAAGGCTCTGCAGTAGTATTTGCAACTCTCTGCTAGCTGTGGGTAGAAGTACCACCTCCCCAGTGCCATGCAATCAGATGAAAGCTGTAGCACCTGGTACTTAAACCTACACCCAGCCCTGTCCACCAGACTGACAAAAAATTGGTATGTCTCTTAAGGTAACTATCTTTACCACGTGTTTGTGCTTAAAAGTAAAGCATCAGTATTCTTGGTCAGGGTAAGCTGTTCTGGTTAGATTTGCAGAATGAATAGATCAAGCTGCACACTTGCAGTATCAGCTGAACCTTAGGTAACTTTTGGCAGAAAGATACAGAAATATTTCTCAAAATCTGATATTGCTTAAGGGAACCTGACAGCTCTTTCAGTTCAATTAGCAGAGCCCTTGCACACGCTGGAAATTGCACTTTATTCCTCACTTTTACAATACACGACCGTACAGCAATTGCAATGCATATCATCCTGAAGGCAAAAAAAAAAATATTTTCTGAGGTTAGTGGTAAACACATTACACTCCAACAAAGCTGAACAGATTTCTAATTTTTTTTTTAAATAATGACAAACTACTGTGAAAACAAAGCCTTTAAACAGCTTTTAACCAAGAAATGGTGAAATTCTGTCATCTATCCCATTTTAATTTTTTTACTCTGTAATAGAAATAATTTAGTTACATTCGTAAAAGCCTTCATCTTCTAAATATCAGCACCAGCTTCAGTCTATTACAATTAACCTAGTTCATAAGGTAAGAAATTCAGTCTTTGTAAGTACAGTCAAACATTTTACATAGAGTACCCTTTTCCAACGTTTGTATGAACAGAAAACAAGTTTGTATGCCTGTTTGTAGGTAATACTTACTACGTAAATTCCACCATGTTGACCATCATGAATCTTGTTGTGTCGAACTATGGGACAACTGTTTGTTCGAATCTGTATTCCTGCTAATGCATTACCTGTTAACAAAAAATGTTATTTAATACAACTTACATACTCACTTTTCTCAGAATTCAAGACACAATAAACAAATTATCTTACCATAAATGTCATTTCCTTCAATAAGGCCTCTTCCATCACCAAAGATATAAACACCACCTTGATTCCCATTAAAAATTGCATTGCCCCTAAGAAACAGAAGTATCCACATTATGAAATGATTATAATACACTGTACAATACTGAACATGTATGTAGTGTCTAAGACTGTACAATATTCAGATTACAAATAGAGAATTTATGTTCTGTTGCCTTGAGAAATACATACTTCCAAGTATACACGCAAATTAAAAATGCAGTTCAACCAAACAGACAGGAATTTCATTTTTAATATACAGGAGTATTTACAGTTCATTATAAATAAATGAAATAAAATTGCACTTTTCCCATCCCCATCAAATCTCTTATTCTAAGTAGTAAAATATCAATAAGGAAAACAATACCTTATTGTTGGGTCACTGTTTGAGGTAATCCAAACACCTGCAAAATTGTTTGCATAGATTTTGTTCTCTATGAATTGTCCTCTTCCTTTTTCATGAACATAGATTCCTCCAGTCTGGCCGTGATGGATTTCACACCGAACTACTGTAGGATTGGCATATGCTTTCACTTCAAAACCTGCTATCCTGTTTCTATGTATGTTGCAGCTTTCAAAATAACCCTTAAGACACAAAACATGCAGTTTCCTGTAAAAGTCCTTTTTAAAATGAAGGCTATTCCCTCCCCTCCCTCCCCTCTAAATACAATCCTCATTTAAAAGGAAACAGTACCAAAATTGACAATATGTAAGTACTTACATAGTTAATTAAAACAGCTATTGCCAGTATATCATTTTTTCCCCTCAAAAATAAAACACTGTTTCAAAACACACTGTGTTTGCATTGCTATTTATTACTACCCATGGAATACCAAGAAAAAATGGCAAGTCTGGATATAGCACCTCGAAGAGGACCGAGTATCAGGTTTCCTTAGCAACTCCTAAGGATCAGACTCCTTTCAAAGGCCATAAAGCCCACAGGTCCAACAGAAAAAGGACAGTGCTATTGAGAAGACTACCTACTTATTTTCAGACCCAGCACCATATATATTTGGTAAGAATATGATTTATTTAGGAAGATGTGTCCTAAATTTCTTTGAAATAACTGGTCAGAATAAATACATATGGATGTGGGAAAGGAGGAATTTTTCCAGGGCTGGACTGGTCTGAGCAGCCAACTGGTAAACTTTTCCCCCTCCCTCCCCTTTTTTTAAATGGTGTCCATTTAAAACTTCCTTTCAGACACTGCAATAGTACTAGTAGGCCTACAACAAAACTGTTTTTAAACAAATGCTTTATAAACAGCACAGCTGGGGGTGGGGAGAGACATTCCACAAAGCCATCCCAGGCATGCTCCTTCTGCCACACCAACAACCACTCGTGTAGCAGCACGACGAACTGGTCCATCTGAAAATTCACCTGGCAAAATGGTTGTTTTCTGCCCAATGATTTCTCCAATTCTAGTTAATTCCAGGGCCATGCAAAGTAACTGTGTCAGTCCTTTTAGAGTGTTTTTCTGACATGGTTTTAGAACATTTTGATACTAAAATTCAACCTATTCTTTAAGGTGAACTTTAGAACAGAAACTAAACAACTGAAAGAGAGGAAGCATCTCTTATTGGAGATGGTACACAATCAGCAAGTGATGTGTTTTAATTTGTGGCTGGCCTAGATGCAAGCTCTTGAAAGATCTAACCAAGACTATCTCCAGGGGGCATATGCAGAGGGCAAGACTAAAACCAGAGCACATGACATTCAGAGCAGTACTCTGCTGCTGACAACCAAAACCGCACTGTCCCTTACATCCAAGAACACATGGTTGAAAGACAGTGTGAACCAATCTTAGTTCTTTCTTTTCTCCTAGATGTCTGCCTCTGTGCTCTGCAAAGTCATCTATAGTGTAAACAAATTATGTGATTCCAGCTATAGTTTTAGCAGTATCAGTCCTCATTATGCAAAAGATTACTCATTTAATGAACTGATAACATGTATATAGGTAAAACATCTGACCTAAAAGGAAAGGGGCCCGATTTTCACTTATCTTTGTCACCCTCATAGGCACCTCATCCAAATACTGTTGTTCCTGTAGCCACTTAAGTTAGTTAGTCTCGCTAATTGTGAGACTTGTTTTACTTGCCGACTACAAAAAAGCACAATTCCTCCTACTGCACAGAGTAACTGGATTCCAGTGCTCACATGATCTACTACCATGAGCACCTCAGTCCTGGAGTTTCTACTACCTACCACACGGAAATTACTGAAGTTACTGCCAACCTAGGTAGAAAGCACTCTGCTTCACTGTTGTATTACTTACGTGCTGTGAATTGCTAAGGGACTTCATCAAAAATATTCTGATTACAAAAAACAGCAGAAATACATAGTTTAACAAGGAAATCAAGACAGCATACACTTCTCCCTACTTGGAGGATTGCAGCCAGAAAAGGCACTGCATTGATTAAACATTCTCCAAAAAAGAACTATCAGTATGCACAGCTTGGCTCCCCAGGCACCTCTGGGTGACAAATAAAAAAGTCAAATGGAAAAAGCCTACTTTCTGTAAATATTCAGAATATATTTTTTCAAGGACTTAGAATTAGATCTCTTCAGAGTGAGTCAAGATGTTTTCAGAATTCTCAAGGAAGCTACAGACTAACAGACAGGGGAATCTAAAGGAGATCTCCTCAGAAATATACCTTCACGCCAACAGGCAGTCTTTGGGACTCCTTATCCCAAAAGGAACCACTTTTTTCCTCATTTTCACTTAAAATGAAGCCCTCAGAGAAACTCAAGCAAGATAACAATTTGGTATAAAGTAAAAGCTTAATCCTCTTAATGGAATACATAATTTCAGTTAAAACATTACTACACATTGTCTGGTATCTTTTTAATTACTTCACACATTATCTTCCCTTTGAGTGCCAAATATGTTGTGACTACAGCAACACGATGAAGGAAAAGAGGTATTTCAGATACCACCTAGAAGATGCAAACAAGCAGAGCCTTTATCATGTGGTCAGTAATATCTTCGCAAGCTTCAGCAAGCACTGTTATTTAATAGTAAGGAAATTTTGGTGTAAATACTTTTAATTCTTGAAAACAATACCATATACTGTGTAACTTTTAAACTTGCTTGGAAATGAAGTGAAAGGGAAAGCTCCTTCACCTCTGCTTGTGTCCCAGTGTATCTAAATAATATGCAAATTCAGAGAGGAACAGATGAGGCACCTGTAGATTAATCGTACTCTGCCCACTATTTCCTAGAATACCACAACATCACTTGACAGCAGAGTACAAGTGTCATTTCTTCAAAGAGTAGAAAATGGAGCCTTCAAAATGATTGCTCATCTACCTTCTCGAAAAAAGTAGGACCGCTGATTCAGAAGAATCTGATAATTTGCTGGAAGCCTCTGTGAAGGAAGTGCTCCTCAAAAGGGGGAGAAGGAAAAAAAAAAAAAAAATCTGCATCTCTTTATTAGGCTGACTGCTGGGTCAGAAAGTCAAGGCTTTCTGCTATGTAAGAGCCTATAACATTCAATATTCATAAAGAGAAAATGCATCAAAAAGTCCAGTTCACCTTAAGGAGAGTCCGCTTAAGTTGAACTGCTGACTTTGAACTGATGCAGTAAACCCAGTGTACTTCTGCACTTGTTGAGACCATGTCTGAACACCACCGCTGTGCAAAATTATTAAACTGAATTCAGTTAAACCAACAGAATTGCTGTTTGTCAGAGTCCTAAGTGACCACCTCATTCCCAGGCTGCCTATTTCCTATGCCATTCTCTGTTGAAACCAGCAACTTCTCTGGCCCAAATTCACCCCCTAGCGAGAAGGGCTAAACTTATCTCGGGCTTTAAGATGGCCCCCGGCAACCCCTGGTATCTTTTCCAGCCACCACAGCTGCTCCCCTTCAAAAGGCATTGTTCTGCCTTTGAACTATATCCTCTCAAAGACAGTGGTGAACTTCTGGGTCCCAAGAAATCACATACGGGTTCAGACAACATTTTCTTCTTAGAAAGTTAACAAATATTTTGTTAACAAGGAAATAGTGTTTTTAAGTATGGAGTTAAATGATCTATTATCCAAAGGGCCCACTAATACCATTTGCAAATCCAAAGCTTACTGCCAGCTCCAGGTATAACCAGTAACACCATCAGAAACAGCCTGTTCCTTTCTTATCACTTCTCTCTAACAGCACATGCAGGCTGCCCAACCTGTAGCTCCTAAGCTCCGTCCAGCTGTTGGGCAGCTCAAGCCCAGGTTCTTTATGGAGACTCTGCCAGGCAGCTGTTAAGGTCAGGAAGATCAATACTCTTCCTCTGCATAGAGGGATTGAAAGCATTAAATAGCCTCTACCTCCTTCTAAGAACAATTTTCAAGTGTGCTGGGTACTTTACTTGTGTTTTGTGATGGTTTCTGGTTGTAATTATCAACTAGCAGTAGAAGAACCTGGAGGACGCAGCATCTGGCAGTGCCAGGATTGCTTAGTAAGAAAAAGAGGTCCCTGTGATTAATAAGGAAGAAGGAATAAGGGATGCATGTGGAAAAAAACAATACAATCTTACACAAAAATACGAAGTCTAAGGAGACTCAAAATACTTTAGCAGTAGCTTTCTGCTTGAAAAATCCTAAATATTAAAAAGTAGCTCTGTACACCAAATTTATTTATAATACCAGGCAAAGTATTAGGTGTGGGCACAAGATGACAGCTACAGTGACAGAAAGTGTGGGCAAGAACATACCGCTGCAGCCTGTTAAGACCTGAGCAGAGAAATCATGAACAGACAAACACCACAGTAATGGTAATGTTCATGTTTCCACACACTACTTAGCATACAGAAAAAGTTGATGTGATGACAAAGATGGGTTCTTGCACATCTGAACAAGCTCAGAAGACTTTTTGCATTAAGACTAACTCAGTAATTGAACTTTGATTTTTTTTGCTTTCTGCATTTTATCTAGTCTAACAAATACTGCTTTGAAATGCATTAGGGTTAAAACTTGTAACTGATGGGATTTTGTTCACTGCTTTTCTTCTCAGAGGAATTTTTCCCCATGTATTTCTGAAAGGGCTTTTTTTCTTTCTCTGTCTCAAAGATCACAACATTACAGAAACACGGAGGTATATCATGTTATTGTTTGAACAATACAGGTATTTTTAAAAAAAAAAAAAAAAAAAAAGGTAATTGTGCAAGCTTTAACACTTCCTAAATATCTACTGACTTATATTCCCAACAGGGTAAGAAAAAAAAAAAACCAAACAGGAGACCAAGACAGAAAGAAATGAACTGCTAAAGAGCATCTGACTCTGCATCAACTTAAGTAAATAGCAATAATAAGTATGACTGACAGCACAAAAAAATATGTTTATAAAAATTTGCCTCCCAAAGCCTGGAATGGTCTTTATTTGACAGTTCGTGGATTTTATAAAAACACAAAGGCAGCATAAAGAAACCACATTCAAGATGCAAAACAAACCCTTTATTTTTAGTGCATAGGAAAAATTTGCTATTGCAGCAAAAGACCAAGTGAGTTTTTATGTAGTCTATATAGAAATTGGCATAAGCTTCATTTGTATTTTTTGGACTTTATATACACACTTCTTTAAAATTATCTGATTTGTAGTATTTAAAAGACCGAGCTGCCAACTAGTCACAATCACCCAACTTAGACACAAGCTAGTATACTTTTCTTTCATCAAAAAGAAAAAAACAAGCAATAGTGCTATGTTTCTCATTTGGGAGCAATGAAAATGAAGATTGTTATGCCTAGATCTCAGCTTTGAACTATAAAATTATGCTTCTTATAGTAAGTCAGAACTTCTCTGTTGTTTGCACACAACTACTAAATACAGTTTATGACAAACATCTGGTAACTCATCTCAGGCAGCTGGCAAGAGAGGTCAGCATAAGGCACTGAGGGCTGCCAATGCCATGCTGCATTTTTAATGCCCACTTGTTAAACATTTGGCAAAAGCACTAAGGCAAACATCAGAATATTGCCAGTTTAGAAATAAGAGGTTAAGTTTCTACAAGTATTAAAACCACAAAGAACAGTCTGAGAGCGTGAAACTGAAAAACAAAGCACTCTTGAACTTTTTAGAGACAGCACTCCAGCACAGAAACCCACGGGAAAAGAACGTGTAGGGTAGGAATTCAGCACTGGAATGTACTTATCCCACTTCACAGTCACAAGCAATGAAAAAAAAAAATAAAATACACACCCAAAGTTAACAGAAGGGAAGCGAGGGAAGTGAACAAAGAAAATACATTAATTTGTTTAGGTATGTACGACTTGTATCTGAAAGATACCATATCACTTAAAGAGTATGTAAATATTGCCAATGATGTCATTTCATCAACTCTATCACTACCATGATACAGAACAGAGGACACTGACAAAAGCAGGCTTTGAGATGGAAGGGGGAAAAAAAAAAAAAAAATTTCAAAGGAGTTTGTGACTAAGAAAGATTTCAATAATATTTGCAGCTGAGATAAATATTATTCATATGTTCTCTTTAATGTGCTAGTGTTTCCTTTAAACAAAAAAGGAAAAATTTACTTCTATTCCATTTTGCTTGTGATATCACACTGATCAGAGCATTGGAATAGGCATTCCACCGGTAAGAAAATAGATCAAATACACTTTTATTTAAAATGAATCAAGTGAATCCAGTCTGGCTTTTAAATTTTTTTAGTATTTCAATACTCATATATTTAATATTTATACTTCTGTACTTAAACAAGCAGCTGCTCCTAGCCAGACTTTCCAATTAACCCTCAAGCCTATATACAGACATCTCCCCTCCAGGAGTTACTGAAGCACTCTCTTTTACCAGCTCTTCTATAGCTGAAATCACTTCATTACATGTTTCCGAGCCTGTTTAAGTCTTAGAGGGATGTATGGATATATGTATCCACTGAAGCGGATTAGGAGTGCTTATATAATATGTTAATACAGCTTAAATGAGGCAGTGTCAATGTCCAAACAACGAGACAATATAAAACAAAGACACAGCATCTTAAGTTAGCCACCACTCTTTGCGAAATGGCCAAACAACTACATCTCTAGAGAATATAAAATGAGGTAAAGAAATCTGTCAGAACACTGCTAGAAGGGCATTCTCTGGGCTGGTATAATCTTGCCCAACACAGAACAAATATGCTTCTTAGGATGTAGCTAAAAGAGTGGAGAAGAGGCAGCTAACAGAGCAGAATCCCAGCACGCTTGACCTTCTACTGGCAAGAAGATTCTATGCCAGCAGCAAAAATAACAGCACTCTGTGACCTGTTTACCTTCCACTGAGACCAGGAAACTGCAAATCAAACAGCTACAACTAGTACAGTACTGCATTGCTCCTTTACCCCTACCTCCCCAGAAACTTGGGTGGAAAGGAGAAAGGCCTCACTAGTTTCTATCCACAATGGATTTTCTATTAGTTAATACTAACAGTTAATACTATTTCCAGACGGCCAACACTCATCAAGAACCCGACCAGATTTGGGTTAGAACTAAAGCAACAAACAAGTACTTGCAAGGGAAGGAAAATATCCTAATAAAGGGAAAAAAGATCTGCAATTTAGAGAGCCTAAAAACACCCAGTCAGGGATCAAAATGCCAATCTTCAAAAGCCACCTACTTCTCTTCTTCCTCCTACCCATGATATAACTACATGTTTTTTTTCCCTGAAAGCTTGCTACGTTATGTATTAGCTATAATTGCATTAATCATTCATCAAAATTATGGAAATTTATTTCCCCCAAAAAATGTCTTATTACAAGAGCTTATTATTTTATTCAACAGGCATCTGAGACCTCGCCAACAGTTCCCCAACACGTAACATACAGTGTAGAAAATTCTCATGTAGAAGTTCAGCAGGAAAGTTAAAGCAATTCAGTAGCTGAATTAATAAACATTTTATGTAGGAATAAGATTACTTTAAAATGGTGGACTATAGTTTCCTTGGAGCAAGCATCAAATAAGTCTAAGTTTAAAATGAATGTCTACTGTAGTTAGATCTCTAAACATACTAAACTGAGGGGGGTGGTGACAGCAAGATGAAATACATGAGGGATACGGAAGGAACCGTGGATGCAAAGGTCAGAAGGTAAAGTGAGAAAATTGAAATGAGAAAACAGAGGTCCAGTCTACAACCAAGCTATGTCTGCAAAAGTGTGAAGTGGGACTCATCTTTCTCAGCTAGTCAAAGCCATCAGTGTCTAAAGCTTGCGTTTTTACAAGTATTATTTATCTTTCTAGGGATTAAATAAAACCTACCAACAAAACTACTACTTCGATGATAAAAGACATTTACTTACAAAGAATATCCGTGGATATAACACACCAGGTCTAATTATGGTCTTCTTGCCAAAGAACAGGCCTAGCATATATTTAGCCATAACTAGGCAAGAAGTGTGTCAGGTAGTAAGGCTAGGAACAAAATGTATGGAGGGGAATATGCACTAGTATCCCAGAGTACGTGAAACGTGCACTGATTTGGCTGACCTCATTCTTCAGCAGTGTTCTGAAATCAAGTCTGTTACAGTGAGGTTTTCATTACAGCAGCAGCACAGCACCAGCGAAGAAGTTTCTATTTATCTACAGCACCTTTAAAAATACAACCCCCAAAGCAACTGACTATATAGTTTATTATTCCCTATCACCAAAGTTATAGGCAATCCTTGTCCTGCAGTATCCAATGCCTACAGCAAGATAATAAAATTCTGTAGTATCCTTGCAAAGGCAAGAGGGAATCTGAAATCATGTTGATTTTGAACATTACACTTGACTTGACAGTGAGCAGTATTAACTTCAGCATCTGTTATTTAGTTTGATATTTCGTTCACCATACTCTGATCACATTTTGTACTTTTTATGTGTGTAATTTTCATAGAAACATAAAAACATAGAATAGTTTGGGTTAAAGGTCATCTAGTCCAACCCTCCTGCAATAAGCAGGGACATCTTCCACTAGATCAAGTTACTCAAAGCGCCGTCCAACCTGCCCTCCAATGTTTCCAGGGATGGGGCATCTATCACCTCTCTGGGCAACCTATTCCAGTGTCTCACCACCCTTATCGTAAAAAATTTCTTCCTTTTATCTAGTCTAAATCTACCTTCTTTTATTTTAAAACCATTCCCCCACGTCATATCACAACAGGCTCTGATAAAAAGTTTGTCCCCATCTTTCTTATAGGCCCACTTTAAGTACTGGAAGGCTGCAATAAGGTGTCTCCGAAGCCTTCTCTTCTCCAGGCTGAATAAACGCAACTCTCAGCCTTTCTTCACAGGAGAGGCATTCCAGCCCCCTGATCATTTTCGTGGCCCTCCTCTGGCCCCACTCCAACAGGTCCATGTCTTTCTTGTGCTGAGGGCTCCAGAGCTGGATGCAGGACTCCAGGTGGGGTCTCACCAGAAGAGAGGAGCAGAATCACCTCCTTCAACCTGCTGGCCACACTGCTTTTGATGCAGCCCAGGGTAACAACTGGCTTTCTGGGCTGCGAGCGCACATTGCTGGCTCACATCCCCCAGTACCCCCCAGTCCTTCTCAGCAGGGCTGCTCTCAATCCCTTCATCCCCCAGCCTGTATTGATACTGGGGGTTGCCCTGACCCAGGTGCAGGACCCTGCACTTGGCCTTGTTGAACCTCATGAGGTTCTCACGGGCCCACTTCTCAAGCTTGTCCAGGCCCCTCTGGATGGCATCCCGTCCCTCAGCTGTGTCAACCGCACCGCTCAGCTTGGCGTCGTCTGCAAACTTGCTGAGGATGCACTCGACCCCCCTGTCTATGTCACTGATGAAGATATTAAACAGTACTGGTCCCAATACAGACCCCACTTGTCTCCAATCTCCATCCAGACGTTGAGCCGTTGACCACTACCCTCTGGATGTGACCATCCAACTAATTCCTCATCCACCAAACAGTCCACCTATCAAATCCACATCTCTCCAATTCAGAGAGAAGGATGTTGTGGGGGACTGTGTCAAAGGCCTTACAGAAATCCAGAGAGACGACATCCATAGCTCTTCCCTTGTCCACTGATGTAGTCACTCCATCATAGAAGGCCACTAGGTTGGTCAGGCAGGACTTGCCCTCGGTGAAGCCGTGCTGGCTGTCTCAAATCACCTCCCTGTCCTCCACGTGCCTTAGCATTGCTTCTAGGAGGATCTATTCCATGATCTTCCCAGGCACAGAGGTGAGGCTTACAGGTCAGTAGTTCCCAGGGTCCTACTTTCTACCGTTTTTAAAAATGGGTGCAACGTTTCCCTTTTTCCAGTCAGCAGGGACTTCACCTGACTGCCATGACTTTTCAAGTATCACGGAGAGTGGCTTGTCAACTACATTAGTCAATTCCCTCAGGACACTGGGATGCGTCTCGTCAGGTCCTATAAACATATGTGCATTCAGGTTCCTTAGATGGTCATGAACCTGATCTTCTCTTACAGTGGGAGGGACTTTGCTCCCCCAGTCCCCATCTGGTGGTCCATCCACTTGAGAGGTGTGGGAAGAGAGGTTGCCAGTGAAGACTGAGGCAAAAAAGTTGTTGAGCGTTCTCAACAACTTTTGTTGAGCCTCAGCCTTCTCCTCATCTGTTGTTACCAGTTTGCCAGTCTTGCTCATCACAGGGGGGAGGGAGGGTGTTATGCTTTCTTTGACCTTCCTTTTCTGGCTGACATACCTGTAGAAGCCCTTATTGTTCCTTTGCACCCCTTGCCAAGTTCAGCTCCATCCGCATGCCTTGGCCTTCCTGACCCCATCCCTACACAACTGGGCAGCGTCCGTATATTCTTCCAAGGATACCCGTCCCTGCTTCCACTGCCTCTTCACTTCCTTCTTGCCCTTTAGTCAGACCAGCAGGTCTTGACTCAGCCATGCCAGTCTCTTGCCTTCCTCTCCTAATTTCTTACACCTGGGGATCGAAAGCTCTTGCGCTTTATGGAAAGTGTCCTTAAAGATCTGCCATTTTAAGAGTGACTAGAAGAAAACTGCTCATTTTGCCAGCTAGGTGGGGGGAATTGGGACTTTGTCATTCAAGCAGGAAAAACAATGATTTGGCACTGTTTGGAAGACATGCAGAATATTTTTCTAAAACGAATCAGCAAATAATCATCTTTTATTTCAGTGGCAAGATCCATTCTGTTTATTTCAAGGGCTATGCAAACTCATTACTCACTACTTTACATGTACTGTGTACTACTGTACATGGATTGCCATCATCCCACAGAAACAAACATTTTTATGAAAGAAGGCCTGAATTCTGAAACAAAATTCTGTGTTAAAATTCCACAATTCCATGCTAGAAAAGTCATCTTCCCAGAGGAGTTGGACATACCCTGTTTCAGAGGTTTAACGTTAAATAAGACTAAAAGTCTCCACAGAGCATTTTATTTAAGTTTTAAATCTTCCAGCACCTTATTTTTTGTTCTGTTTCAAAGGAAAAAGAATGAAGCGATAGTGTAAATGTAACCCTACCATTTACATCCTATTTCAAGAGGTATTTTGTCACTGCAACATAATTCAATGTAACAGGCTGCCAATCAACTGCAAAAAGCTTGCTTAAACCTCTTTCAGCTAAAATTGTCTTTAAAGTGAAGTTGCCCAGTGAAGAGCAAGAGGAGAACAATAGGCATATTTTTAAATATCTGTTCACATGTAAAAGCGTGGTTTTTTAAACATTTCTTCAATGACAGGCAAAATTTGAAGACCTTAGCTATGCAACATCTATATTTCTTTCTTCAAAAGAAAATGTATACGTTACCATGCCATGGTCAAAAGTGAAAACACCAACGTCACGTCCATGGTGAATGTGATTCCGTCTGATAATGGGATTTCCATGGTTTTTAACCCAAATCCCTGCTAACGCATTATTGGAGATCTCATTGTCCTCATATATTCCCTGGAAAATAAAAATGTAAATTAAGGCAGGAATCAAGAACAGTAAACAATTTTATCAAAGTAAAGAAATTGATAGCGAAAAATACCTGTGCATGGTCTGTAATATAAAGTCCAACATTTTCACAGTCGCTGATGTTACAGTGTTTAATAGTAGGACAAGCTCCCTGGCCACTAACACATACTGCAGAGCCAACTGGAAGAAAACAGTACAGTTACCATAGCTTCAAAGCATAGTGTATTTATAAATAGTCTGGCAGTGCTTTTGCAAGAAAAGTTAGTGTGAACTGATATTTTAAAAAGATTCGGCATGCACAGTACCAAAGCACTGCAAGCCACAGGCAGAAAAATACTAATGTCATCATTTTGCAGATGCAAAAAACCGAGGTAGGAGTTGCTTTAAAATCACTCTGCCAAGGTTACGCAGCTGCATATGATTGCCAGAATAGACAATAGTTTATATAATAATTCATGCTCATGAAAGTTCTCACTCATTTATTTCCCTACATTAGGCCCACTATATACTGACTGTTCACAACAAAGGACAACAGAAATATAATAGAATTCTAGGCTAATTAATGTCTTATTTTACTTCCCTTTACACTTTCATAATCCAGTACTTCAAAGAGCCCAAACAAATAACAACTTTGTAGCATACAAAGACACACTGTCTAACTAAAGATGAGCAAGAGACAAACAGCATAATCTCGAGTACAGAACTACAGTTCACAAAACCAACAGGTCTCCTTCCTGCCGAATTACAAAGCTCCTTGCAGCAGCTGCTTGGATGATTTCAGCTACCATACCATTACCCAGAAAACAAACTCTTTTCAGGCAACTAGGACTCAAACCGCTCAGGACTTCATCAGATCAGCTCAATTCCCTGAACTCCACGAAGTATGAAAACATAAAATTCTGCAGCCACTAAAAATCAATGGCAGATTCACAGTGACTTCAGAAAGGTAAGACCTCATCTCCAGGTATCTGGTCTATGTAACGCACACCTTCCCTGCAATTAAACATCACTAAATAAGCAAGCCAGTACATGCTCTATTAGTAAGTTTTCATACTACCTTCTAGCATAGTACCACAAAGACTATACTTCAATAATTCATAGACTCATTTACAGGGCGCTTTTTTAAAAATCCTGAAGAAATTATTTTGATTGTCTAGTCTGACCTTATGAATAATACAGGCTATAATAATTCCCTGAATTAATTCCTGCTTCAATTCTAGTAGCAGGAACCTCAGCACATATCTTTTAGAAATACATTTAATTTTGATTTCAATTATTTCCAACAACTGAGAAACCACCATAAAGCTTGTTAGCTGGTTAGAGAGTTGTTACTCTGTTAATTTACACTTTAATTGCTCATCTGAATTCCACCAGCTTTAGCACCCAGTTACTGGATCTCTTTATACGAGTGTATGCCATACCCAATGCATGCATGTATTTAGTGCAAGCAATTTACTCCTTCAACCTTCTCCTTGATAAAGTAACAAATTGCAATTAGTATGTTTTTCATTACAACTGAATTTTTCTGCCGTATCTTTTAGGACTTCTCATTGAACCGTTTCTAAATTTTCAACATGTTGCTATGGACACCAGGAAAGAGCACTTTATTCTGAAGCAGGACTAAGCAGAGGCATAATACAGTCTCTCTACTGCTCAGTATTCCCACAGGTATAACTAAGGATCACATCGGTTCTTTTGGCCACTTGACACCACGAGGGGTTCATACTGTTTACCCACAATGACTCTTTAAGCTTTTCCCAGGAATCCAGCTTCCCAGGAGACAGGTTTATCACTTAAAACTAGGAATAAAAGCAAGTTGTGTGTAAAACTTCACACTTGTCCACACTAATGTGAATATAGTTTGAGAGCCCACCTTCCAAAAAGTGCATAGCAACCCATCCTCCTGGTTATTTATAATATCCTAAAGTCTTCATCGTCCACAAGTCTCATCAATATGCATTTTATTTCTTCTCTGCAAGTCACTGATAAAGTGGCTTAAAGTCAAGAAGTCATCTTTGAAATAGGCACAAAAAAGCCATTTATAGTTACCCTGAAAGTTATTTTTCATCTATTTAATGTGTGCTCTGGTAATTCTGTAAAATTCTGATATTTTAAGGCACTATGCATTGAAGTCAAATATTTTTCAAGGATCTATGCAATTATACAGGAACTGCTACCTTCTTTTAGTCAAAGAAAGTAATCAAAAATGCTAAGAGTGTGATGCAACCATTATAACTTTCTGTAAATACACATTAACTTGCTTTAATCATAAATTTTAAATTCTTGATTGACCAAATCCCCATATTTACTGTTTCATTATTCTACCCAGGATCAATAGCCAGTACTACTTGCCATACTTCATCCTGTTTAGTCTCCCCCATGCTGCCCCTGCCCCAGGGACACACACCATCTCACCCAGGTTTCAAGTTACTGTTGATACATAATAGGAGCCCAGAAGATTTCTTGTCCAGTTCTTTTTAAACTCCTGCATGATTTTAGAACATCTATTTTTACAGATGTTTAACCTCATCCATGGTTACTGTCAAGAGTGGAACATATTTCATTATCCCTCTAGGGTACGAGCACATTTATCATTCTTGTCTATTCTCATTAAATATGGAACAAAAATTACACAACACTTTGCCATTCAAATTCTTCCATTCTATGATGGATCAGTATCACTGCTAAAACTCCCTTTGTTCCCCAAGTTAAAACACAAGCACTGTCTCTTCTAGACAGATGCTATACCTTGTCTTGTTTATCAAGTACTTAAGGGGGGTAGGGGAGTATTTTGTTGGTGTGTTTGTATTTCAGGGGGGTCCCCACAGTTTCCTGCAATTCCTAGTTTCCTATTTATATTAATTACCAAAAACTTCTCATTTCTTGTATTTCATAATTGCTTTCACTCCCCTTTCCTCTGTCTCTTTTGGTGACACCAAGGAACTGTAGATTTTTGGGAACCCAATATGATGTTCTAAAAGCACACCTCTATCACATTTTGCGTATTTAAATGAAAGCAATCTTTATTCTGACTCACTTCACTGGACTTCATTACTGATTGTATGAAATTGGTCCTTTTAGAGTACCAAGCACATATTACTGGTTTAGGCTTTATTTTGTTTACTCAGAATATAATGATTGCACACACTTTAGCAATACTTAAAAAAAGGCACATTGCCATCCACTACTACTATTATCTATCAAAGTGAGGACTAATAAAGATTTCCTCTACAATGGATGCGATAGAACCTCTAGACTCAGGATCTCGCCATTTAAACTTTATTTAAAAATATTTCACGATGCTTTGGACTGGCAGCAAGAGACCTCCAGCTTAAATCACTCGCACTTACATAGCTCCATCTTTACATATTACATACATTAAGAACTTTACATATGACATAACGTAGAAATACGCTTTAATGCAATTAGGAGATCTACAGAAAGGGTATCAAGCATGTGCTAGGAAAGAGGTTTTGAATGCTTATGGATCAATATTTCAGAGATGTCGTCGACTTGGAAACAGTAAATGCCTTTTCTGGCAGACTGCCATTCTTCCTCCCTTTTTACACACACTCAGTACTTCCTGAGTAGGTCAGAGCAAGGCTTGGCAGGATTAAGAGAGTCAATAAAAATTAATAATCAATAAGTGATGACAGTACAGCCTATACACAGCCTTCAAAACTGACCAGAAATTTTAACCCTGGAGAAGAGAAACAACAATTCAATGCAGCAAACATTCAGAAATCCAAAGTATTAAAGAGGGCAAAAGTCCAAAATTCTCAGAAAATAGTCTTCCATAATGAAAAGTGGTCATGAAAAAAATTATCAAAGCTTAATTTTAATAAACAATTTTCACAAAAACATCAAGATCTACTAGCTTATCTATAAGCACACGTTTCCATACAAAGCCATGCAGCTCTTCAAACTACTTCTATAACCAAGCTGAATGTGGTCCAAGAAACAGATTTAATTCCTCTCATTTATTATCAGTGTCCCCAATATTGGTATATAGGAATTTCCAGAACAAATTTTCTTTGTATACTTCAATTAAATGAAGTAATCAAGATACTGAGAGCAGCTAGCTGTCCTTTGTTCCTTTTTTCATTTTAACACTTCCACATATTAGCTGATATGTCTCCAATAAAACAAATGGTGATGCGAAGTGTAGAGCTGCCTTGACCAAAAGTGAGTAGTGTTTCATAGCCTGAAATGTCCAAGAAAGAGCACACCTTCCTCTACAAGGCACAGACAAGGAATCCTTCCACCGTTCTTATTACAGTTCCCTGCAGAATTCCTTCCTCCATAGTTTGTACCAGAGAAGTGTAGTTTTTATATCTAGTTGAAAACCTCCTTGTTTCCTTATGTTGAGCTGAGCAACCTTTATGCACAGCCTGCTGCATAGATCCATTCCATTTCACTAACTGAACTTAGGTATATACAGTTCACATTGCCATTTCCATGCAAACACTTAATATCTTAATTCTCCTGTACCTCTTTCTTTCTGACACTCCATTTCATCTGGTTGTGTTCAAACACATTTAACTTGCCATGTCTTGCGTCTAGTGATTGCGAACTGCCATGTCTTCCTGCCAACGACTGTGAACTGCCATCCAGCCTCTCATCTCTACTGCCTCTGACCCCTTTCTTCCTGAATCTAGACTACCAATGTTTTCCAAATCAGGTGGTATAAATTCCTCATTATCTCCGATGGTGAAATGAGTCTAACTTTCCACACTATGCATTTCTTCTGCCTGTATAGCTAGGAACTCATACTTTGAGTATGTTAAATCATTCCACTTTTGACAGGAAAGTGAACGTAGCTTAGCAGTTACAGCTCATGACTGTTTTAATGCCATCAATCCCAACACTGCGTATCGCAATGAACCTAATGCAAAAGTCCCATGTGTGCCCCCTTCAAATGCCCTCTCCTGCCAGCTACAACTGTATATACCAAAACCAGGTTAAGCTTATATAAACTGCCACTTTTCAGGTTTTAAACTGATTCAAATACAGAGTCCAGAGAGTCCAAACTGATTCAAATAGAAGATCAAGTATACATTATCACAAACATCTTGGACACAAAGAAGTCACTGTAATAATGCCATTTCAAAGCAAATAAGGCTTGCAGACCTGTATTAAACACCTGCAGCAAAAACTGAAACATGCCAATAGTGATCATAATCAATTTGTGTGCTGCTTCCGTGTGCCCTGGTTAGTTCAGTAATTTTAAACACAGTGTTAATTTCAAACAATAAAAAGCCCACTAACCCGTACAAGTACTTCGAATAATACAGTGATCTATAATTGGACTGCAGTTCACGGTAATCTCTAAGCAGTGGTGTGCATTGTGGTGCTGAGCAGATTTGTCATCAGGGTTGAACTGAAAAAGGAAGACAACACAGAAATGTAGTATTTATTACATTTTAATGCCTAAGCAATTAAATGCTGAAGTTTGAGATTCTTACCCTGATTGTCATATATCCAACATAGGCATCTTCAGAACCCTCCATAAAAACGAAGGTGGAATCTCTAGTGTTTTCTATTATAACTTTATCTGCTACTTTTCCAGGTGCTGTAAAGAAGACATTTATTAAGTCTTAGTTCATGCCACTGGAAAAAAAAAAAATCCTCAAAAGACTGACAGAATTCTGTTCAAAGCAACAAATGAAAATGAACACTATTCTTGGCACGTAAATAGTCTTCATGTCAGAAGAAACTTAAAACGGAAAGTTTCAAAGACAATGAAGAAACGAGTCTTTAACTAAGACAATCTTGCACCAATTTAATATCTAGTACCATGAGAAAAATCTTCACTTACACAGAGCTATTTTTTGACTACTACTTATTACAAAACAGAATTAACAGTTTAAACATGGATACCAGTCTAGAGGCACTGTAATTCTGTCACCAAGTACCATTTATTTTGGTATTCTAAACCTTTTTATTAAAGCTAAATACATACATTCCATCACCAATTTGAACCGATTTAAATAACTACTTAGTAATCTGCTCATGACCTACGAGTGACCTCCTCACACTTCTCAAATGTAAGATTCGGAGTTTTGAATTGATATCCTCATTATTCTTTAGAAGAAAATCTTATAAAATTAGATTGAACTATACTCTGAAAGTATGTACAGAAGGTTGTAAAATGGTTCATTTGCAAGTTCCCACAATCTGCAATTTGATTTCCTGTGTTGACAAGGCTCTGCTCTATTCTTCACCCTTAATCCAAAGGAAGGAAATATTTACATTGGTACGACAACAGCCAGCAGAGGGAGCACAAGTTAACAACAGTCTTACATTGGTATAAATTCAATGATACTCGTTCACAAGCAAGACAGTTTGTCTGATTCAAAACTGCACATTAAATATGCAAGCTAGAAGAAGCCTTCCTCAATACACAATATGGAAGTTTCGCATATTTTAGCGAATAACTTATCTGATAGCAATTTCAAACCATTCCCAACTCGAGACACACAAATGTGACCAGGTATTTGCCCTAAATTCTCTATTTTATCAAAGAGCCTACGCACAGGGTTTCTCAAGAGCAGATCTTTTTCTGTTGTCTGTTGACACTAGTACAGACAAGTGGTATGTCCTGTTCTTTATCACTCAGGCAGAAAGGTGCCAGTCAGAATGAAGCAACATTTACATCATTATCCAGCTTGTTCTCACTATCTAAAAGTTGGATCTCTGCTTTCATTACTGCAGAGCTGCAAATATTTTAAGGTAGTCTAGCTCTTCTTCATACCACTATTCACTTAGTACTAGATAACAACTAAAAGAGGTTTTGATGAGGACCTGTGTCATCATACAAAATATTTTTCTGTGGCCTGGTAACATTTCTATATATTCACCATGGTGCAAATGCACTGGCATATGCACATCGGTATGCTTCAGCATTGAGAAAGAATGGCACCACGGTATTGCAGGTGAACCAAAACCAGAAAATAAATGGAGCCCTTAACTGGAAATAAGGAGGCCATAAATTAATATCAGAATTGTGCTCCCTCTTAGGGGGGAAAGGAAAAATTGCACTTCACATTGGATGCTCTGAAACACTATCAAACAAAGCAGAGAGATTTGTGGAATTGTACTTGGAGGAGTTTGCCATGCACTTAGATGATGTTCTCTACAGACATCTCCTTCCTCTCAGCACGAGTTACTTTACAGGTCTCTGAGTCTGGGAGGTCCCAGAATGCCCATTATGGAACATGGCAATTAGTAAGACCACTGCATTCAGATCCCCCACCTCAGCAAAAGGCTGAAGAAAGAAGGGGACTTGCTCAAGCATCGGTTTCATTCTAAATGCATCCAAGAAATTCTCTGCAACATCCTATTGAATCTTTGCAAAATAATTATTCAGAGAAATATAGATATTTCAGCTTTCGGCTTAGACCACTTTAGAAGACAGAAACCAGTATAAGAAAGGCAAAAGAAAAAGGCCACTAATTTTGTAATCAAGCAAAACACAGCTCCCGACAAGTCGATTTGCTGAAGTCTGAGGGAGTCACGTTCCATGGGATCAGAATTCACGCTCAGTTTAAGGACCAAGATGACACTATTTAGAAATAATTTAACAGAAAGCCTACAATAAGGGACTGCCTAAAGAATTACAAATTACTGGATATTGCCTCAGAATTCTTTTATTCCTCAAAAAGAATAAAACAATTTCACTTTTCAGTGCATTAATAGAAAAATAACTAGATTCTGCAGGAAATAATTGTGACCCTGTTCAATCATATAAGGGAAAAATTGCAGAGGCCCTTTTAGATCTTGCAGTCTGTAAAATCTACAGCAAGGAACACAGCTCTAAACTAGTCTAAAATATAATTTTAAATTCAAAGATGCAGAATGAGTATTTAAAGAAGAGTTCAGGCATGTGAAAGTTCTCTTGCACTGAAAAGTAAAAAAATACCTAATTATGACAGTCTTTATCATTTTAGATTTTTCTACCCTTAAAATTACAATAATTATTGTTTTTACTAATTTTTATCTTGATCAGAAAATCCTTTGATAATCCTTTTTTCACTTACTTGCACATTATTTAAGTCAAATGGAAAATAAAGGGAGAAAAAAAAGCTGTATCTCGTAAAATACATGAAAAACACTATGCAGTGAAGATTCTCAGATCAGGACATGTGTCTGAATAGCTGAGTTCCAGCAGTTGTAAAGACGAGAGCCTCTGTCTTGAGTGAGATGAGCACTCCATGGGAGGCTTGTATTCCTGCAGTAATCTTACATTCCCTCCCCAACCCTGGAAAATAGAATTCTTCTAAGAAATTCATAGGTATTTCTATCCACTAAACCAGATGCGTCAATTTCCTTACAGGACCTCTACTCTTGCTTCTTACTTGACAGTTCAGATAAGCTACAGTATTCATAAAACCTACAAAGGCTTCCTTCTGAACCTGACTCCTTTCCCTAGATTTAAGGAAAGAATTAAATAAACCCAAAATTAAACAGAACAACAAACCTAGAATACCAGGCATTATTCTGTAAGAACATTCTGCTTATATGAGAAAGCAGAAGCTTCTTGAAAGCTTGAGGTATGTAAAGCTGCCTTTCTAATAATGTTGTGCTTCTTCAGAAGTCAGCAGAAGAAACTATTAAAGAAATTTGAGTAGAACTGCAGAGAGATTTGGTGCTGCCTTAATCCTACCATTCTGAAAAGCATGCCAGACTGAACAGAGAAAAGGTAGTTCTCCAAGGCTTAGTGGTTCACTTTAATTTGTTTTCTTTTCCAGACAAATGAAAATTGACTCCCTCTACAATGTCACTGACCATTCCGTGGAGAAAGTCTGAGGCAGTGAAGAGTCAGCAGTGCCAGAAACTGAAATATAAATACATCTAGCATTTCTGGATTCATCTTGGAGGTTTTCTTCCCCAAGACAGCTATTCTGTTACAAAAATACACAATGCAGATCCCTTGATTTTAAAGAACTGTAGTTAAGATAACTGTTTTTCTGAATAACTTAGATTAATTCCAGTGGAAGGGAAAGCACAGGGCCTTTCAAAACTCAAAAGAAGCCAGAGAACATGCAGAAGTTTAACCTGATATCAAAGATGTTGTTTCAAGTTTCATGAAGTAATGGAGAAATTTTGTATCTTAGGACAGTGCTGATCCACTTTCTTCTGGATTTTAAACACTTCACAAATACGACTTGCCCTATTTGTACTGGCATCTGTTACTGTCATCCCCTGTCTGAAACAGAAGCCAGGGGTATTTTGTCATTTGTCTAAGGCCACGTCTGCATTAGCAAGCACAGCAGCATAACAGGAGTGGTACTACAGAGTGAAATAGTGCTGAGGATCAGACATCCACACCACATGCGTTGCAGGACAGGGAGGGTAGAAAAGACTGTGACTTTGGACTAGTCCTAGCCTGGTCCCTCTGACTGAAGGCACACCGACTACTAGAGTGCAGTAAGAGTATTCCAGGAACATGTCTCTTAGATTAGTCATACCCAAAAGGAATCCAGTTTGTGCTCCAAAACCCTCTCCACAACACAAACCAAAGCACTGTCAGCGGGGATGTTAGCTTCAGAAATGCAGGCACGAACTGACAAACTAACACACTAACGCAGCTGCATCTTGCGGGTCTGCAGGGACAAATTTTAACACTAACACTGGAACAATCTGACTGCATTGCTCAAAACCATTCTCACTGCCAAGGCAGCAAAACCCAGACAAGAAGTGCCAGAATAGGCTCACTCAGGAACAAAACAGTTGGTATGCAAAACAGAAGAACAGATAGATACCTGAGAAGAGGGACGTTAGGGAAAAAAGAAAAAAACAAACACACACCAAAACAACAACCAAAAAACCCAAAACCAGAAATCCAACCCCAAAAAAAACAAAAAACCCCCACCCAAAAACCCCAACCAACCAACAAAACCAACCCAGACAGCAGGCAGCAGGCAATTCACTTCTGGGTCACCACAGGAGCAAGAGGTCTGACGCCTCTTAACCAAGATCTCTACCAGACGTTAAGACAATCTAAATTCTTACCACGCTGTTGTGCTACTGGGCATTAGCATGCTCACAGACTGGAAAAGCAAATAGCTCCACAAGCACCACAATTAGCAGCCAGGTGTACTATATTATGTTAACTTCCTAAACCTTTCCTATTCTGAAAGTCTTATTTCCTTCTCCATAAAGGTTCTCCTTTAGAGGAACAGTTGGGAGACAAACAGAGAAAGAACCTCCAGTCTCAGAATCTTTCTGCTGGATGCTCTCATTTCCTTCCTCGAGATGGAATTATGATGCTGAAGAAAATGGGACAGATACTAATTTGGGCTTGCTCCCACTGCTGGATTCTACTCTGGAGATACGTTATATATAAACAAATTTCATAAGAACCACCTGAAAATTTCAACTACAGTCATGTAACTGAGTATACTTTCTGACAAATTCAATTTTTTTCTCCTAATGAAATAAAAAGATAAATAAGTTATTCCAAGAACTAACAAGCCAGACAATGGTCCTTCAGTCTGAAGCATCAGCTACTTTTTAGTTAGTGACACTTGTACAGAAAATACTTATTTACTGGGCTGATGAAGAAAGACGGGCATTTATACTGGATATTTAATAAACCAGAATATCTTTGTAATAAAGGTGGTAATTAACACAAGTCATACTTTGAGACAAAGATGTTCTCAGTTTAAATACCTGCACCGATCATGGTGATTGGAGATTCTATATATATCCATTCATCAGTATATATACCAGAGTGAACAAAGATAAGTCCATCAAAATGAGCTTCTTGAACTCCACCAAGAGCATCCTCAATGGTATCATAATACTAGAAGAAAAGGGACAAGTTTAGAGAGAAATATCCATGCAAAAATATATAAATATTCTTAAGAATTGCTTTAGAAACATACCAACATATTTTCTCTTCCTTTGTATCTTGCAGGATTACTGTAGAAGTGTTCAGCAAAACCTGGCTTTACATGTGCTCCTTTGTACTGAAACAAGGAAAATAGTTTATGATAAGCTTGCAGATAGGTGGATCTGAACGCACAGACAAGAGATCTACTGCTTCCCTAATTAACAAGCCATTTGCTGATATCAGTTTGTTCCAGGAAGTAAGGATCATAATCTGACCTCCCATATTAGGCACCCAATTTGAAATGGCAACAACAAAAAAAGTCTGAGCTTAAGAGAGCGATCAACTAAACCAAGAGGCTAACCTATTTACACAGCCAGAAGCCTCTAAACATCCACTCCACAACAGATGTTTCTTATTTCCATCTTTTGATATTCTAGCAGCTTGCCACAAAACAAACTGCATTTATATGGTGAGGAAAAAAGAATCCCATACCTTCACTTTTGATTGAGTACTGAACAAAGAAGCCAAGTCAAGTACTTGTCCTCAACAAGCTTCAGAATTTCATTAACCAATTACATACAGCATTGTATAATACACTCACCTTGATATTTATTTGCCTTACTTATGTTTTCCAAATATCAAGCCCAGCCATTCTTACAATACCTTGTACGCTTTGGATTAGAGGTTCAGTCACATGCCTTAAAGGTAACTTGTTTAGCTCCAGTCACGTCAGCTGTAAATCACTATTTAAGCCCAAGTGATATTACCAGTATACTGTTTGGTTTAGTAGAGGAAGATGCATACCAATCTGATAACCAGCACACACACTGGTTTAATGATATATGACAACAACAATATATCTGAAGTTTATCTGTGAGCCACAGACCATGACAGTCTCTTCCACAGAATTTCAGTGATGCAAAACATGACAAAAACCCAAGACAGAAGAGCTGGATGCTCAAGCACTCCACTTTACCATGATGTGTCTCCCTGAAGTGTGCCTCAGAACAGGGAACAACTTCAGATATCCCCTACTGCATAACACAATACAAGGATCTCTCCACACCTCCCCAGTCCCATCATCTTATTTGAAGTTTAAAACCAAAATAATTACTATTTTCAGCCACATTTCAGAAGTTGGGGTTTTTACTTTTATAAACCATCTTTAAATTGGAATATAAATGAATACTACTGTTACCAGTTGCTGAAAGCTTTCTTTCCAGGGATTTGGATGTTCATATTCTTCTGGATTAATCTGATAAAATTTACCAGGTTCAGGATGCATCATTGGACGAGTGTACTCAAATACTTCCATATATAATCTTTTCCTGAGCAGAAGTGTCAAGCAGAAAAGAAAATTAATGTATTTCTGATAACTCTTCCATTTTAATATAACACAGCAAATATTAAAAACTGGGGTATTCCAACAGCATTTGCCAGTTTGTGACATTGAATTTGACCAAGATCAGTACCAACCACTTTAAAACACTTCCAAAACAGTTTTGTGTTGGACTGACTGAGTTTTTCTAAGAAAAATTTTGACATGTGTTTCACGATCCCAGCAAAAGAATTCTCAACATGTAATTTCCATGAAGAAATTTAAGCAGTTAGTTCACTGTTTGTGGAATCAGAGTCTAATTGTATATTAACTACAGCATTGCTTTAACACTTACAAAAGCTAGTAGCATAAGAATAACAAAACTTAAGACGAAGTGTGCCACCATCTCTTCCTCACCTTGCCAAAAAAAGGCTGAAAAAAACGCAGTCACAGAGAACAAATGATGCACTGTATTTCAAAGAGTTCATCAGTGGACAGATTAAAAAGAAGAAAATAGCACACGAAGCACACAACAATTGGATTCTTTTGATTAGTGCCAGAATACAACTAATTGCAGTGTCTGAGCCTGCTGATATTAAGTCCAAACTTACAGGATGCCACTGAATCCCAGAATTCATGTGACAAAATATCCCCAAAACTGTCTTTAGTTTGGGGGGGAGGGAAGGAGGGGAAGGCATTTTCATGATGTTATATTCAAATTTTGTTCTTTTTCTTTAAGTCTTAATCTTTATTTAAAAAANTGACCAAAATAGATCACCAACTTGTCATTTGAAAGATTCCCATTTAAAATGCCAATGATCTCAAAGCAGCTTTTTTTTTTTTAAGTACACTTCATCTAAATCTGAAGGCAAAAAAAAGAGGTAAATTGTTGACTCTGGAGTCAGGGAGAAGATATAGACTTCAAGTCCTCTTTCAAAACTTTTTAGTTCACCTTTTCTATTGGAGGAATCAATCTGCATACAATTGCAGACATTAAGTAGGCTACTGTGCATGTTCTGGATATACTGGCTCCTCACTGCTATTAGCTTCACTGTCATCCAATTAACCCATATTATCCACATGATGATAATATTAATATTTATTAATATTAATAATCCAGTCCCAAAGTAAAATTCTCTGCAAACACTAAAGAATTTACTCAGAAATAGTCACTGTCTGGAAAAACTACTAGTAAAACTTCTTTGTTCTCCCACAGTGAACACAGAAAAAAGGATGTCTGGGATGCAGGAAACCAGTAGCCAGTAATAATTCCAGTGTCTCCTCCTTCCACTTACTCCCACTTATCCTCTTTCNAAAAAAAAAAAAAAAAAGGCCCACGGAAACATAACATTATTTTTTCCCTTATAAAAATTACAAAATTTAGTTTCCATTTATCCAAGCTCTCAATAACCCAGGGGTAGGGTGGCTTCATATGGGGGAAAACAACCTGAGTATCCAACCATTAAACAAAACAAACAAAAACCAAACCAAACCAACCAACCAAAGTAACACTAGACAAAACTTGCATCTAACATTAAGAAATGTGTTGTTTCTTTTGCATCAAGTAACAATCCCCACAGAAGCCTGAAAAAAGTTAGAGAGGAAGAAGGAAAGGAGCAGCTACTGAAGGAATACCTCACTGATTTTTTAAAACAGCCATTATTTAACTAGTATCTACAGTACTAGAGAATCAAAGGTTTTACTGTTTAACATATATAATCAGATATTCATAAGTAACAAATAATGCTTAAGTAAACCAGACATTAAAACACAATTGGTTTTAATTCAACTAATTGCAACCAACATTCCAATTTTTCTATTGTACTGGCATCTTGTGCAGCACTTCTCATATTTCTGAAAATAACGAGGAATAGCTTTTCACTTACCACAAAATTGGATCATTAGCCAGCTCACTGAAGCGTTTACACACACAAGCTGCTCTACAGAGATCCTGCTCCAGCAGGTAGGAGAAGATCTTTAGAACAACTTCATCTGGCAACTTCTCCTGAAGATACTGTTCTGCAGGTGCTGCTATTAAACAGTAATCTATATAAGATTATTGACATATTTAACCAGCCAAAATTCTGACCAAAATAGATCACCAACTTGTCATTTGAAAGATTCCCATTTAAAATGCCAATGATCTCAAAGCAGCTTTTTTTTTTTTAAGTACACTTCATCTAAATCTGAAGGCAAAAAAAAGAGGTAAATTGTTGACTCTGGAGTCAGGGAGAAGATATAGACTTCAAGTCCTCTTTCAAAACTTTTTAGTTCACCTTTTCTATTGGAGGAATCAATCTGCATACAATTGCAGACATTAAGTAGGCTACTGTGCATGTTCTGGATATACTGGCTCCTCACTGCTATTAGCTTCACTGTCATCCAATTAACCCATATTATCCACATGATGATAATATTAATATTTATTAATATTAATAATCCAGTCCCAAAGTAAAATTCTCTGCAAACACTAAAGAATTTACTCAGAAATAGTCACTGTCTGGAAAAACTACTAGTAAAACTTCTTTGTTCTCCCACAGTGAACACAGAAAAAAGGATGTCTGGGATGCAGGAAACCAGTAGCCAGTAATAATTCCAGTGTCTCCTCCTTCCACTTACTCCCACTTATCCTCTTTCTTTTAAAAAGAAAAAAATCTAATCCAGAAGAAGTGTTGTAGCCTTGCCAGATGTATTTCTTGAGGGAGGTTTGAGAAAGTGGTATTCCCATATCATTGTGTGGAGATGTGAATGCACTTTGTTAAACCCTTGCTCTCGGGCGCATGTGCGCTCTACACAGACAGTTCATACAGGAAGCCCCCATCTGTAGTTTGTGTTCTCAGGAGACCTTTCTGTGGCAGGTATCCCCACAGCAGGGGAGTTCTGTTTGTACCAGTCACTTCTTCAGTTAGGATCCTTTCTCAGGCAGAGCTGTACAGAACAGCTTTCAAATTTTAGAGGACTTGTATGCAAGGCATTAAAAGCTCCTGTAACATTCATAATGCAGTTACATCCATGTATTGCCCCTTGCATTATTCATTTTTTCCTAGAACATCTGAACCTAGGGAGCAATCGGATTGTGATTTTGGCTACTACAGGAAGACTACTAAAGTGACTCTCAGAAAGATGACCTACTAAATTTGAGGGAATAACATTCTGAAAAATAGTTTCCATGTGAGGATTACACACACACACACAGAAAAAGATAAGCCCCAAGTCTTCCCTGGGCAAAGCAGCACAAATAACTACGTTAATTCCAGCTAAAAGAGAGACAAGACGTGAACTGTAAGGACCAGAACCGCAACTTTTATGAAGATGCTAAATAAACTATGGTCTACAGACCACATCACCAGAACCTGTGTACTATGAGAGAACTCACTAAAGCTGCTTTTCTAGGGTGTCATGCCTACATCTCTGGTCAGAAATTAGCAGAAATTCTGAAATATTACTGACTTTGCAGTGACTTTCCGTGAACCTGTTCCTTGTTGCACCACTGTATGAACGTCACCTTGGTGATTCACAAACACCGATTTCCTCTAAGATGCTAGGAGGGCATTTATCCAATTGACTGATGGCTGCTCTCAACAGTAACACAGCTTACAGTCATAAGCTATAGGTACATGCCACTTTAATCCAACAAAAATCTATGCTGTACAAAAGGGATAAGTCTCACGACTCCACATGCCCTCAGCTATTTGCTCCCAAAGTATCCTTTATGTTGGTAGTACTGACCATGGACAGAATAAACCACTTTTTTTTTTTTCTTCATCCTTACCCATCCTCCTCCAAACTAAACTTTTTTATGGATCAGCTCCTTGTTGTAGTTCATTGCAAGCTACCGAAGTGCTAGCAGGAGCACAAGGAAGGGGACAGGCATGAATGTCCAGAAGCTGGCCAAGACAGTTCCCTTCAGCAGCAGTATTATTAAGGCTAGATAAAAAAAATTATTTTTATTCAGAAAACAAAACAAAACCAGAAAAACCTTATGAGCCAGGCTGAAGCCAGTAAATTAGCAAAACTAATAGAAAGAAAGTAGTCTGGAAAGGCCTTATGCTCAAGAGACACTTGGGGAGCCCAAAGCATATACCAGCAGTCCATAAGGTAAGTATGGTTGGGCAACACCAAAAAATGTTACATGCATGATCAACACTGGTTTTTAAAAAGGTCCTTTTCCACTGGAGATATAAAGGTTCCTTCCTGTGTCAAACAGGCCGCAGCAGTTCATTCTACAGTCCTAATTACCCTTGAAATGCATCACAGGATAATTGGACATTGCTTCTGAATTCATCTTTTTCTGGTTGCTTTCCAGTTAGATGTGCAGATACTGCCTTGCATTCACAACATCGCATTTCAGCTTGTAAGACAGTAGAAGACTGTAAATCCTCACAAGCCCTCCACAACCTGTCTTCTCCTTTTAACACACAAATCCCTGAGGCATACAATTTGATCTTCTTCCCAAGACCATCAGCTACTTCCCTAAAGAACCTGCAGAATTTTTTCTTCCTTTAGGTTTATATATTGTTAGGACCTTGATTAATTTTTTATTGAAGAGGGGAGTTCATTAGTGTAGTGCCTCCCATTGCTCGACAGTTCATACTCCCATTTTCCTCCCTAGGCTCTATCTCAAAATGAAAACTGAAATCCAAATGTGTTTCCTTACTGCAAGGGGCAGGGACCAACTTTGAAAGCATCAAAAAACTTCTTGCAATAAAAAAAAAAAAGCCACAATAAACCCACCCCCTGCAATTTTTCAAGTTGTATTTACTTGGAAACTTAGGCACTGCTTGCAAAATGAAGATGATGATTTTACAGGTGTTTGCTATCCTCACCCACCTTTATCCAAAATCCTGTAAAAGTGAGAGATTTAATTTAAATTGCCCTTCTGTTCAATTAAGAAGGGGTTGATTTAAGATTTCTCCACTCAAATCATTGATACAGTGATTAAGTGGAATTCTCCAGTATAATTTGAAAAAGCTAATTCACTTCTGAATGTGAAGACTTAAATATCCTCTGGGTCCAAGACAGAACTCCATGCTTTTATTTTATAACTGCACACTTAACGTTTTGGGTAGCTTTTAGTAATCTGTCAAAGCAAGGATGCATTCAGTATGTTCCTCCTCCCAGTTTACAAAAATAAGCTGAAACAGTTTTAAAGGTTTGCCTGGCCACCAAATCAGAAACATTTGTGTGCTGCTACTCCTGACAGTTTTATGCCTATTGATAGAGTGAAGGTTAAGTAAAAAATGCATACTCTTACAAAGAAAAAAACTTTAACAGTTTTCCAATAAGTGTTAAAAATAGACAAGAATAAAAATAAAAACAAAGTGCAAGAAGTCATCACCAATCTTTGTCTTTGGCCTAACATAAGTTGACAGTTGAACTATTTATGATTTTAGTCAAGTGTTAATAAAGTGTTAATATACTAGACAACTGCAAATTAGAAACACAGCTGGTTATGTCATTCTGTTTCCACAGGATATGCGTGAAGCTAATTCAGTTTCAATTTTGATCATTTAGTAGACAGAAACTAGTATAGTAATATCAAGACAAAGGGCAGGGAAAGCTGCCTGAAAGTGAATTACCTTCTTTGTACAAAGACCAAGAATGCCATCCCATGAATCCCGAATTGTAAATTATGTCTTGTATGGATACCTTTTTCTTCTATTTTGGTGGAGAAGATGGAGACAAATAGCTTTTGTTCCATAAGGAGGCATTTAGTAAAAATATTTTCTTGTTAAGAAGTAGAAATATGTCAGAAAACATAGCATGCAGTGTTCTTGGAAAAATATCTTATAAATCAACAGGAAAAGTAAAAAATAAATTTAAAAAGGCAGTAAGTTCTGTGACCTATGAAATATGCATGTACCTAACGTACGGAACAATCAATGAGTGATGCAGTAACCTGGAGTGTCAGTATCTACTGCAACTCCGTAGTTCAGTGAAAAGAAAGAAATTACTTGTCTCTGAACTGAAGTCTTCTGAAGATGGTTAAAAGTCAGCAAGAACTGCCCAGTATAAAACAGATACGCAAATGTAGTGATCCTGAAGCAAGAAAGGAAAAAACCTAGGCAGTAACAAACAAAAAGGAAGAGTATGTCAAATGATTAAAACCCTGGATTAAAATGACATGACGAGACAAGTGGTACTGACCACTGTGAAATATCCCGGTAAGCAGAAGCACACATTTACAGTTGAGGTAACATATGGAAACAGTCAGAATATACTACATTTAAATCTTTCTGTAAATAAGAAATATTATAATAGCATATGATACAAATATCTGGATCAATAATATCTAAAAGCTGTAAATGTTTTCTACAGATGTCAAACAAATGCTGAATTTGTATGTTCACCAGTCATTTCTGATATAAGCAGCACAGCTTCATCATACCTTTTTCTTATCTAAATTTTTGGTTTCTTCATTTTTTGTATTCTACTTAAGACTTTAAGTGAAAAATTATTTACATATTTTCTATAATGTGTTGCTTTCTCATCAAGATTCTTGTATATTCATTAATCTTTCTGTCTCAGGACTGAAGAAGCCATTGTCCACTGCAGAGACCACTGGAGGACAGGGTTGCAAATAATAGGAAAAAACCCATGTCCATATTTCAAAATTCTAATGTGTTCTTTTTGACACTATCCAAGACAGATTTTTTTTTTCCCCTTACAATTTCAAATAGCAACTCTCAGCAGCACTAATTCTGAAATCAGTATTAAAACAAGGAATAGTCTTCTGTTTTTCCAACTACTGGCTCCATTCCAGTTGGAATGGAATTGACTGGCATTTCTCGTTTCATCTCTGCCAATTTTTCCTCAACTCAGAGTCCATACAAGAAGGAAGGGTTCTCCACCATGACATTTTCCTATGTTTCCAGTCCCATGCCTCTATTTCATCTATAGTTCTAAAATAAACAGCTATATGTTCCAGATGACAATCTCCACTAATGACAATACAGAAAGTCTCATGCGTACAACTCAGTCACAACAGCTATCATTATCTATGCTAACAAAAACCAGGGGAAGAAAGGGAAAAAAAAAAATTCTCACCGTAATCAATACTTGCATAAATTTAGAGGACTATCTCAAAAACTCAATAGGGAAAATAAAAAATAACCATCATCCATACTGGGAAAAAGGTCAATAAGGACACTCCCATGTTAGATTGCAACTGGTTTGAATACAATCTTAAAAGTACAATTATAAAATCATTGTTTACAATTCCTCTCGTAATTTCATGCTGGAGAAGCCTACACAATCCCCGTACTTTCCCCACACGTGCTCAAGAATGTAACAAAAGGAATGCGCAGCAAAAGTGTGGAGAATTCCTTTGGAAATCAGTGTCATTCATGCTGTAATTTGTACTACAGGACTCGAGTAAAGTTACATACCTTCTCTAAAGCAAGGAGGCGAGTAAAAGTGTAATGAAGAACACATCAAAAGTGAATGACCTTGAAAAAAACCTAAGAACTGGCAAGAGAAACCAAGTCTATGACAAGATGACTTTGCACAAGGCTTCAGATATCAAAGCAGGAAATGAAACTGGAAGTAGAATGACACAGGTTGATGTTTAGTTGGTCCTGGCTATTTCAAGGATATAAATCTGAGGTTAAATGATTCTTAAACAGTTGCTGAAATTAAAAGAGTTAATCAAGGGGGGGTGGGGTGGGGAGAATAAGACAGGGAAAGAGACAGAGGGCTTGAAAGATAAAATCTACACTATGGAGAAGGTGAGAAGCCAAAAAGAACAGAATTCAACCGAAGCAATGAAAACGGACCAAAGCCTTGTACCAGCTGCTCAGTTTTAATTCACAATGTTAAGGGAGACATGGACTAAAAAAAAAAAAAAAAACAACAACAAACAATAAAAGCAACAGAAACCACATGATTGGGAGTTGGCAAGTATTGGTGTTGATTTTCCAGGGAAAAGTGACAGCAGATCTCCTGGAACTAAAGAGTGTGTCAGGAGACAAAAAGGGGTAGGAGCAGAGAGACTGAAAAATGACGTAGAAAAAAGAACAAGTAGGATATGTATGCCTATATATATATATGTGTGTGTGTGTGTATATATATAATAAAATGTGTGTGCACACAAAAATACACACACACATATACACACAATATAATTATATACATGTATTGCATGTATATGTACATTGTATAATAAACACATACTGTATATGTGTGTGAAATATGTACATATATGTGTATAGGTGTATTTTTTATTTATAAACACACACAAACTCTCTCCCTCTCTCCAAAATGAAGTGCTGTAATGACATACCAAAACTACCTCTAAACAATATAGTAGAATAATACCATCAATATGAGAAATGGTAAATAAGCCAAGTCAGAGTGTTGCACCACTGCAGCATTACTGCTTCTAACAGTAGCTTGGATACAACTACACAGCTCTTTGAGGAGAATAAAAAACAAACAAAACCAAAACAAACCCAAAAAAACCCCAAACCAACATGCCTGCAGTGAAGCAGGTAGACTAAAGGACCAGATTCTAAAAATCAGATTAAAATCATGCTTCCAAATTTGAAGTTCAGAACAACTTTGTAGTTTTTTTTTCACTACTGTTTCTTAGGTGGAGAACAGACAGGAAAAATAAGTTCAGCATGGTGTGTGGGGGTGTGTGCATGAAGTCAAAATGTCTCCACCCCTTCTCCCCCACCTCCTTTTTTATACAAAAAGTTATTACCTGATAAATCCTGGGATTTTCCAGATACTCTAGCACGCTTAGCTCGGTGACCAAAGTTTTCAGTAGCTGAAGTGGAGGCACCCTTTAATGAAATAACTAAGAATTAGTTCAGTCATAAGGTAACTTATGAAAAGTACTAAATAGCTTCCTATTCTTGAAACAGTAAGATTTACTTTACAATTAAAAGCAAACAAACGAAAGTTACCTCCATACTGCTCTTTGTAGGGCAAGCTGTTCTTTTAGGTAGAAGAGTTTTTCTGCGAAGTTGGTATGGACTATTTTGTGCACCAGGACCTGATTCTTCTGCAACCATATCTGCAGGTACATCATCATCTGTCAACAAAAAAGGAAATTTGCTGATCAGAATTGTAGTTTTGTAGCATTTAGAAAAATGCTACAGAAATTTTCAGATAAATACATCCAGTCAGGAGGGTGGGGAGGAAGTGCTAGAGCACAGAGAACTTTTAGTGAAAAATCAGAATATACATAGCATACATAAGTTAATTCATGTGTACTTTCTCATGAAATTTTAGGTTTCCCATATGTACACAGCAGCTATACCAAAAGCTGCTTTAAAAAAAAAACAACAAAACTCCAGAAACTTAGGCTTTCAGTTTTTCTGCACGCATGTAAATCACTGTGCTAATTCCATCACCTCATTACCTCAAATTTTTCACCTAACACTATCAGCATAACAAGGAACACTGGAGTTTCAATTATTAACCAGATGTTATCAAGAAATCCTTTAGTAAACATGACACTTAGTACAAAACTCAAGGCAGAATTTTCCCCAAACATTTCAGGAATAGCCCAGGCCAGCATACAAATCCTTCTGTAAAATGGAGGTAGCTTTAAATACATACATTCTGTTCTCCTAAATTAATTAATTTAGGAAAAATAATAAATGAATTAATAAAATTCCTATAATTATTCTATATTATAGAAAAGTAAGAGTATATTTTCTCCCTGCCCTTTAAAAAAAATGCAGAAAGTGTGAGGAGTACAATTTTTAAAGTTTTTGTTTCATTAGTTTCAATTTTCCATGTTCATAGATTTATGGAACACACGCAAAACAAGCGAGGAATAATTACTTATCACTGCATGCCCTACAACTAGCATCACATAATAAAGTCACAAGAATTTTATTTAAAAGGTCAGAACAAAAACCATATAGAAAATAAATAAAAGCACAGCTGCTTAACTGTGAGAAAAGAATTTTGGACTTCCTTTTCGTTTTAACTGCTTTTTCATTTTTAAACAGGGTAAAACATGATGTAGAAGTGACAGCCAGAAAAGGAATACCGTAGAGTAAGCAGTTTTCCTGAATATATTGGGGTGAAGAGAGACTGATATCAAAAAAACCCACCACTATAAAAACCCCCTACCCTTCAAATATTAAACCAGTCTGTTTAAAACACAAATAAAAGCCATTTTAAAAGTTCTAAAGATTCCCTTACATTTTGAAATTTTAATCTCATGCTCTTCCTAAGGGTTTTTTGTTTCAGGGTTTTTTGACATAAATTACACAACATTACATTTATACAGGATTATGCATGCCACCAATAGTCCAAGCTGCTACACCAATGACAACTAACCAACAAAACGCTGAAGAAAAAGCTATTTCAGTGTCCTCCTGCTCTATTCTCGTCCCAATTTTTCCTCTACTTAACAGGTATTTATAAATTGCAAACTTTGCCATGTATCATAAACATCATTGTTTATGATCGCAACATTGCCAGGACACCTGAATAGAGGACAGAAGCTGGTAAAAAGCTTAAGTTAGCTGGTGGTATGTGTGCAACTTCACACAGTCAGCTCAGGTCAATGTAGGAGACTGTCATCAGCTCGTTAATCCACCTGAAAACTAACCCTGCAAGAAGTACCTCCATGATTCCACCAGCCCAGCAGCTGGTCCAGCTCAGCATAGCCACAAGGAGGGGACAAGACCCACATGACTGGGAAGATCCACCACCTCTTTTGCAGCAACAGCACAGGTTTTTAAGGACAGAAGCAAACTGTGAAGCTTCTACCAAAAACCCACTAGTTTTTAAAACAACAGAGCAACCTCCATAACTTCAGCTAGAAGCTAGCTCACTCTCTCTCTCCCCGTCTGCTATTTACATGACACACCTCACTAGCATCTGAGCACTTCTCTACCCATAAAGGCTAAGTATTTATGCATTATGCAAAAAACCTAAAGGACACTGACAGATGAACCGCAGTGCATTTTTCTGTGAAGGAGTTTCTGGCCCAGTGTTAGCATCGTGCGCCTCTGGAAGGTTGTTGACCCCAGGGCAGATCCACTGCATGCTCACAATTCAGCTGCCTAATTTTACCTGTTTCTTTTCATCTCTGATGAAAAATGCCCTACCAATTTAACCAGATATCAGCAGGCAGAAGAGAGGAACTGCTACAGGGGAGTTCCCAGCCCTCCATTGCACACCCGAGCAGAAAAGGAGCTGTGGGTCTGAAGTGGGCCCTGCCAGGAGGAATTCAGGCAGCCACCGCCAGCAGCAAGGCTCTCTCATCACAGAACACCCAAACGTTCTCAAACACTGCAGAATACATCTACTTCGCACCCCTTATTTCTGTTTACGACCTGATACAGTAATTATGATTTCTGTTGCTAACATTCCCCAGAAGCATGCTTCTCAGGGATTTTGAGTGTCTTGTCTTAAGCCTGTTCCCCTCTTTTGCACAGAAGACACAAACTGTCAGAATGGCTGGGTTTTCCCCCCTGTTCTGGATGGTCAGTACAATAGTTCAAAATTGCCACATGAAACACAGCAAAAGCACATTAAGCAAACAGGAAAAAATAAAAATAAAAACACAGAATTTTGATCCGTCAGTAGGTGATGAAAAGGGCAGAGACAAACCCCAATCAGCTCCTCTAGAAGTAAACCTGTGGAGGCCACTGAGGACAAAACGTATTACTGCTGGAAAGAGAAGGCAGAAGCCTGTGGGGGAAAATGGAAGTAAAGGTCAGTTTGGCTGAAACACTGAAGGACTGGCTAAGCAGGAAAGAAATTTATTCATTTTCTTGCAGTGGATTTAGGAGGATGGCAGGAGTCCCGCTCGAAGATCACTTTTCTAGCACAAATGACATTAGGGGATATGCATACATTCACTCAGATTCACAGCAGGTATCACAAGAATTAAAATCTTCCTGTTTTCCATCCGAGCAGCAAGGAAGATGAGAGGAGGGCACCAGGGGAAAGCACGAATCCAGGCAGCGCGTAGGAAGCAGGAGAGTGCCCAGGGCACACGTGTGCCAAGGTGCCCGTGGCTGCTGAGCAATGCTGGCCTGGACACACCAGTCCATGCGGCAGTGCACATGGAACATATCGTGACAGCGGCTCACGTATTGTGAGAGCAGCTCAGGGGGAGGAGAGTGCTTCAGAAACCAAGAGCCTCTGGCCTGACCCTGCCACAAACCTGCTAATTGTGCACAGGTAATTTGCTGGCTATAGAAGGATAATGAGAGTCAGGTGAGTTAGATGACTTGACTTCTCACCAGCAGTTTTTGTCACACTTCTGAGGAGCTGACCAGCTTCTGCATAGATTTCTAACATTTCAGGAACAATAAAAACTGACAATATTTTTCCAAATGCGGCCTGTGTAGCTTCTGTCAAGTGAAACACTACCAGCAAACCTGAAAGTCTTAAGTGATCTGTTACAGTGCTTGTTTTTAGCCTTCCAAATGCTCTGTTGTAAGCTCTGAACAGACTAAACCAGCTACCATGCTAGCTTTCAGACAAATACTTCTCAGCATGTAGTATTTCCTGAAAACTGCACATTACCCTTCCCTGAGCGAGCATCATGACAACACTCATAATATAGACTGAGAACTCCAAGAGCTGTATTTTGAAAAACCTCCCCTAAACACACACTCACATAACAGACACACTTTAAAGCAAAAAAATCAACTTTAAAATACAGAACCTCAGTGCCTCCAAAATATTTTGAAAAACCCTATTTTAAAGCATAACAGTATCAGCTACTGCACCCAATAACATAAATAAAAGGCATTATAATCGCATTTGTTGATGGTAGAAGTATAATAGTCAATAAACAAATCTGAGGGAGTATGTGTGTAATATTAATATCCTCATACAAACACCTGCTGAAATGACTGCCAGATGCTGTCACAGTTTTAACCAAGTCAATACATTTGCAGTTTTTAAGAGATTAAATTAAGCTGAGTCTGCTCTCAAATAAACATTTACCTGAATATTTTACACCAATTATACTGTATGGTACCATAAAATGATTTCAAACATAATCATGCTTATTGCAAATTAAAAACTTAGTGACACTGACAGGTCAAAACCTAAATTTAAATTGAGAAGTATCTTACCTGATAGTTCAAAATGGCTCATGAAACCTGAACCATAGCACTACAAACTTTAACACCCACAAAAGACCAGTAAGCACAAATACTTCCAGGAGGAAAAGAAAAATAAAATTAATCTGCCACTCTGTCAACTGCTATAATCAATAAAGATTGTCTTGCATTTCCACAAATGCTATGGAAGCGTGTACTTTTAAGTGTACTTTTAAGTGTGTACTTTAAAGAGTACACCATTAACTTTTTTTTTGCTTCATGAAGACATTGAAAGTTACAGAAAGGTGACAAAGGATTGTCAAAATAGTTTATTTTTAAAAAACCAAACAAACTAACAAAACCCCCCAAAAAAACCCAAAAACACACAGATCACTTCCAGAGAAAGTTTATCATGTCCATACCATCTTCTTTACAAAGGCATGTGCATGTGGTTTCACTTCTACCTTACACGTGTTCAGATAATACTTCCAAGAGTCATCTTAAATATGGACAACTGTTCTGAAGACAGTAAGGCTGATAAAAGCTTTTTAAAAAACAAAACAAAACAAACAACAACAAAAAAACCCCACAAAAAATCCCAAAAACGTATTTAAACCCCCCAAAATACACTTTTATCAGAAAAAAAGAAAAAAGGGGGGTTTCAAGGGAGGAAGCTCATACACTGATCTCTGCATTTAATCACTTAGTTTTAACACTGCAATTTCACTTTTTTGTGCTGTTTTTCCATATCTTCCCAAAATGGGGCGCAGGGGGAACAAAACAAGAAGATTTGTAGTCAAGAGAGACAAAATGCTGGGGGTGGCAGGTATTCCCAAACAGACACAGCATTGAAATTGTTCATGCAAACTGGGGGAAGAAAATGGTGAGAAACATAACCAACTAGTTTTAAAATAGAGAAATCCCTACCAAATTAGGAGTAGGCCCCAGAAGAACACCTCTGAAAAATAAATTAACCTGTATTAAACCTGTGTGAATGAAGTGATGATTCATTTTGCCTATCAAACAAATTTCAACAGTAACAACAGTTCATCATACAGTGTTTTAAGTAGAACGGGTGCCATTTCAGAATGAAATGACAAGACAAAAATCCCAACACTGCCCATCTTCATAATTAGAAGAAAATCTAGAAATGCAACTAAAATGTGAACTGATACAGCTCAGTTGCTTTGGTAGAGCATATCTTGCCATATATTTGGCAAAACGTGGATAAGGCATACTGCCAACCTGTGAGGTGACAGCTCCAACTATCTCACTGCTGGATTAGCTTAAAATTGCAACGGAGAAGAAAAGACGACACAAGCTTAGGGGAGTAGAAAAGGAAGGTACACACAAAAGAGAGAGCAATAAAGGCAAAATGACTTACAGAACAGAAATACAAGGCAGGAGTTCTGTATCTGCACAGACAATAACTGCAAAACATGAGCATCTCCGTAACAAATTGTCAACCCAAAAAACAAGAACACACCCATCCACCATTTTTCTTTAAGCAGCAGAATCTCTAGGAGTCAGCTGTTAAATAAATGTATGTATCAATAGTATGACTGACACACATCCTATGTCCTTGCAAACACTCCCAACAAGCGGCTGACTCTTAAAAGCAGATACAGTACCAAAACCTGAAAGATACTGTGTATAGAAATGGTACGTTCTACTCTGTATATCAGAGCAAAAGTTTCTCACACCAGTAGAAGCTTTCCCATTGATTCAGGGCAGCATTTAAGGGTTAGTTTAAATTATGGATGGCCAGTTGCTTTTGAAATGGAGATCATTTTCTTTTGAGAGCTATTTGAATATCTCTCTGAAGAGAAAGCCACTAGCTAGGAATACCACCACAAAACAAACAAAACCAAACAACTCAAAAACTGAGAAAGAGAACATGCAAAGTTCACCAACCTCAGATCCAACATGTCCTAAAGGCAAGAGCATTTTGGTGTTCTTTCACTATCAAGTTCCACTTCTCCAAAGTGGACTAAAAAAAAAAACAAACAAAACAAAACAAAACAAACAAAAACAAAGAAAACCCACAAAAAACCCAACCCTAAAGGAAACAGAAGGCACTATACAGCAATTCCCTTCATTTTATGTTTAATGTTAAAAAAAAAGAAAATTGATATTAAAATAAGAAGTAGCTGCAAACTCATCTACTACTAACACGAAAGAGACTTTAATAAATACTGTAATATATTTTAATTTTCGTTATGGAAAGAAACCCTGCAGTATTTTCCAAGCAATATCCAAAGCAGCCTGACTCACATAAAGATAAAATCTAAGAGGTGGTATTTTTGTAAGGTTCTGATGGCACAGGTCAACAAGAAGGATTAATCTCTGACAGGAGTCAAGGCTGTCTGGAACTGGAAGAGACTCAGCAAGAAAAAGATTCAGAGAGATCTCCACTCAGAGTAGCAGGCTTTCAGTTTAGAAAGGGGACAGACCTAACATTAAAAATGTATGCCTTCTCAAAGACTACAGAAAGATCAGACTTACTGAACACCATATAAAGAGATTCTGTCTTCTGGGAAGCAACAACTAGATACAGTAACTATTACTGACTACAAGGATATTTTAAATATACATACAATTTCTTACTGATAATAAACCAAAGATATATTATATAATAATATGCAAACTTATTGTAATTTGTAATGGTTTATTTGATAAACAAAAAGTATGTGGACTACCTAGAATTTTTTTTTTTCCTGTATGGAAATTATTTCTTAAATTGAGAGAAAAAAAAAATTATGCTTTAAGCTACAAGTCTCAGTATTTGTACAGAGCAAAATAAAAACACACACCACACCACCCCCCACCCCAAGAATCAAACAGCACCTTTTTGGATTTTATATTTTAAGCTTTGAAACATCAATACCCAAATGAGATAGCTTATTACTCTTTGGAAATAGGTCGTACAGTCATGATGACCTAAAAAGAATAAGAATAGATCAGATGCTCAACTCCATGTGTATTTGCTCAAAAGTTCATATTAGTTTTACAACACATTTAAATGTGTTTTCTACAAGGAGAAACGTAAGTACTTCTCCTATCTACATAGAGAGTTTCTTAAGGCTCAGATTATTTTTTGTGTTACTCTTTGTATCTAATGGAAATTAACTTTTCTCCAGAATTGGATGTCTCTTCTCCTCAGCACATTGTGAAGTCCACTACAGCAATCCTTACACAGGTCACTCAAATCAGACAGGAGAGAAAACACTCCCTCAAGGCCCTGTTAGGTCAACGAGCACCCTCAATATGCTGCATACTAAATACAGCTTATATACACAAGGCAAAAACTTAGAGCTGGCACAAAGCAGACGGAAAGCGAAAGGAGACAATTGGGAAAGATAAACTGGCTGCAAGCCCAAAACTTGTCCCCAACTATATTTCTTTAAAAATTATCAACCATCAAACAGCTACTCACATCTCTGAACCTCGTCCACTAGGGAGTTCATAGTCTAAAACCATCTAGCACAAAAACCATGTGTGAACACTACTTAAAAATCCCTCCAGGCACTATGAAGAATATTTTCCTTTTCAGAAGCCAGGAGCAGAAAGTGGTAACTAGGATTTGATGAAAAATTCTAGTTTCCTTCCACAACCACCCCCCCAAAAGAGATATTTAACACCAGGTTAAAGACTGAATTTCTAAAAAAAAAAAACATTAACATGCACTTTTTTTATTAGACATACAGAATAACTGTGCAAGTACCTGCATATTGAGCTACTTGTTAGGTAACTCATTTTAGAGAGGGAAGAAAAAAAATCTTCTTCTCAGAACAAGCAGCTCTAATAATCAGCACTAGCATGTTTCAAACAATAGTACTGACAAACTAGAATAATATTTTTCCTTAGATATTTTTTTAAATTATACTGTTTTCCCAAACTGACGATAATTGTATTACAGTATCATCTATAACATTTAGCAAACTAATAAACAAGTCTCCAGGTGGCTACTTTGCAAGTTTTTTTAAGAGAACTTCCCTTCCTGCTTAATAGGCAGCTTGACTCCTACTCTGACAAGCTTTCATTCAGAAGGGACAAGGATCCCTTTTTGGGTGCATTCCTCATTAATAAAGCAATACTTTCAAAGCTGTGGCCTTGCTGCCTGGTTCCTTGATGCTAGAGTGAAAAAGCTGACCAAGTAGATTTTAAAGGTTCGGGAATATACAGTGTTTAAGAGCCTCCCTACGTAGTGCTTAACAGCCTTTCATTACATTTCTGAGTGATGCTGAAGAAAATAGACTTTATTACTCAAGCTTATTTTTTTTCTGTCTATTCTGACTATTGACTCGAGTTTCCAACTAGGACCAATTTAATTAAAATTTCTACCTGGTCATATCACTTCATTTGTTAGAGTAGTCAAGTTACCAGTGTCGAAGGTCATCCCCTCTTTGGCTGAAATACAGCAACTTTCATCTCACTAGAAAAGCATAGCCAATGACAACAATAAAAACACACTGAAAGTATTCCCATTTTATTCTGCAACACAATTGACCAGAAAGAAGTTTCTGATCAACCACCATACTTGAACTTCAGGCAGTACTTCAAGGTGCCTGAACAGAGGCAAGAATGCAACCCTGTGAGCACACCCTTGGAGCTACTGTGATGGAAAATTACACCAAACAAAAAACCAAACACAACCCCCCCCTTCTTCCTCTTCCTCCCTGCAAAAATCCCACCTTACCAAGAGATGGTATCTCAGACAGGAAGAAATGGTAGATTCTCCAATAGTGGCCACAATGTGCACTTTGGTGCCACAGAGGAATTGTTGAACCAAGGAGTCACCAGTACTTTTTTAAAAAAAACACAAAAACAAAACCAAAACAAAACCCAACAGAGAACTCGCTTCCCTGAACTATACGGTTAGTAAAATTGCTGGACATTGATAGGATGAAAACTAGCCTTCAAAAATTAGGTATTGGGAATAGGGCAGACTCTGGCTGGCGTCAGCTGGGACAATTAAGTAAATTAGTTTTATGGAATGGCCATTAAGGCAAACCAGTATTTCCATCTTGTCTGATAGCCCAGCTCAGGCTAGATAACATTTTTCTGAGAAAAATGTTATAGCTAGCGTATGTAAAGTAAGAGGTATTTGTGAGGATAGATTATTTCTAATAAGCAGAGAGTGGCTGAGCTATGAAGCAGAAAGCTTACGTTCTTTAATTAGAGTAAGTCTGGATATTCTTGATACCCATAAACCCCAAAAAGAATTAATTAGAAATTTGTAAATTCCTGGGTTTTTTAACTTCCGGTGGCAATTATTTCCAGCCTAATCTCATCCTGCATGAGCAACTGCCTTTAGCACTGCTAGAACTAAAGAATGAGCATGACACTATTAATTTCTTAATCCATTTGAGTTTCTGGTATCTTTGAAAAAAATGGAGGGAAACCCACAGTATAGGAATGAGTAAATTCATTGAGAATGCAGAAACTTCACTTAATGCATCTACAATTCACACATCAAGTTTTCTATGGCCCATAACTGATCCATCTGCAGAGATGTTCTGTGATGCATGAGAAGCTAAGAGAAACCTTTCTCACAGAAACATGGCTCCCCTTGAAAGGACAGGCAAGTTTATGTGTAATAAAACAATCCACATAGCTACAAGTCTCATTATGACTAAACACTATTGCAACTATTCAAGCATAACTCCCGTAAAACATGATCTCAGGGCACAATCATTTCACCAAATTTTCAGGAAATGAAAGCCTCCCACAGATTTCTCTGCCATAAGCCACATCTGCAGAACACTGTTATAACATAGGCCGGG
>VZTQ01008770.1:14792-58477 GCA_013400755.1 Pelecanoides urinatrix | reverse complement strand
TTTAAAAATATTTGATAAAATATTTTGAAACCTAGAAAAGAATCTGTCAATGTGAAATTTAGAAATACAGGCATTGGCTGTTTTCATAATACGGTCTTTTCAGTTGAAGTTACTGGAACAGCAGTGACCTTGAAGCCCAGACATTATAGGACAGCTTAACTCAAAGGACTTCCTGTTTTAATGTTTTTTAAAAGCTGTTAGTATTATTGTGGTGAGACCTGGTCTCTGACTTCTTTAGGGTAATGCTACATGAACAGAGTTTAAAAAAAAAAAAAAAAAAACAACAGAAGATGTGGTCATCATCCTTCTTCTTTTAAGCCTGTAAATATATTTTCTCTATTCTATACCTGCTGCTTTTCAGGCATCACTTCAGAAATTTTTTTCACATAACACTTTGTCTAAACACCTCTGCATCATCTAGTATGTCTGAATAAGACTTTCAAAGGTAATGTACTAAGAAATCTAGTCCTCTAAAGATACACATATTTACTAAATCTAATTACTATGAATTATTATGCATAGCTCCATTGACTGATCATGGAAATCCGCAGAACTGGGACAATGGATTGCAAGTTTATGAGTGGCTTCAGCTCTGCAGTGCAACACTTAGCCCAGTGATGTATAGTCCTTGTAAAGGACTCTAAACAGAAGAATGTGTTAACTTACAAGATAAAACATAACCTTCATTTTGGTATGTGTGTTGTAAGATCTTCAATGTACTAGGATACAGATACCTGAAATAAAATGCTTACACAACTAATTTTCTTTTGATTTCATAGTTTGGCTAGTGCTCAACAGTAATATAATATAATACTGATATTCAAAGTAATTTTACATTGCGTTCCATCATGCATGGTAAATTAAAATATTCCATTAACTAAACAAATTTGTGGTGCTGTAAATCAAAGCACACTAAGTAAATCACAGTTAGTGAAAAAAGAATTGTAATTCCATCACAGTGATTAAGCAAAGACTAGAAGTAGTAAGATTTATCATATTTAATAGGCAGAGTATGGTTATGAAACATACAGTTTTGGGGTTCAGGTTTTTTGAGCTTTATTTTCTTTTTCTGAATTGCATGTATAGTGCTTTTTTATAATTTTCATGCTACTTCAAAGCATTATCAAAATTAATGAAGACCTTTTTAAATCTGTATTTTTGCGCACTTTCCACAAAACAGGTTATTGTACAACATTGAAAACAGATAGCAGTATAACAGATTCATATTCATGTCATGGAAATGAAAGAAGACTGTTATTAAACAAGTGATGTTTACATTGAGTATGTTCTCCCCACACTCCAATCAAGACCTACTTTGTGTTCTATAAAACAAACATAACACAATAGGCAGATGAGAGAACACACCGTGTAACAAGTATATGAAACAAAACAATACCCCATGTGGTACTTTTTAATGTTTGTTTAAATTCACTTAGATGACAGCCTGTTGCAGTCGACTGAGCAGCATACTGATATGACTTGCAGAAACATTTTAGGTCATTGTACAGATGTCTATCGAGGGTGTGTTAATAAAGGCGAGCTCATCCAAATGAACCAACCAAGTTGAACATTGTAGTTGTACTACCCAACAGTATTCTTATTCATCAAAGTATTTTTAATGTAATTTAAATTAAGATATTTAAATGTCCAGTGCTAAACATGGAGTTCTTGCTGTAATTTTTTATCATTTTCTTCTGTACAAAAATTGTCTCTCATAGAGGACTGAGGAATACTGGAGGATTGAGGTATACCTATTGCAATGCAAAAATCTGAATTATGACATGTTGACATAGTAATTTATTATATCCAATGCTTTTGTTCTCAAACTTGCTAAAAAAGAACAGACAGGAAATCTGCTTGCTTGGCAGGTTGGCTTCAGTCAGTCTAAGGAGTCATGTATTAAAATTTTGGTTTGAAGTGTTCAGAAAGATATTACATGTAAGGTTTCTGAGTTGTCCAATTGAATCTACTTCAGGTAAGCACTTTGTCATAATCTTAATTTTTAGATACTTTTAAATTGCTACAAGCTCTTTATGACATTAGCCACAGCCACCTGCTTAAAATAGTTAGATGTGTGTTTCATGATCTTCCTGAAAAGTTTTAGGGCTGAATCTTCTCATTATTTTCTGTATTTCCTTCATATTCTATTTGTCTCGTACATGTACCCTGCTAGCACAGCTGGAAAATGTCCAGTCTTTCTTTTTTTAAAAGCTGTTTTCTCTAGCTTATTATTGTGCCACACTTAAATAATTTAAACTATTCATTGTCAGGTAACAACCTTATAGAAAATTATATTTAATCAATAAAATCTTGCCACTTTTTAGAGAAGGATTAAGGGAAGCAACCTTGCTTTCTGTACATAATTGCTAAAATTTATTTAATAAATTTAAATATTATTAGGATCAAGACTTGAAATTTAGCATATGAAGAAGAAGTTGCATTTTGGTAGCTCCCCCTCTGTGAAAAATCTGTTGACATTTGTAAATTATAAGACTCTGAATATTCTCTTTGCAAATACCCATTAGAAATTTGTCATGGCTGCACGGCTGAATTCTCAAAAAAAAAAAAAAAATCTACCATGAACACACCTTACTAACTTCCAGATCCAATGTGTGAGCACCATTTCTGCTAGGTGATTAAACATTCTTCCCTGTAAGGCAGTAAATAAGAGAACTTCTCTCTCAAGTTCTAATTTTGCCAGCCAGGAGCAACTGACACATCAGGTACAGGAATGCAGACACACAAATTGCTCTCCTAAGAAATTCCCAAAGGCTTTTGCCTGTCTTATAGCCACATGAGGAAAAAGAGAAAGCCACCTGGCTGGAATACAGAAAGGTGATGAGCTGGCCTTGGCATGGTAGTGCCAAAAGGAGCTGGGACACTATGAGTGAGGGAATAAGAGGACATATTTTATGAAGAAAAGCTGGTGAACATGGAAATAAGAGATTAACTATCTACACAAATTCACAGAATCACAGAATTGCTGAAGCTGGAAGGCAACTCCAGAGATCATCCAGGGATTATATAATCTTTATATGATCTTTACAATAATATATAATTTTTATATAATCCTTTATAAACTTCACGGCCCTTTGTTGGACTTGCTCCAGGATGTCCACATCTCTCTGGTACTGGGGAGGCCAGACTTGGACACAGCACCCAGGTGTGTCTTACTAGTGCTGAGCAAAGGGCAAGGATCACCTCACTTGACCTGCTGGCAACACTCTGCATAATGCAGACCAGGAGACTCTTGGCCTTATTTGCCACAAAGATGCTTTTCTGCCTAATGGTCAACTTGGTGTCCATCAGGACCTCTCCCCATACTTTTCTGCTAATTTGTCTTCCAGACACTTTCTCCCCAGTCTGTACTGGTGCAGGGGTTATTCCTCCCCATGTACAGGAAAAAGACTGTGAGACAGAAACAAGGACTCACAAATGTTAGCATTTCTCTGCCTTCAGGAAACAGCTGCAAAACTTACTGACAATCATCTGCATATGACTGACTGACTGACAGAGAAGGTGTTAATCCAGCATCTCTAACAGCAATAGCTATTTTTTAATGTGAGAAAAAGGTAGTTTCTCTTTAAAGTGTACAATTATTACAAACCCTTATAATTTCTATATATCAAATATAAACTTTGGTTCATGCTTCAATTGAAATATACAGGTTTGAAACCATAAGCGATTTATTAGCACAAAGAGGTGCAAACATAACACTCAAAGTTTTTACCTAATTACTCTGCCATTAGGTGAGTTGAAAGTTAAGCCTTATCCATTCCTCTGCTCCCTCATTTTCTAAATGTTCTGTCTTCTCCCTTTTCACATTCACCAATCAGTTGCCCTGGCATTCACTTCAACCTTCATGGTTAAATTGGTATTTCCAAAGAAGTTAGAATTACAAGGAAAATTAGAAGGAAGGTTGTCTATCATCTTCAAATACAGACCTCTGCATGACTTAACAAAAGTGCAGATAGTACACTACATAGACAGTGTAATCCTCAAATTGCAAACAAGGGTCACAAGGCAAGAAAGATTATGGCATCCTTCACTGCCACAATTCAGAATGTTTCACATCCTCATTTTCCATTGTCATAGTTTAGTCCTAGCCAACAACTAAACACCATACACCACTCGCTCACTTGCTCCCTCCAGTAGGATGGAGGAGAGAATCGGGAGGGCACAAGTAGGAAAACTTGCAGGTTGAGGTAAAAACAGTTTAATAATTAAAATACAATAAAGTAGAATAGTAATAAAACCAATGAGAACAATAACAATAATAGAATATACAAAACACTAATGGGCNTCCTTTCCTTTCCTTTCCTTTCCTTTCCTTTCCTTTCCTTTCCTCTGCCCTTCCCTTCCCTTTTCCTTTTTTTCATATTTTTTCTTTTTTTCTTGTTTCTTTTTTCCTTTTTCCTTTTTCTTTTTTTTCTCTTCTTTTCTTTCCTATTCTCTTCTCTTCTTTAATTGCAGTGTAAGCCATTGAACAGCAGAAGAAATTACTGAAACAATAAAGTATTCTTTCAATGTCTAAGGGGAGGAGATTGGTGATGGAAACCATTGCACCACTAAAAGGAGAACTGAAAGATTTTAAATACCACATGAACAGGAGATTGCAGAAAAACTGGGTAAGTCTTTATCTGCAGGACTCTGATGGGAAATCAAGGTAAAATACTAGTAAGGGTAAATGACTGTTCAGGGGATAACAGAAAGAAGGAGTTGTCATTAAATATCATAAAGGGTTTGAGTTGACTGAAGACACTACATTTACAGAAAAGGTACGTAAACTCAGGATAAAAATTAAAGAACTGTGATATTTTGACAACTCAAATTTTCCAATGGCATCCTACAAAAACTAGAAATGTCCATTTTTTTCTTGAGTAACTGTCATGCAAGTATATCAAAAGTTCATCTTCCTTGGCACTAAATTCAAGCACAACAACTTCCTAAGATAACATTGATGTTGTAGGTGTGTACTGTCCAATATTTTCAAAGGCTGCTGGCCAAAAATGAAGTTAAGAACAAGATATTTCACAGTTTAACTCAAGGATCTGGAGGCAAACAATAAAATCTAGTAAATATTGAAAATGTTTTGTCTTCTTAGCAGTTGAACATTGTGCCCTGGTATGGGTATGTAATACACATGCATAAATATAATTACATATAACAATCGCCCCCACCAGAGTTGTCATCAGGCAGTCAACATAAGATTTTACAGTTAACAATAGTACTACAGTCAGCTGTGCCTGTGGGAAGCAGATTCAAGATAAGTCTGTTTGCAATGGTCTACATAATCTCCTTCAAGAGTGTCTTGAGCCCAGCAGATTTTCTTCACAGTAGCCTGAGATCTCAACATTTTGAGAGACCTTGCTGGTGCTTTGAAAAACACCAGAGAAAAACCAAAGGCCTAATCACAGACTCAGAGAAGGCCTACTTAGTTTCATCAAATCAAATAAAGGATGAAATATCATAATATAATTATTCATCTGGGGGAGTAAGGGGTGGGAAATGACAGGGATAGGTCTTTCTGAACCTTAGCCAGAAGATTAAATGGCCACAAGTGGCTTCATCTTCTGCAGTGGCTTCATCTTCTGTATGGGTATCATGAGGTTAGGACTGCCTGATTTAGTCTCCTCAATCAGGAGGAGCCTCAGTTAGGCTTTTTTTAGAATGTCAGTGGTACCCCCAGTGAAGTAAACAGAGAAAGGTCCTCCAGCTTCATTTATTGGTGTTGTTAAACTGCAGCTGGAAAAAATATACATCATAACAACAACAACAAATCAAAAGGACTCCAATGGTAACTCAGTGATTCTGAGGTGCCTATGTGTACCACTTACAGAGAGGAATTCTGCAGTGGTCTTCATTTGCTCTTTTTATGTCTATGTGCCTTTATAACTGCACTGCTGAGGGAGGTGCCATGATCTGGTAGACGATTTGAAGGGTGCAATTATTGCTATTAAACAAATAGAAAATGCAACTTAGTGTGCAGGAATGGGGCATAAAGTATGATAAAGTTCAGAGCCTTGGTGAATACCTGCCTTTTATCAAGAGGGCACTGCACAAAGATCAATACATCTTGGTAAATGAAGTCCAGCTAGAGATTTTCTGCTCTTGAAGAAAAAGGAGACCATGAAGAAGTGATTGTTTTCCAAGGACAATATTTTTACATTTTACATAGAATAAAAATATTTTTACATCAAAATTTATATCAAAGTTGCCTTCATTTTAGCGTATATAATCAGAACAAACTTTTCTTTCAAGGAAGCCAAAGTGGATTAATTCTGTCAATTCCATAGCTTTTTTTCAGGTAAAATTATTCAAAATACCGTAGAAAAGAATATATTTTTGTCATTATTCACAGTATGAATAACAGATATTAAATTCTGAACAAAGCTACTCTTAGAATAAACTAGCAGAGATCAGTTAAGTGGAGGAACTAAAAAAGGAAAGAGTTTATGAGAGTTAGATTTTTTTGGGATGGTACAAGAAGATGATGTTGAACAAACAGTGAAATATCAGAAATACATAGTTAAAAACATAGTAATGAAATAATGGATAAATTAAAATTAATAGAAAGCAAAATGATTTCTTAAAGGAAGAGATCCCAGTGTAGGTGATTAAATTCAAGTAGTACAAAGCATTGGTTAGCAGAGATGTTTCCTCCTTAGGAAATTAACACAGGTCTTTTCCATCCTTAACCTCTCTGACTCTAACATAAGATATTAACTGGAGCTTTTTAGGTTATGTGATAAAAAATCTTGTTTCCACACAAAGAGCACAGAGGGGCAGAGGGGAACAGTGACAGGTCAGATAACACCACCACCCTTATGAAGAATCTCAGAGGCACCACGGGAGTGTTGATACCCCAGTCAGAAGCCCCAGCTCCTCCCTGACCCCTCTCCAGGGTGTCCCAGGGAGCCTCCGTCCCGGGGGCCACTGCCNGTGCCTGCGTGGGTCTGTTCAAGGGGGTCTGTACCACTGGCAAAGGTGAGGTTGTAAGTCTTATCTGTGTCTGTGAGAGTGCTGTGGTTTCTGTGTGGATCTGTGTGGCCTGCTGTGTCTATGTGCATATACGCATATTTTATATGTGTATTTGTATATGCATTTCTGGGACTACATACTCAGCCTCATCAGCTTTCCCCCTCAATCTGGTGGGGTTGAAGGCACGGAGCTGTGGCAGCCTTGTCACTGTCAGGCTGCCAGATTAACCAACCACTAACAGAAATGTAGGTGTCAAACAACCCTTCAAATGTTCTGAGATAAGGATAATGATTTTGGAGCTTTCTTAGGCCACACTTTCAGGCTTAAGATGGATAATGACAAAGTTTAATCGTTAATAGAAAATAATTGCTAAAGCTGGTGAAGCAACAAAATAAAACCATTATCTTCCTCTACTATCTACAAAACATTAAATATCAGGGGGTAGTAACGTGGAAAAAAAAAGTAGAACACTGATAACATCTTCCCAGGAACGCAAAGGGAAAATGAAGTACTGTCACACCACTTCTGCCTCCGTTCTCAACTTCTGTCTTTCTTGTTCTCATTGTTACTTTCTTCCCACAGCCCAAGTCTTCTTTCATTTAGCTTACATAAAATACAGCTCTGACCTTCCCAAACACACAGTGACAATTTGAAAAATGGATCCATTTTCCAAATGAAGTATCTGATTTCACAAAATTCTTAGTGAAGCAAAACTCCAATTGAAGTCAATGAGTTGGAGGAGTGGAATGACCACAGAAATCAATGCAACTTTGTTTTGACATGGGCTATGGAGCTACAGTTAGGTTTTCCTCACCTATCCCACTAAAAACCCACCTTTTTCAGATTTCAAAATGATTGACTGCTGTCCACAATAATGCTTCCGCAATGGAAGCAATGGTTCAGGACGGACCAACACCACAACATAAATCAAAATAAGAATAAAAGGGACAATGGCTTGCAGCTTGTAATAATTCAGAAAATTTTACAGGTGAGTAAATTGTTAATTTCACTTGTAACTCTCATGATAAAGGAGTGACGTTTCTTATCATTCAAAGTAATGTAAATTATGTATACTGACAATTTCTTTTCTTGATTGTAATATTGATGACTATAGCCAGAGAACAAAGCAAGTGTAAAGATTTGTTCTCTTTTCCTTCCTCACATTTTACCAGTACTTCTCTCACTTGCTTTACTCCTACAGAATTATTCAGAAATATAGCAGCAATCTCTGAGATGTTTTTGCTGTTATGTATCATTTAATCTGTTTGTGCTAGACAGGAGTGTTCCAATTTGAAAAGTGTTTAACTAAAAAAAAAAAGTAATAACAGGATTTGCAAAGATGAAAATCCACTTTTCTTGTTTTAAGAGTGGCAGGGCCAGACACAAAAGCGACCTAAAGAAACAGCTGAAGCTTTGTTTCTTTTTGCAGAACAGGATTTTAATTTCAGGAAGAACTTGCTCTTTGATTGAGTGGCAATTAAATTCAATAAGATCTTTTAGGCTTGAGTTAAAAAAAAAGGTTTAATTAATTACACAAACTGATGGTCCTGTCAAATTGGCAAGTAAGTTCATTGATCTTAAAGTTAAGCTGAAAACAAATGAAGAATTGAAAAAATAATCACATATTATAATGGAAAGGCCATTAGAGATAAGTAATAATTGTGAAAGGACAGCAAATACTGTAAAGAAGGGAAAGATTTCTCTATTGTCACAGTTAGAAGAATGCTGTATTAAAAGAAAAAGACACTTTCAGACACCAGTATTTTACTACAGTCAGAGGAAGTCAGCCTCACCTCTGGGCCTCTTGGTGGAACAAATCCTCCTGTAGGCTATGTCAAGGCATATGGATGACAGGGAGGTGATTAGAGACAGCCACGTGGCTTCATAAAAAGTAAGTCATCTGGTGGCCTTCTACAATGGATTGACTGCATTGGTGGATAAGGAAAGAGCAACTGATGTCTTCTGTCTTGACTTCTACAAGGCCTTTGCCATGGTCCTGCTCAATATCCTTGTCTCCAAATTGGTGAGATATAGGTTTATTGAATGGATTGTTAGATGGATAAGGAATTGGCTGAATGGCCACATCCAAAGAGTTGCAGTTCAGAGCTGCATGTCCAAGGGAGAGATCAGTAACAAGTGGTGTCCTTCAGGGACCAGTACTATCCAATATCTTTATTAACAACATGGACAGTAGGACTGAGTGCACCCTCAACAACTTTGCAGATGACACCAAGGTGAGTGGTGCAGTTGATACATTTGAGGGAAGGGATGTCATCCAGAGGGACCTTGACAGGCTTGAGGAGTGGGCCCATGCGAACCTCATGAAGTTCAACAAGGCCAAGTGCAAGGTCCTGCACTGGGTCAGGGCAGTACACAATATCTGTACAGACTGGGACATGAATGGATTGAGAGCAGCCCTGCAGAGAAGGACTTGGGAATATGGTGGATGAAAAACTGGACATGAGCCAGCAATGTGTGCTTGCAGCTCAGAAAGGCAATTGTATCCTGGGCTGTATAAAAAGAAACATGGGCACTAGATTGAGGGAAGTAATTTTGCCCCCCTCCTCTACTTCACTGTTGTGAGATCCCACCTGGAGTACTGCATCCAGCTCTGGAGTCCTCAGTAAAAGAAAGACATGCACATGTAGGAGCAGGTCCAGAGGAGGGCCACAAAAATGATCAGAGGGCTGGAACACCTCTCCTGTGAAGAAAGGCTATGAGGGTTGAGGTTGTTCAGCCTGGAGAAGAGAAGGCTCCAGGGAGTCCTGACTGAGACTTTTCAATATATAAAGGGAACTTATAAGAAAGATGGAGAAAGACCAGGTTCTGTAGCGACAGGACAAGGGGCAACATTTTTAAACTAAAAGATGGTAAATTTAGATTGGACCTAAGGATGGAATTTGTTATGATAAGGGTGGTACAATACTGAAGCAGGTTGCCCAGAGAAGCTGTATATGCCCTGTCATTGAAAGTGTTTGGGGCTGGCTTGGACGGGGCCTTGAGCAAGCTGACCTAGTGAAAGATGTCCCTGCCCATGGCAAAGGGGTTGGACTAGATGATCTTTAAAGATCCCTTCCAACCCAAAAACATTACATGATTCTAGAAGACTACAATTCATATGCTACCAAGCATATTGAAATTTAAATGTTTTCTTAACCATTTCACTGAAGGTGCCAGTAGAGGAAGATACACAAAAGGCAAAACAAAACAAAACAAACAAAGAAATCACTATATTTGTATTTCATCCTGTTTATTGCACTTACATGGCAGCTGATTTTATTCAAGTGAAGCAAGACCACTGCTTGCTCCTTAAACTTTTGAATTCTGCCTGGAAAAAAGCCTTCCCCCAAAGAAGACTAGTGTTGTGGAGTCCTTTATTTGCCTAAATAGAGTTGGTTTTGACCATTTTTAGTTTTTTTTTTCCAGTGACTCTTCATACTGTCAGATCCAATTTCTCCTACTGCTCGAGATTATGAAACACATTGTTGACTGGGATGTGCTGAAAGTAAAACTTAAAAAGAATTAAAATGTGGATTTTTCATCTACTAGTGCATGGATTACCCAAACTTTAAGTCCATAGAACTATGTGCCATATAATGTGATTTATACCCACAATGCTAGGTAGTTGCAAAAATAATGCAATTATCACAGGATCACAGGACAATTCAGTCTGGCAGGGACCTGGAGAGGTCTCCAGCCCCAGCCCCTGCCCAGAGCAGGCTCTGCGGTCGGCTCAGACTGGGCTGCTCAGGCTTAACCCAGTCAGGGCATGAAACTCCCCAGGTCAGAGATGGCCCAACCTCCCTGGGCCCCAGCTCTACTGCTGGGCTGTCCTTGTGAGGAAAAGACTTCTCCTTATCTCCAGCCTGAGCCACTCCTGTATCAGCTTGTGCTGCTGCCTCTTGCCCTCCTACCGCATCGCTGTGAAAAGCCTGGCTGTGTCTTCTCCATCCTTTCCCATCCCTTCCCATAGGTGCCAGGGATGCTGTTGGGCACCCCAGAAGCCTTCCCTTCTCCTGATTGAACCAGCCCTGGTCCCACAACCTCTCCTCACAAGATAAGGGCTCCAACCCCACGTTCTCAGTGGCCTCCCCTGAGCCCACCCCAGATTGTCAATGTTTATATGTATTGCATATACTGTGTATCTTCTATGTATTCTGTATGTGTCTCAAGTTTTCCAGGCTTCCTTGAGTGAAACATGCTATTTCTTAAGCCAAATGGTCTTTTGAGACAGGAAGAAAACTCAAGCAGACTTTTAGTTTTTAAGCCCATTGGACATAAGACTATGGCTGAAAAAGTGCCCAGCACAGATAACATGCTAACCAAGATGAGCAATAACTACCTCTACAAAGGCTTACTTACACCCTGCTTTAGGTGATTCATTGTGCTCTGCTTGGTACTGTTTAAAATAATATTAAAGTCTAAAGCAAATTTGTGTAAGATAAGATGCAGAAGAAAGGCCCAAGATCTTAAAAGCAGGACTTCATAAGAACTCATTCTACACAGAGCTATAAAAAAACAGCTTCACTGGTCAAAATTATTTGGGATCAAATGGAATATTTAGTTTGATCTGAAACTAAATCAGTCTCTTTTGGACACATCTTTAGAAATTCTTCTTTAAAAATTAAATGTAGCTTAAATTCAAAAAAGTCTGGATGAAACATCTAGAGGTTTCACCTGATTACGAACTCCATTTTTGTAATGAAAGTTATTTGTCTGAAAAAGTGTTTGCAATCCTAATGTGCATGTCCTAGTGTTAATATTTGGTAAATATGAACTCTAATTTCTGCGATTTTTGTGTTATTTAAATATATTTAAGTGTAATATTTCTTATATTACAAAACAATCACAGTTAAATGCAATATCAGTAAAAGGTCTGATAGAAAGTCAGACTTTCTCTGACAGCAATTTACAGGTTTGTTCTCCTCCACAGAAAGATTACAATTCAAGATCCTTGAATAGGAAGACATTTTAGTATATTTTTAAGCATGAAAGTATTCCCAGTGACTTCAAGATGAGTGTTATTTTCTCCCTCAAAGACACACAGGGACTTAAATGACTTTACTGGTTCAGAATCTAAACAGAGCTACTTAAAGTTGTTCTAGCAGATGTTAAAAAATACAAAATTTTCTTATTTGCAAAATATTCTCTCAAGTACTGTGGGCAGAAGCCCATAAAGACATCATAAGTCTCCAAATAACTACTTCTTTCATAAGAATACTAAATTGCAGTGTAGCATATTGGAGATATTACATTTACTGTAAGTAAACAAAATCAGCACGAGTTTTATTAAATTCTGACTCTTCTAGTTAGAAACAGACTCAGTGAGGCACTCTGTTAGGCACTATAAACACATTATTTAGCAACCTAGAAATTTTAAGGAAAAGTAATTTCATATCTGTTAACATAAATTATATTAGACTTACATCTCCTAATTAAATAACAGATTTTCTTTTAAATTATATTAAAAGAATCTATAACCATGGTTTCATGGACCATAGACAAAATAACCTTTGCTGTATTTTTCTAATTAAATGAAGTTCAAAGTAGATGTCCCCCTTCCTTCTGTCTCCTCTTGATCTTTGAGGAATAATTTATATGCAGGTGATCACATTATGTTAAATTATATAGATTCTTCTACAGTGCCTCTTGAATTGTGTGGTGCATGTTTACGATTTTTAATAAATCATATACATTCTATCCATTCAACCAGAAACTCCCTTGTTATTTTACTATTAAAGGAAGGATTAGAAGAAGAGAAACTACCTTTAATATTTTCATTTTTTGGGAAAAAAAAAAGTTTTTAGCAAAAAAAAATTGCAAAAGTATTTGGAAGAACAAGTGAATAGGCACAAGAAATACTGAATAACTCACTCTTTCTTTTCTTTGCATTTAGCGAGATATAAAAGTGTCAATATGACATGATCGTTGTTTTTATTTCCTTTGACAGAAGAATTGACTGCTTTCTACTTTCCAGTGTATATCAGACATTCTGAGTGTGTGTGTCACCCTCAAACAGACATGCTTCTGCAGTGAGATTCCTAAATCATAAAGAAACATGTATACACATGTGTACCTCAGTGTCTTCAAGGTAATTACTATGGAGACTAAACTGACAATTAATAGAAAGACTTAGCAAAGACAAGAATTACAGAGATTGTTGAAGCAAACATTGATTGTTCCTGGTTTACAGGGTAGAAACTTGTTCCAAATGTGGGAAGCAGTTTAACAGGAGAAACAGAACAGGAGAGGAGAGGAACAGACAATAATATAGTGTATTAATTGAGAAGAAGTTGAAACTAAGATAACAAAGAAAGTGGTGTAAGACCTTGAGGATAAAATTGAGGTTTTGAAGTTTATACACATGTGTATACATACTCAAATTATGAAATCCATCTACTTACCTAATTAGAAATGTTGGAAGGACAAAAGATGAAAAAAATAATAGCAAGGCTAAAAAAAGAGAGTTTACAGTTACTCAGGAAATATTTTCAAACTTCTTCTCAGTACAAAGCACTTAGTATCCAAACACACACATTCATCTGTATATCTCTTTTTGTGGGTCCAACTCCTGGTGAAAAATGTCTACAAAGGAAATATGTGACACATATGGTGGTCACATCAATTATTTGTATCCATTTGCATTCCCAGTAGGCAATTTTTTTCCATCACTATTCATTTCCCAGGAAATAAATAAACAAACAAACAAACAAACAAATAAATAAATAAGGCAATAAATAAAGGCAATAAATAAATATTTAAAACTCTCCAAAAACCAAACAAAAACAAACCCCTTGCTTTTTTATATGATCCTATGCCAAGATATGGGAGAAACTGGTAATAATGTTGTTAGAGATTTATGAATTCAGTGAAGGGGATCCATACTGTGACATCTGAATATGAAATTTCGGTTTTGGAGACATTTTAAAAACATCATTTCTTTTAAACCAGATTTGAAAAGCCTTTAAGCCAGAGTTATATAGGAAAGTTCTTTGTTTACTGAATATGGATTTAACTATACTTTTTTTAACATCTAGTAGGTAATAGCTGAAAACTGTCTTTAAAACTAACTAACAAACAAAAACCCAAAAAAGAACAACAAAAAACCCCAATTAGTTTCACTAAAATGTGTGCATAAAGCTTTATCCAGAAGCAATTTTAAAAGTAAAGCACAATGTATTTCCTGCATTCGTTACCAGTCCAGGCTGATGGAAAGAGCAAGAGCCCTGAGGTCTTGCAGGAATCTATGTTTACAGTGTAGATCTGTGCCAAATCATTAAGCCACCTTCAAACAGAAGTCCTAGCTGAGACAGGTGTTAGCACAGTGGGTATTGAGGAGAATAAAGGGAGTGCTGGATGCTGTAAAAGACAAATACTTTACAACTCAAATTATGAGCAGACTACTACAGACCTCTCTACAGCTGAGCAAGGCTGGTGCCAGCCATTGATTTAATGCTTGCACACCCCAACCCTCACTAATTCAAAGAAGCAAGGTCATTTTAATTCACTGTCTGTTTTTTTCTATTAAAGCAGCAAGTGCTCCCAGGAAGTCTGAAAGAATGTTAAATATTGTGGTTACATTTTAGCCTACCTGCAACAATTGGAGGACAGATTTCCTAACAAAACAGATGTTAGATACAAGTCCTTTGACTTATGAAGCCATTGACATAATTACAAAATTGATTAAGTAAGGATTTATCCATAATACACTAAGTCATGAAAATAAATTAGTTTGTTCATTCTTTTTGTGAGATAACCCCCAGGTCTTTAGAATCAAAGATCCTTCTGTTTGTCATTCTGTTAGACATTTTCTTAAGAATATCTATGGATAAATTTGATTTTCAAAAAAGAATAGACTAATAATACTGACAGGATTCAGGTTTCACTGTGCTTTCTTGTCCAAAGTATTTCCATTCTTATTAAAGCCCCTTCTTCCTCCCAGATATGACGTAGCAATCCATTGATATGTGGAGTCTGTATATACCCAAAGTACTACTTTGGAATGTGTAGGACTAAATGGAGGGAAACTTTTAAACAATTGGAATGTGTGCTGAAACCAAAATTTCTATTCTCCTATTTTATAGCATGAAATCATCAGCAAGGGGAGAAGCAGCACACTGTAAGTTCGGGTTTCTAAAATGTGATGCAGCACTAAAAGGCAACATTATAGGGATTAATCATGGACTGACAGGATGATGGAGTGTACGATGTAAGAGCACTTTTTTAGCTCTAAAATATCTATGATACATGTTCTGATCTTCTCCAGATGTGTTTAATTGCACTTTATTATGCACCAAAAGGGGTGGATTTGTCAGCTGGCTATATCGACATGAGGATCAGAGAAAGCTACAAAACTAATTTTTTTTTTTTTAATCCACACAGAATTTTAACACGGAATTATTAAAAGGCTAAAAGGGAAAGACTAATTAAGTAGACTTCTTTACCTCTTGCCTCCTTATCTAGGATTTCACCTTTAGAAAACATACAAAGAAAGGTAGTAAGGATGTTACACAGGAGCAAAGGTATTTGGAGTGAATTATTACAGTATTTCCTGGGCCAGATCCTGCTCTTCTTTACAGAAATTTATTATCCATGAATCCACAGATAAATACAAATCTAGTTCATTGCATGGTTGTAAACAGTTAACAGGAACAGGATCATGGAACAAGGAATGTAAGGTTTCCTTCAAAGGCAGCAATATGGAAGTGCACAGATACCAATCACATGTCATGCTTTGGATTCAGCATAAAATATACAGTCAACATTCCTCTTCCTCCAGATTTGGGAGCACAATGGCTCCTGTTGTTTTGAGATCAGTGCATATGCTTTAGTTTTATCCTGTACTTGCAAGTCTGTAATGTATCTTTTTTTTGTAGGATGTAGATAAAGCACTTAGGATCTGTCCCAGAGAATTTTCATTTTGTAGAAGAGAGCAGCTCCCCTGTAGAGTAGGTAGAAGGATATTACCTGAAATGTCAGAGGAGAGGAGAAAAGATACAACCCATGAAAATATAACAATGCCTCCATAACAGTATAGAGAAAAAAAGAATTGTCAAAAAGACCTATTGGCCTAGTTCAGGAACTTGCCTATTTTGGCTGGCAACAGAATACTAACATAAGTTTTTTAGCTACATATTTGTATTATCTGAATATGAAAACCATGTCCCTGTAGAAAGGGATCTGAACACTTTTTGTAGGATCTTTTTTTTATTATTCAAGCTGGAAATTTCAAGTTTTATATGTTGAGTCTGGCAGATTGCAATACACAGACTACTTCTGATATACTAAGGAAGACCAGGAACATGGTCTTAGTAGCATGACAACACCAGGCAGAATTCATGTTGCATGTGGAAAAACATTTAAGTTTTGAAGTGGGAGCTCAGAAGTGGAGTCCACAAAGGCATTTGTGAAAAGAGCCTAATAAAGTAATCTGATTTCCCAGACTCTCTGACAATGTAATTGCTAATAATTGTTAGTTGCTGATCACATTAGTTAAGAAGATAATTAAGACAGAGATAAACTTAACTATTCCCAAGGAAGGAGATATATGGAAACTTCCTCCCCAAAAAACAACTCTGCTCCCCAAACTAATTTGTGAAACCTAAAGTTTGGATACCATGGACTCCCATAGACTCAGAAATTGTTACAAGGGGAATTCTGCATCAGGATTTTGATCTGGATTTACAGGAATCACCTGTAAACTTCAGCAACCACTCTGTCATAGGAAATTCAATATCAAATTACCAACAATTTCAGCAATTTTTAAACCAAACAGAACAGATGTCTATGAAATTATCCGCAGATAATACACATCTGATATTAATCTACAGCACATTTCTAGAAAAGATTTTTCACAGTATGTCTTTTGCCTATCACAAACTTTTGTTGGGCAAGCCAATGGTCTGACTGTCCTTTTATTTCTGCAGTCTAACACACTTAGGCTTCAATCTTGACAGGATGCCAGTAGAGCGTAAATAATTGAATATAAGAATGATAAACAATGGAAGCTGAAATGTGTCAGTGAAAAATATCAAACCAGTTTACCCTTTTTGCTGTGTTATTTTCCATAAAAAATTACTGGCATGACCTATCTTCACCATTTCAAGCCACATCTTTGTGAATGATACAAACCACATACAGATTAAGCACAATTAGGAAACACACTGTCCAGTTACTCAATGAACCACAGTTAAACTACAGATAATAAATCCTTTCTTTCTTCTTGAAAAATTAGAACAGAATAAAATATAATAGAATATTTCTACAAGGATTGTTTCCTACCTTGTATTTATGGAGTTGATTATGCCTGAGTGTATACCTGAGTGTTGCTTGACCAACCTGATCTCCTTCTATGATCAGGTGACCCGCCTAGTTGATGAGGGAAAGGCTGTGGACGTGGTGTACCTGGACTTCAGTAAAGCCTTTGACACTGTCTCCCACGGCATTCTCCTGGAGAAACTGGTGGCTCACGGCCTAGACAGGTACACTCTTCGCTGGATAAGAAACTGGCTGGACGGCCGAGCCCAGAGAGTTGTGGTCAATGGAGCTAAATCCAGTTGGCGGCCGGTCACGAGTGGTGTTCCCCAGGGCTCAGTTTTGGGGCCAGTGTTGTTCAATATCTTTATCAACGATCTGGATGAGGGGATCGAGTGCTCCCTCAGTAAGTTTGCAGATGACACCAAGCTGGGCGGGAGTGTTGATCTGCTGGAGGGCAGGAAGGCTCTGCAGAGGGACCTGGACAGGCTGGATCGTTGGGCCGAGGCCAACTGCATGAGGTTCAACAAGGCCAAGTGCCGGGTCCTGCACTTCGGCCACAACAACCCCAGGCAACGCTACAGGCTTGGGGAAGAGTGGCTGGAAAGCTGCCCAGAGGAGAAGGACCTGGGGGTGCTGGTTGACAGCCGGCTGAACATGAGCCGGCAGTGTGCCCAGGTGGCCAAGAAGGCCAACGGCATCCTGGCCTGTATCAGGAATAGTGTGGCCAGCAGGAGCAGGGAGGTGATCGTGCCCCTGTACTCGGCGCTGGTGAGGCCGCACCTTGAGTACTGTGTTCAGTTTTGGGCCCCTCACTACAAGAAGGACATTGAGGTGCTGGAGCGTGTCCAGAGAAGGGCAACGAAGCTGGTGAAGGGCCTGGAGCACAAGTCTTATGAGGAGCGGCTGAGGGAACTGGGATTGTTTAGTCTGGAGAAGAGGAGGCTGAGGGGAGACCTCATCGCGCTCTACAACTACCTGAAGGGAGGTTGTAGTGAGGTGGGGGTTGGTCTCTTCTCCCAAGTAACCAGCGATAGGACGAGAGGAAATGGCCTCAAGTTGCGCCAAGGGAGGTTTAGGCTGGACGTTAGGAAAAAATTCTTTACTGAAAGAGTGGTCAGGCCTTGGAACAGGCTGCCCAGGGAAGTGGTGGAATCACCATCCCTGGAGGTATTTAAAAGACGTATAGATGAGGTGCTCAAGGACATGGTTTAGTAGGCATAGGGGGTGTTGGGTTGACGGTTGGACTCGATGACCTTAGAGGTCTTTTCCAACCTTAATGATTCTATGATTCTATGATTCTATTCACCTTCATCCTTACTGGAATTCATTCAGTATTTTCCAACGTACTCATTTTCCACCATCCTCTCAAATTTACCATTGAGCTGACTGATGAAAGTACCAAGTATTATTAGACACATGGAAGATCAAATTTCCTTTTTGACATCAAATCATTGATTATGATTCCCCTGTATTATCTTTTTCAACACGTTTTACAGTTGTTTCATGGAGGCCATATTTTCCTTTCTTGCCTATTAGACATATGACACAGAATGATTACCAAACAATAAAGACATGTGATACCTGGTGTTTCTATTTAGCCTAGAAGGGCTGACAATTTGTCATACTCTTAATTCAGTTTTATTCCACCATGTTTGCTCTTAAATAATTCTCAGTTATTACTATGCATTGCCTGTTGTCTTCTAATTATCTACCAATAGTTCAAAATTTCGCTTCAACATTTTTCTGTAAAATAATTAGGCAGAAAGGGCTGTAGCACTAGTACTGTCCTTTGTGAGAAAGAACCTAGTTAACTGTTCCAAGATTACTTCAGCTAATTATTTCAGAGACTTATGAAGAAGTTCCTAAACACAGTCAATATGAAAATTTCTCCAGCTACTCTAGAAACTGTTCACCATCACTACTGGTAGCACTTGCACAAGCTTCCTGATTATATTTTAATGTTTTAGCCTATAAATAATAGTGTCATCATTAGTAATACCAAGACAAGTAGTACCAAGGATTTGAACCTTCAACTACTGCACAAACATCAGGACTTGTTAGATGTTATCTGAACTTGTCTTGAACTGCAGGGAGTTCTGTTTTAACTTGTTCAGCTGTAACTACAACTGTCTAACAGCCATGTGACTACTATATATTTGTGTGATGTCACACTTTCTGTTATTCATATAACTTTAGGATTCTCATAGCTATAGATACATATAGAAAAAATGGGTGTTAATCATAATAAAAATACTACAAAAGAACCCTTGAGTATGGAGCAAGAACTCCTCCCTCCCAAAGTCAATATTGGCCTATGAGTGACAAAGTTGGTGATTCACTGTAACACCTCCCTGCTTTAAAGCACTGTCATTACCATAAGGCCCATGAACAGTAAAAGAGTGAGTATAGGTTGTGCTACTGTCACTAGGAAGTATGAGTTAACAGTTGTAACTATTCTTATTGACACTTCTTCTGTAATACTATTCTTGTTTTTTTCTGTAAGCATCACATCTGGGAAAACAGTAATTCTTTGACTAGACTGTTATGATTTAATTTTAGATAACAATAAATTTTTAGCTTTGTGTAGCAAGTGCATTTCTTAGGCCCACAAACTGAAAAAGTTGCAGTCCAACAAATCATTGGAGAATGCAAGTAACAAGATTTATTTTCAAATTGTTGAGAAAGTGAATACTTGTGAACATTCTTGTGAGCAGTCTTCTGCAAGACTTTTCTGAGCATTAGGCTATGGTAACCAAAGACCAAGAATGCTGGTAAAATGTATGTGTTCATATGGTCCTTCTTTATTGATTAATGTATTAACACCTTCCCAGTTCTTCTGTTTCTATGAATATAATTATAGAATTATTTCTTATTACTAAGATTAATCACGGATATTTCATTTTATATGTTGACATTTCTGATTTTATCCTTACATATTAATGCTCCTGGTTGATATAACTGTACTGGAGGTATCACTATGCCGGCAGAAGCAGATTTTGCACAGCAGAAATGGATTAACATCACTCCATAAGTATCTGATAGGTCATATGAGAAATAAAGAATCGCTTAAGACAGGCTGTGATCTATTTAAGAAACTTTGCTTGTATCCTCAAATTTTAGAATTCTTTGTTGTAAGTGCTAACAGTAAATTTTACAAAGACAAGTACTTTATCAGTAGTAACTGGTAAAAAGCTAATCATTTTCTAGAGTAACTTGAAAACTAATCTCCAACTTGAAGGTATGTATGTTTTCTCCTTTCCTCTGTACTTTGTAACAGCAACTGACAATAAAGAAAGAAAGAAAGTATTTCTGCATTTGTACATTCTGTCACTCAGTGTTTATAAATGCTATTTCTTACTAGCTACTTAATGCTAAGATTGGCAACATGGCACTTACAGGAGGGAGAGAATCACAGCAACGAGACTAAGTAATTTAATTATCCCTTTTATCTCGATCAAACTCCTGTGAAATACAGAACCTGATTCTTATTTCATAGACTCCCACTGATTCTGTCAGAAACATGCATTAGTTGTAAACTAGAGTTCTCGAAAGATCTATTAAAAATCATTAATTCTGCTTTTAAACAAAGCAGTTCTTACAGATTGTGCACTAGTGACTTAGACAATGTAATTACGGACTGCCTTCCCCACTGCCCTTGCTTCTTTGTTACACTTAATATTTTAAATATGGGTTTTTTTCATGGTTTTATTTAACTCCTGTGGAATATTATTGTTCTCATACAAATAAATAGTAACATAATTATCCAGAGCTTTGTAATAAAATCAATAAAAACATTGCAAAAAAGATAGAGAGAAAAATGTTATCATTTAACTAGCAAGGCCCAAACCACACAAATGAGAATAGTTAATATTCTGAAATATCCTTTAAATTTATTTATTATTCCCACATATTTATGAATAAATATGTCAGTTCCTTCAAATTCTAATACAGGCCTTGCAGAGTCTACTGGTTTTAATTTACAGGTATGATTAGCAAATACTTGCTTGATGTTACTTTCTTAAACATTCCCATTAGCTTTATGAACATTGTATGTAATAAAATTAATACTTGTATTTGCAGGTTAAAGCAATTTTTTTTTTTTTTTAATATAAGAACAGACCTTTTGTAGTGTTTTAATTTCTTTTAAGACAAGGCATGGAGGGAGAGGGGACAAAATATATCTCTCTGCTAACAGAGTCTGCTTGAAAAAAAATACTTATGGACCCTTCCCAGATTCTTGGTTTCAGAGGTTTAAATTTCATTTAACTATGGCCAAAATACAGACATACTACTCCACTGCTGCAAAGATATGGCAGAATTTAAAGTTTCCTTTCCTGGCAGTGGTGGTCTGTGCCCGTTTGGTTCTTTCAGTCATGTAGAGGTAAGACATAGAGAAAAGGGTTCCAGAAAGAGGAAAAAGATGGTTCGGACCATGTCAATCTCATGAGTGCAATCTTATTTTTTTCTCCTGTTCAGTTTAAATCCTTTCTTTCTGAATATCAACAAGTATTTTATTCTCACTATGCTAAAAGTATTTATTCGTTTCATTTTCTGTTTGTTTGTTTGTTTATTATTTTGTCAAGTAAGTGGCATCCACTACTTTTACATTGTCTACATACTTAAAAACTTCACCTTTTGAAATATCTCTTCTGCTGTATGATAATGTAGTAGTAAAAACACATACCTATGTAAATAAACATAGATGCTTACACATGCATAGATATGTTACTGCAGGTTCAATGATTTGCACTGAAGACACGTTTATGAAAAGTTTGAGTTTACATCAAACTTGAGTAACTGATAAGACTCTTACATATACCTTTTCCATTGCTCTCAAGTTGCATAGTTCTGTGAAAAAAACCTTTGATATCTCATACCTTTAAATGCAGTCACACAGATAACCTGAGTCAGCATGAGAGTCTAGTTTTCCCAGCTGCACATTTTCCCAAAGTTAAAGTACTGTACATTATGCACAGTGAGATCCTCTGATACAACTTTTGAGGGTATAAAGGAACAACAATCAATTAAATTTCCATAGGTTACCAATGTCGTATGTATCTGTCACCTACAGAAACAAAATTTGCAAGGAATCTCATCTAGAAATAATTAGCAAACTAACAGCTTCTATAGAATATCAACATCTCAAATCTATTTCATGTTTCCACTGGGAATCACATTTCTCTAGTTTCATCAAAAAACCTGTCTGCACACCTTCTATCAGTTAAGGCTTAATATACTAAGAACTACAGTGATGTGACTCGACCAGCCCTCTGGCACTATCTTTAATAACTATTATATTTCTATAGTGCCAAAACTTCCATCAGCCCGGAATGCTCTTGTCCTTTCTCCTTGTTTCTTGGCTGCACACATTAAGTGTCTTGCTTCAATTGGCAACACAAAAACAAAACATGCACCCACAGATATGAAAATGGGCCATTTTTTTCTTTGAGTGGAGTATTGTTTTAACACATTAATTTGCTTTCCTCTGCCAGTGCCTTGAAAGCAACTAGAAAGTATGTTCGCATCTTCTCTACTAAAATCTTACACACATACACCTTTAAATATAAAGTACTGATTAATATTTTTTTTTTAAAGAATATTTTGTCACTCCATGCAAATATATATATCTGCTCTGCTATAGGCTATCACTTCATAGAAGCTCTGTAAGTAACAAGGTTTTGAAGTGAATCAGGCAAAATATTCAGACTGGTAGTTTACCTTTTATTTAGGTGAATGAGAAACTTAAAGACATTCAGTAGTGAAAGATAGTTACCTTAACTAGAGAATTATTGATATGACAGTCCTATCTTTTAGGACCATGTATCATATTTAAAATGAAATGTTTTGTCCAGCACCTACAAGCAATCAATTAATGTAAATTATCTATAATATATTAGTAGTGCAAATTTTCCACGGGAACATAGTAACTTAGGTTATTTTCCCAGAAGAAAGGAAGTTTTTTGTGTTTATATAAAATCAAAAAGCCAGAAAAGCAAGAGAGAAATAAAGATTAAAAGTAATAAAAATCTAGAAAACGGTCATCCTCTAAATGAAAAGTTGTTTATTATTTATATTATTACACAGGCTTATCCATATTCTCTTGGTCTTTTTTTGTGGCATCTGATTGTCTCACAGTCTTTACTCAATTCAAACTTTTTAATCATACTTCATGGTAAAGAATCATCACTTCCATTTCACAGAACAAAACCACAAAATTAACTAGACCGCCTAGATTTTTAGAAGGATTTTCCTTCAGTTTTTACTCCAACATTTTCAGCATTTTTTCCAGTGACTAGCCCATATGAAATATTTAAACATTAAATATAGGAAAGACTCAAACCCAGGACTCTCCTTCTTTTACCTGTACATGAAGCTTGCCTTAGTCAAAAAGATACACAATTTATGAACCTTGATGAGGTTCAGGTAGGAAATAAGCACCAAGTTGTCTAGCTCTAGCAAGATGCATTTGGGACAAGCAAAGAAGTTGAACTCCAGAAACCAAAAAGCATTTTAAGGTTGGAAATGGAATCTTCCAATTCTCAAGTGTTGTATATACAGATTTTCTAGCTTAAGATTTTCTTCCTGATGGAAAATCTAGACTTTACTGAAGAAAAGGATAGAAATAATTCAAATAACAGAACATCTGAACTAGTCAATCACTATCACTCTGTTTATTTAATTTACAGTTTATAAATTATTTTATTACTTTAGTACATATTAATATTTTCATATGATTAATTATAAATATAATATTTATGGTTTTACATTTTTCCTCAGCATCTAAGAATCTTTACCTTGTTAATATCTTATAACAGTTGTACTTCACTCATATTAAGAAAAATAATTCATGTCTTAAAGAAAATTCCTGCAAATGTAAATTAACTATATTCAGATTACAAGTAATCGCTGTTAGTGAACTTTAGCCAAGAATCAGCAATTGCTAGTAATCTATCTTATGAAATGGTTAAAGAAATGTTCTCTGTTGTTACTTCAGTTAAACATGTCTACAGTTTATTCACAATATTATCCACATGAAAATAAAATCTAGCTGTCTGGAATCTGAGAATATTTATAGCATATTATTAATAGTGAACCTAATGCCAAACAAGCAGAGCATGATGGCAAAGTCCTGATGTGAGGTCGCAACAAGTACTCATGCCACCTGGCTATGAGCACAAAGGTTTAGAGTTCCATCTGTGCTCTGGAATCCTGCAGAGTTGCTTACCCACAAAGAAATATACATATATCCTTTTGTTCAGGCTGGAAAGCCAAAATCAACTAGATGTGATACTAGTCACATCATGATCTGAGTGCTGCTTGCTACAGAGACAGATGTGTCTTCAGTAGATTAGTTCAAGTACTCCATGAGACGATCATGTCTTACTCCTTGCATGAAAAACACAGATATCTTTTCCTGAGGACTTAGGCAGATACCATACAGAAATACACGGCTATAGTTGTCTCCCTATTGTCTGTAATCACCTTTATTTCAAGGGAGACTAGGTTGGATTTTGTGTCAAAAATAAACTGAACTGATGCTGATATATAATTGAACATGATTTAATTGTTGAAATCAAAATTCCCAAATAAATGACTACTGCACAACGTATAAGTCTATTAAAAATCGCTAGTATTTGGGGGAAAAAAAAAGCCTATAATAACTGGAGATATTTTTAGATAGTTTTGAAATCAACAAAAATAAAGAAAGTTTATTTTATCACCATGCTGAGGAAGATTATATTGAAACATAATCCTGTTTTTCGTTAATATAATTAAAAACAGATAGCAGTAAACCTTTGAATTTCAAACCCTTGGTTATACAACATTCAGATGCACATTTTTTTCCCCTGAGAAATTATAAATGCATCCGTGGTTCAATTTAAGTTGTATTTCTTTTTTTGTGATGAAACTGACAGGAGGAGAAGAGAAAAAAAATCACAGTAGAATGTTCCATTTATAAAAGGTAGGTGAAATAAGTGTGTTGAAAAAGAATAAAAAATGGTGTCAGTTTCTGAGAAAGCACATTGATGTGTTTTTTATACACAGCATTTCCTACTTTTGTTACAAGAGTTGCACAGACATTTCACACTAATCAATAGTGGAGTATTGATCTAAATGATAATATGACCTCCCATCAATGAGGAGGAGTATACTACGGAACCTATATTTCTGTAAGCACATGATATATGCTTGGGTTTTGTTTTTTTTTTTTTTTGTTATGTTACCATAAAAAGTGGAGTCAAGTATTATTATCTGTAAACAGTGTGCTCTATACTGTTACTATTAAATAAGAGGATTTTCTAAAAATATACATTACAGAATGCAACCTAAATATGTCATCAAGAAACTGTGCCCTAGAGAAGATCTTCAAAGCTCTGTCCATGTATAATCAAGCTCTTTGTACCAGGTGACGAAGCTTCCTATTAACATTCTTGTGCAGAAAAAGAAAGTTAACCGTTCATTCTCCTTTACATACTATAGTATTCTTCTTATGTTAACTGTTTTGTAAATGAAAGTGTTTTAAAAACAGTTTCCATAATGGATTTATTTGTCAAGTGTTTTTGTAAACGCTGGTTGGTTTATGATCCATGTGATGCACAACCCCCATAAATAATATAAGTTATGCCCCTAGCTCACTGTAATTGCACTGAAAATTGACTCTGCTGTGGCTGTATATGCTATTGCATTCATAATAGAGCAACTCACAACAACATTATTCTAGGCAGAGCACTTAGGGAGGGGGAAAAAAAAAAAGAGGAAAGAAAAAACATGTAGAAACAGACACACTCAAACAGGGACTGAGTAATTCACCAGAGGCTGTAGAAGGAAATGGGACAAAATCATGAACAGAATGGAAAAGTGCTGACTCCCACTACCTCCCGCTAACCACTACAACATGATGCCTCACACTTTTGATGGATGAGACAGTTCAAGCTGTCTTAGTGAGAAATAGAACAAACTGGGATACTGTTCCTTCACCCCCTATCATTTAATTAAAAATTGTTTATTCATAATGCACAGAAAGCAGGAGATAAATATTTAATGAAAAGTATTCTTAAAATATACTGGTCTTTCAGGTATTGTAAATCTCCCTTGTTTGTTAACTTTCCTGAAAGTGTTCTCCTGAACAGTTGAGTGAGATCTGTTATGCTCAGGGGATTAGCTCTATACCTGTACAAAAACTCTTAGTAGCATTATATGTATCACTTCTCTTCACCTTTCAGATGGTAAGCTCTCTAGCTTTATTAGATTCAGCTAATAAGTGTGCCATTCTTAAAACAGTGGAGCTCTAAGAACTCTTTGAAATTTCCTAGACAACATCTGCAATACTGTGAACACATTTGACATCAGACTTTACTTCATTTTCATGAAGTTTTATGAACAATAAATTTGAAAAGAAAACCCAAATCATTAAAACAGACAAATAAAAAAAAAGAAGAAAGAAAAAAAAGAAGACAGAAAAAAAAAAATACTGCCTACAGTAATTCTTAAAAACTTCTCAGCCTGAATCCAGATCAACAAAGCTACGTTGCCTGTCATTCCTATCTGCCAGCGCTAAACAGTTTTAAACACATTTGGAAGCAACAGGTATAAGATGGAAACATCTCCAAGCTGTCCTCAAACCCTGTCTGAGTCTTAGCAGTTCCTCTACTGCTACATAATTTTTCATCTTGACTCTGCTTTCCAGGAAGGCAGCACTGGAACAGGTTCTAACAAGCTACTTCCTTGTCACCTCTGAGCTACAGCTCGTTGATTAAAATGGTCTACAGCCTCCTCCTTTCTCCCATCCTCCTTCCCACACAGTCTTTCAAATTACCTAGGAAACAGCTAAAGGAAGCTGAGTGGGTGCAGTGCTGTCTGAGGGAGACTTGAACCCTAAACCCTAAAAGAGGCTTAGCAGGACTAAATTTTCATTGCAGCTTGGATGATTCTGCACTAGAATAAAATATTTCCTGTAAGGATATCTAAAATTGAATCTTAATGCTGCTGTTATTCCTTTGCATATTGCATTATGACTAATCCACTTGCTCTGATGGGACAACGTCAGAGACACCTCAGCAACTTTCCTGTTCCCATTTCTGCCATGAGTCTGTCTTGAAAGGAAAGAACGTATGTAGATAAAGAGGGTGACACTGCAAACATGCCAACACTGTAAGCAGGGGAAAAAGAATGACATACACAAATGATATATGATAAAATCAAATTTGAAATGTTGAAAGCTAGCTCATCCACAGTATGAGCTGTAAAAACAGAATGTAAAGACCGCAAAACATAGGGTTAAAGCTGCACATCCAAATGTGTTTAAATTCTTACTTATTTTGCATTTACTCATTTACAAGTATGTTTCTTTGCATCATTTAGATTAACTCTAGCATGTTAAATACTGAAAGTCTGATAATTAAGCTACAAAAGGAACTTTTTAATCTGCAGAAAGAATAGAGAAACAAAAATAATTTCTGCTTAGATATGCCATGTTTTCTCTATATTTCTCTTTATTAATCAGTATTCTAGTCTCCTGTATTTGGAAGAGTTTGAAAATATATAAAATCAAAGAACAAGAATAATAGAATAAAATATTGACTGTCAAGGAGATGTAAACAAGTAGATTGAATTTTATAACAGTTTCCATATTATGAGTATCACAGAGTGGTTTAGATGTCATTCAACCAGGCTTCCATGGGCAGAAAATGGTACAGGCACACAAAATTTTTCTGTAACAGTAAGAAGGTCATGAAAGAAATCCTGAAATAGCACTATTAATCCTGAAGACTTCACAAAGAGGAAGAAAGGTATTTTGTTTAAATCCCAAACTACCATTGATTCTCGCTGATGACAGATGCAGGCAGCAGAAACAGAGCCTTATGTCTGTATTGCACTCTTATCCATAATTTAGTTCCAGAACATGGGGGCACCAAAAGTCTTCCTCATTGATGTCCAGCAACATCAAATGAGAGACTGAGATACTGAGTAGCTTGCAAAATCAGGCTACTAAATGTCTTCATGGGTTAAGATAACAGTCAAAACCACATGCCGAGGTTGAAATGTGTTTCCTTATTGTGAGGCCTCACTCTGTCCTCAATCTCAGTTTTAGTTTAATTCATGGGCAAACTATCTGCATTGGATAAATGTGGGATAAATGTCTCAAGAAGAGACCATGCCAGTCTTCTAAGAACCCAGGCACCACTATTTCCATGGATGTAATTCACTTCCAGGTGTCATTAGACAGATTTCCAGAAACCTATTTTGGTAGAAAGCTTCTGGATGAGAATTTGAGAACACAGTTGTTGCTGCTCGCCCAGCTGCCTGTTCTTGCATATACTCCCATGAACCACAGGAGGCTCACAAGTGTAGGTTTTGCAGCCAGTGATCCACAGACAGATTACTGGTGGTTTTGCAGCTACAAGACAGAGGAACCACATGTAGGGATACAACAAAGGTTATCGTTACTTAGGCATACACAGGATTTTCAGGTTGGTTGCAAGGATCTGAGCAGAATTTGACTGTTTACCTTGTGCACAGGTACACTTCCTCCCTAGACTCACACAAAACATACAGACCTCAGACAGACTCTGATCTCTACAACCCGTAACTTCCTCCTGGATCTTTCCAGAGCACTACTGTTCAGACATTGACCACACGTCATATATTGACCACATACGAACAGACTGACAGCCTGAAGTTATATTGCACAGATCCAATTAATAACAGGAGAATAACACCCTGTGTTAAAGCCACTTGTAATCTCATAAAACATTTTCTTTTTCTCTTTGCATCTGATACTCACGCTTAGGAACCAAGAGATTAAGTGTTATTATCTACAGAACACCTACGCCATAGCCACTGACAGAGGGTCACCTATCTTTACAGCTTAGGTAAAATCTTGGTAAATGGCAGGATTCATAGACATGACAGAACTGCTGTTAACTTACTCTGGACCAATGTTGTGCCTTCATCTCTAGATTGGAACATCATTACTATAGAAGAGTAATAAAGATGCTTGAGTTAGAAGATGATTGAAAGTCAAATTACTAAATATGTTGATAAATAAACTCCTTAGAAAAACATTAACACGTTTGAGCTCTACAGTGATGGATCAGGGAAACCTATTGATGCACTTGATCTGCAGTTTCTCTTAATTTCAAATGTAATTTAATTACCAACAGTAATATTCTTAGAAAGAATTCATCTCGAAGTATGGGAATGTATATGCCAATCCTACTCCAACTTTTTGTTTAGAGAACCTAGAGAAAGTGCTTTTATTTTCCCGATATTTTCAAAGTCTTAGTCCTGACATTTTCAGAATCTTGTTATATTTTGTGTTACCAGACAATAGCAGCAACAGGAGAAAAGTGTATGAAATCAGACTCACACTCAGATATTTATTAGTGTCTTAGTTATCCATCAAGGATTTAGCATGCTGACTGATGGAAAATGAGATGCAATTGCTTGATATTGATTGTAATAGGCTTTTCATCAACTTGTAATACCAGAAGAATGTGGGGTTTTTGGTCAAAATAGTAAGTCATGGCTTTGTTTGAACAGACAAAAATATAGTATAGCATATTAGTATAGTACTGTGAGTATAACTCTCAGTTACTGACGAGGGGTTTTAAGAGCATATGTTTGCAATAAAGTTTTAAAATAGTATAGAATTTTATCATAATTATACAAGTGTTTATCGGGTGATTTTCCACTCTTTTCTGTAAGTTTTTATTGGTATCAGAATACATACATTTCATTTAACACATTTACTAATAACTTTATGTACATCAAGTTACAGTTTTATGAATGTGTGTACATGCATACATCATGTATATAGTATGCTTGCACAAGCATGATTTTATATATGCTTACTATTACTGTACATTATATACACATTGTAATTCAATAATGCATACATACATTTTCAGTCCTGTTTATTAGTTATACACAGACTAGAAAATAATTGAAAAAACAAGCATATGCAAATTAATCAACCTATCTCCTTGTCAGGGAACTACAACAAATAAAATGAAATAAAGATGTACATGAATCAAAAAGGAAGAAAAGGTTAAATAAACATATGGCCCAAACTTTTAAACTTCCTCCCCATCAAGTCCATATTACACCATTTTTCAAAGTGTGCATTAAACTATTTCCTTAGAGAAAAACTCTTTCATGAGTATTGCAGTTAATCATTTAAGATCTATGAAAAGTGAGTGATCTAAGTTACATCAACCATAACAGTTCCATATTCTCCTGTTTTTAAAGTGTACCAAATGTTTTAAGTAATGCAAAAAAAGTTTTTACTCATTCTACAAGTCCTCCAGTTAGTTCCAATATCTAATTTCAAAGAACCTTACAAAATATGCTCTGCATTTCTGTGAAATATATTCTGTAGCATGCCAACAACTCTTGGACAGGATTTATGTCAGCCACGCAATTTCATCAAGCAGAGCTGCAGGCAAGGGTATTTGTGCTGACATAAATACTACAAAGATTTTATTATATTGTGACTCAAGGAAATATGTTTTCAAATTTCTTTTAAGCTTAAAGTGTAAACTCTATTTAGAAATAAAATCACACACACAAAAAGATTAATTTCAAATGTATGCATGTACCTGTGTACGTGTGTGTGTTTGTATGCAGTTTACCAGGCAAGTTTGTGCACAAAATTTGTAAGTCTATATTGATGTTAAAATACTGACTCACAGTTTGCCTGTAGATAAGCTACAGTATCCAGACTACACAGACTTCATATGCTTCAGTTCCCTCATCTGTAGAAATCTTGCCTTCTTTATGCAGTGTTGTGAAGTTGATAAAGCACTTGTGACCTTCTGATAAGTGTAAGCATTTTTAAAAGTTAAATTTTATAGTTGTGAGGCACATACTTTTTCTTTAACTAACGGAATAACATCAGAATTAAGTTAATAATGTAGCAGTAAAAATATGTTTATTAGAATTCTGTTCAAGTAGATTTTAAGTGAAACAGGTTTTCTGCAAGTGGAAGTGAAGTGTATTTTAAAGCAGTTAGTCCACAGTGAACGGCATAAAAAGGATTACGTATTCTAAGACTTGAAAAAGAAATAACATTTGCAACAAGCACCCTCAGAGGAAAGGACCTTTTTTAATGAATGTGAATGGGAAAGATACTCTGTTGATTGCTTTTTCTGTAATTTTCAGCTTCTGTATTTTACACTGTGCAAATCATTTGTAACCAGTCAGAACTACTGTTTGAGACAAAAATAGGCCAGGCATACCGCTGGTCTATTCTAACGTAGCAATGTCTGTGTTCCAGTGAAAGTGAAGAAAAATTTCAAGATATTATGAAATGTAACTTACATTGGTGAAATGTAACTAGCAAGTCAGTAAACTATTCACTAGGAGAACAAAATGGAGTGAAGCTATTTAAAAATAACCACTGGTATGACTTTGAAACAAAGAACTGGGTATACCAACAATAATAGTCACATTTTCCTTAACATCACTGGCAGTAGTAACATATCTGTCTATCGGCACATGGCCAAATATCCAAACCAAACTGCACTACCACACAGAGATTAGGAAGCAGAACACTCTTCCTCATTCTTTGACTACCAATGTCATTACATTTTCTTTCTGAAATACCTCAGGTGATTTTACAGGATTTTGATTGCTAACACCTTTTTTTTTTTTTCCCAAATGCTGCTCAAAGTGTTAAGACAAACACCCTTTTTAAGGCACATGGTTTAATCACAACTAAGTGTAAAGTTTCTTAGTAAATTATAAACTAATTTTTCAGATTTTTTTTTTCACTACTCCCAATTAAAGCTCTTTTCAAAGTTCCTTTTCTAGAAACTTACTAGGTGAGATGTCCCAAATACCTCTATTAATCCTATCTCTCATAGATGGCATGGCCACAGGGATACTATGTCAAAGGTCTGTATTCTAAAGCTCTTTGGTGACAATTGATTAGCCAAATCAGATCACAGTCTTGCAGTTTAGGTGAAAGAGAGATCCTTCCGTTATGTCAGAAAGACAAAAAATAGAAAACGTATGTGATTTAACCAAGTGAACTACTTCTGTCTTCAGAACAGACAGAATCTGTAAGTTTACAGGGGTTGGAGAACGTGATCCTGCAGCTGTTGAGTCTGAGTGTTCTTGGATTCAAAAGCTTATTTTGAACTGATGCAGTGAGAGCTATTTGGAGAAAGACCAAAGGGTCAACCTTGTCTGAACAGCACAGATCAGACATTACTTTTTAATACTGTTCAAGGCAGGTAAAACTCTCATTTAGCAAATATAGGTAATTTCTGTAATAGTTGTTCTTGAGCTCTGGTCTACAAAGGAGTCTATTTTGGTTGCTCAGAAATTAGTTTAGCAAATCTTTAAACAAGAAGTACACCACCAGCTTCTTCCAAACTCTGTGAAAATCTACTGGGCTGACTGTCTTTTTCCACTAAGGAAAGGAGACATATTTCCTGTTTTGTGATAGGTAACCAGACCTTTTGCCCTCTCCAAAAACACTGACCAATTCCTTATATCTCTCTCTTTAGCCTTATTCAACTATTTTTAGTGCTGTGTCAATCTTCTTCCTTGATTTTCTCCTAGAACTCAATCAATAAAAATCATAAGAAATGAAAACCTATCTTGTTCAGAAGGTGGCCTCTTTACCACTGAGCAGAGTCTGATTGTGAGACTGCTACCTGATTCTACCTGATTGTTTTTAAGAGAGTGTACTGCTCTCAATTTCTCCTCTGAAAGAAAGCTGTTCCTCTTTGTACAAATCATACACTATTGTTGAGGTCAAGAGAAAGAAAAAGAATGAAAAAATATCTATAAGCTAGAGCATTTATATGGAAAGGTTAGAATTCAGACTGCCCAGACCAGTCAGGAAAAGGAACATGCTCCTCTGTTCCAGGTTAAAACCCTGTTCATGGAGAACACCCCTCTCTCACAGTTTTGTAAACAGCACTCCCCATCATTGAAACACAGTACAATTAATTGCAGGAATGCTCAGTATAATCAATGCACTCTGACTGTGAACTTATGTATTTTCACAGCCATATTGTCTCTTTGATCTCCAGAAATTCCTTTCCAAATACTTTGCAACTTTGTATGAATTACTTCTCAATTTATGTTAGCTCTTTGTCAGTATCTCACATTAATACTGCAACATCTCCTCCACAACCAACCTCAACATTTGTTTATTTGCAGATTTTGCAGTCATTCATACCTAGCTTTAGGACGCAGAATTTTGTGGAGTTATTCAAGGGATGGTTATTTCAAAATCCCTTCTGTCAGAAAACAAGATTGAGGCTGAATGAGCAGTATTGCCAAGCTGCTGTTCCATCTTGTGAGGGTACCACACTTGGAACAATTTGCTACCAATTTTCTTGTGCGCCATATAAACTGCATTACAAAATACTTAGCAACTTTTATTGAAACCGTTCATAGATTTATATTTCCAGAATAAGCAACTTTGTAGAGGCTGGGGAGTAGACTTAAGATGAGAACTATCAGTTTTTTCACACTTGTGCATATATTTGCTGAATATTTTCCAAATTAAAATGAAATATACTCTCTATTTCTTCTGTGTTCTTGAAAAAATCCTTGTATGTCAAATTCCATCTCTATCTTTCTTCCTTTTGAGAAGAGAGAAGAGAAAAGGCAATATCCACCACTAAAACACCTTGAAAACTGTAGATTAAGAAAAATGTGGTTTGTTCTGTTTTGTTTGAAGGTACACATTTATTTGTGTGCATTTTGTTGAAAAATTCTAAGTGAAGTTGGAGAGAAAACTGTTGAATTTGAAATTTTTCTGAAAGGATATGAAATGTATAGTCTGCATATAAAAATTATAGATATATAGCCAAGAAAATTGTAAATGCCAGGGTGGATGGTAGGTTGGGGGAGGATTATAATGTACACTTTCTGCCTAACACTCACATCAGACATGAAAAAAGTAAATTATTCTAGTGGTCTTCTGAAAAGCTAAGCAAACAGAGGCCTGCATGCCTTGAGATCATTAAAAATCCATTGGCATTCCTCACAAGACTAAGCAAGGTTAGATCTGGAAAAAATCCAACTTAGTTAATTGCATTCTGTTCACATAAGTTACTCCTGCACTCTCATGTTTTGTATTTTTTTCTTGTTGTTATTTTGTGGGTTGATTTTTCAAATTTATTTATTTTTAAGATTGGCTTATGTGCAAAGTGTATTTAAATAGCCACCATTCCATTCTCCATAGAAAGTACTTAATGCATTTATACTTTTTGGAAAGCTTTGCAACTAAACATACTGTAGAAATGTAATATATTTCTCTTTAAGCGAGAAATGAATGAGATATCATATCAGCCAAGCAGAAAGAAAGACAATGAGTGAGGTCATTCAGTTAGGCCATAATTTTATTAATTTATCTGGGAATTTCACCTCAATAAATCATACAGCCCAGATAGTTATTTCTCTCCTAATAATTTCACCTGGTGAATGCTGCTATCAGCCTTTGTCAAGACACAACTGCCGTCCTACTCTTACAAAAGTTAAAGACACAGAGACAGATTTACTTCTTCCTTTAGTGTACCTTTGTTCATGATTTCTGCTCAGAGGCTTTCATTCTGTCTTTTCATTAAGGATTTGTTTTTCCCCAAGCCTGCTATGAAGGTAAATCCATCAGGGAAACGTACAAGTTCTGCCCACATTACAGCATCTGCGGTATTAGCCACCTATCACTGGCTAATAACTGAACCCTACCCAGTCCTTGCAACCTATCAGAGAGGAAAGATTCCCTCCTAGCCTCCCGAAAGTCTGCTGGCAAAGCTGGGTCCTGCTCTGATGCCAGTAATCAATCAGCAAGGCTGAATCTCCTGGCTAGGAGTTTGCCTTTCCTCGATCTTCACGCAGCTAGCATGCCGCTAGCACGTGGCTGCACATGCGCACACGCTCCTCACGACTGCGCCTGGCGTGGGGTCTCTCGTGACCTTCGGTTGACCCCAACCGAATCCTGCACAAGGCGCACCCCTGCAAACCAGAGGTCTTCATGGCCCTGCAAGCGCTCCCATACTATTCTTCGCTTAGACAAGCAATCTTTGAGACAAATGCTTTACAGTTCAGTCCAAGTCCTTTCTCTCTGAACCAGAGAGATCTGTTTTTTCTCTTTGTACTCCCACTAAAATACTGGTAGCCTCTGCATATTGTGCGAGAGCCAGAGAAGAGACCATCTAGTAGGTATTCAGACCCAAGTCCGTGACGATGTAAGATCATGAGGGCATAGGTTCAGACTGGATTGGAGCATCTACTGCCAGAGGTCCCCAAAACAGCATCCATCATATTTCTATAAGTATCCATACAAAAAACAGTGATGAAATTATAAGAGAGCTTCTTACTAAGCTAATATGTTCAAATACCCAGGCTGCTGGCATTATTCCTTTGAGTGCACATTTTATAATACATAATATGCTTAGTTTCCTGAGGAAATAAGATATGTATATTCATAGTATTTGTCTGTCTGTCTGTTTACCCATGTCTTATGACAGCTTTGAACATGTTGTTTAATTTCAGTCATATAGGATGAAGGGATGCAAAGTTTAAAAATGTCAGGTTCCTACACACTTCACAAAAAGTCAGGTACAGGAGTCTGTTCCTATTAGCATCTCCTTTGAGGAAAAAGCTAAAGTATGAGTTTAGCCTTTATTAGACATAAAAAAATCCACAAAGCAACTCATGACCTTTGCTCACGAGACAATTTGATAAAAAATAACAATAACAAAATTGATTCTGCTCGTCCCGCAATTAGTTTGTTGGGGTTTTTTTAAGGTAATTATTGCCTTGTGTGTTTCTCAGTCTCTAATTTGTAGACCTGATTAGGTAAGAGTCTTCTATCAGGTATAAACACTGTGTATTAGTATTTCTGGAACAAGCCTATAGTTCCTAAGTGGATAATGACACTATTGCTTGTTGTTTATATTAGAATACAGATTCCTTCCAAGTATGCAAAGTTGTTTAACAAGATCTCTTTTTGCCAATTGCATATATATGATTATCTAAGTAAATCCATACTGGTCATTCAATTATATTTTTCCAAAAGAAATACCTTTATGTTGTGCATTACTGTGGGACTCCCACACGTTTAGGCAAAAATAGCACTGAGTACTTGTCATATCAGAAAGAATATCATAAATACTCACTCTTGACATTTTCATGCTTTCATTTTTCTTATATCATAAAGGACAGGTCCATCATAAAACATTTGAGGATTGTAGTATAAAATATATTAATGATGCTACAAATCTTAGCCATATTAACAAACACTGGTCTGTTTATAGGTAGTTGAATAGCATCAAGATAAACAGAGAACAGAATAGGGGCTCTAATAGTCAGTTATGGAAGCATTCATGTTCATTGTAATCATCCATACTCAAAGAATTCAGGACCAAGACAATAGTAGCAGACTCTTTCCTTCTAAACTAATGATATTTAAATATGTTAATTTTTACAATATAGTTTTACAGGTAGTCTCTGAAGATGAAGATCTATAAAAGAGATTTTAAAAGAATCCCTTGGAAGAATCTTGATGTCCTTAATTTCCTTCAAAACCAGTGGGTACTGAATGCTACCAGATTTACTACTAATTTACAGAACTGGGGGGTTGCTATCCCTTTGAGAACATTTCTGGACCAAAAGTTTATAGATTAAGGTAATATGACAGAGAACAGTTCTTTCATATAATTTCACATTGAGCCAGTTTGTGTAACTTCATGAAAGGAAGTTATGTCTGTGTTAGAAAAAAAAGTATCGCTCAGACTTTTCATATCAATTGCACTTTATTGTCTGTTTTGCTTTAGAAAACTTCTCTAATAAATTCAAAAATTGAAATATTTCCACAAAATGTTTTGTAACATTTAAGAGGAAATCTTCCAAATTACATTATTTTAAATGAAACACATTAAATAATAGGAAAAAAAGAAGTTTTTAGGATGAAAAAGTTGTTCCTGTAAAGAGTCCTTCACTTTTTACTTTTCATAAACCTGTTTCTGGAACCAAGCTAATAATTTCCAGCATTTCTGGAATTCTCCTTTTGTCCCATTATATGAAAAATAGAGAGATGGAGGAGTTAAAAGTGTTCATCAACTTTACATCATCCATACTACATACTTTAACTATTATAAAGCACAGATATTTGGTTTTAGTTCTCATTAGGTCATGTTCTGATCTCAGTTAAAACTATTTCAAAGAGAACAGAATTAGATTCCCTCCATTTTTTTCAAACAACAACAACAAAATACAAGTGGGGAGAGATTGGAGGAGGCTAAATTTTAAAAAGACATTTGGTTTTTATATCCATTTAATTGTGTGTCGGGGTTCTCTTCGGTGTAATTTTTTTTATTTTTGGTATTTCAGTAAGAATTCATTGTCTGTGGGTAAGTTGCCCATGTATAAGCAAATTATAATTACAGCTGTGTTATTTTCAAGGACATACTTCACATCTCTCAGTGATGTGTTATAAGGATTCAGTCTCGAGACCAGAATACACTTGGGATTCTGTTGTATAGAAGGGAAGAGGAATTCTGATGGTTTTCTGAAGCTCAGCAAATATTTAATTTTTTTTCTGATAGTATAATTTATGAAAAATTTGGTTTGCTGGAAACAAGGAAATGAACAAAACATTAAGATCAAAGTTCTGTTAATTGTTTATGATTCATTTAACATGTGTGACTGCACTGTATGCGAGCCAAATTTTTCTCTCATTTAAGCCATTATTATTTTAATGAATCTCATTGATTTGAACAGAATGATTATAGAATTATAGTTATATAACAGCACATGACTTGCCCCAGTCTTACCAATGACATTACGATAACAGCTTAAAATATCATTTATACTTGTCTTGACTGGGGCAAAAAAACCACTATTGAAATCAAATCATACTAAAACTATTCACATCTGTTAAGAATCTCTCCTTCTTATGGTCTGTCTAATAAAATGACTTCAAATTTTTGAAAATGTAGCTTAGGCAAAGGCAAGTTTCAACTCAATTGGATGTCTGCATGATGATTTCTCAAGGGCATCATTGTTCCATTGTGTGATAAAACCTCCAGACAGAAAGCAAGTCTGTAGTGAGTGACAAATAAAAAAAAAAAGACAATTTTCTCAGAAAACTCTCAAAATCTAGGGATTGTATTTTGCCTCCAAAATACAGTGGGTTTAGAATTTCCTAGGAAACTGAACACCTTGGTTACTTTGACTTTGAATTGGACTAAAATCTAATACCAGAAGAACAGCATTTTCAGTGAACCAAGTGAAAAAAAGGTCTACAGCAATTATGAATGAGATTCTTTGTACAAGACATATTTATGTAGAACCACATTTGGCTGCAATTTTCAAAAGTGCTCAAGGGCACTGGAGAACTGATCTCTGCAAGCACACTTGAACATGTTATTTTAATATTTTGGAGGGAAAAAAATATTCTTTATAGCTTCAGGAACATAGGAAAACACAGATTTGGTAAAATCCTTGCCATCAGTATATCATGCCAAATCTGTGTTTAGGTTAAATAAATAAAAGATAAGCAAAGCCTGTCAATCCCACTTCAATTATGTTTTTACTTATATTAGCATTTCTATTAGCATTAAGAACTTCCCAGTTTTTCACATCTACATTTATAGGGCTTCCATCATATCTTTTAGAAAATATGCCTGCACTGTTGTAAGCATTAATATTATCAAATTCACATTTGTCTGTTAAGAACAGTAGTATGAAATACCAGCAAACCTTCATTAGTAGCTGTTTGTTGAATTTAAACAGGTTTACAAACAATTGTGATTTCATATGAGATTAAAACCACCCTTTCATTCTTGTGATTACTTTTCCCTAGCCTATGTCACTAACCTAATGGTTAAAGTAGGAGATTTTTTCCGCATGGATCACTAGTTTACAATTAAGCTTGTGCTTTAACATTACATGGAACTGCTGTCTTAAAGACATATCTTGCATTCATGGAAACAGTTCTTGGCAACTTTCTAATCCTGACATCTTTTGATACACTTAGTGTGAAATGCACAATCTCTGGCCTTTTCCTGTAGCAAGTTCTCTTTGTTCCTCTCAAATAAGATCTGTATAGTGCTTTCAGTGTAAATTATCAGCTTTTATGAAGCCAAAACTGTTTCTCTGGATTTGAAAACAGAAAACAAAGGTCTTAACTATCCTTTAATAACAGGATGATTAGAAATCACCGGTGGAGATTGCAGAATAGTCTTACATTCCTCTTATAGATCTTTTTGATAAGAATTTGAGATTAAAATTATATACTAGCCAGCTCTTAAAATGTGATCCTTCATTTTTGAGACCACAATTGCATAGAAACTTCAACTATTGCATCGAGATTAGTAATACTACTATGGTTGCAAACATGCTAAATGTGAATTAAGACAAAAAATATGAATGTAATTTCAGACAGTGACTGCATGCTATTAGCAACATCAGAAACATAGATAAACTTTTCTGAAAAACAGTAGGATCAAAAAACCACAATTTACAGGTTTTTTGTTTGTTTGGGTTTGGTTTTTTGTTGTTGTTGTTTTTTTTTTTTCCCCAGCAACATGCTGAATGAATTTCTGGAGAGACAGAAAGTTGTCTTCTTTCCACTGGCTGTGTTGCCTGAAATTCATTTCATTGGCACAAAGCTGACATTGATAGTCATTAAATGGATCAAGAGAATACAACCTGGCAAGAACAAAATTCACTCTTCAGCCTCCACGTACTGCTTGGATTAAAGGCTGTAGCTGTCAGTGCCATCTGGAAAGGATGTGAGGGCTATATTCCCTGTTCTCAAACTGCATATTAAATCATGAATGTAGATCCTAGTCCCGACCTTTTGTAAGTGAGCTCAGGTGTATATACTTCAGACACGAAGGCCAGATCAATCTATTCCCAACCTCAGGTTGCGTAATAAAGTCCTCTTTTTCAGAACAGATGAGGGCCAACATTTGCTCACCCTGAATGGATCAACCTTCTAATGTCCTGATAATTGTCACCACAATACCATTGTTTTCCATTGTTTTCTTAAAATTGTTATATCAATTGCTTGTATAATCATTCACTTCAGAGTTTGGAAATTTGCACAGAATGAATAACACTATTTCAAGCCAAAAATACACCAAGTAATAACTGTGGTGTTTTTTCCCTTTGAGGCTAGGTGAAAACTAAATACATAATAATAGGAATAAGAACTAGCGATAATTTTTCCAATTTTCTAAGTTAACTGCGCAAAGTAAATACATGTTAAAAAATCCCTTCCTTTCTTCTTCTCCCTTATCTCTTCTTCTCGCTTTCTTCAATTTTCAAAAGGAACAAACTTATCTTTGCTTTCTTGACCCCAGCTGGCATATCTGCACTCTAAAGATATAGATAGGTATACAGGTATACAGGTATATAGGTATATAGATAGGTAGTCATATAGGTAGGTAGGTAGGTAGGTAGGTAGGTAGATAGATAGGTAGATAGATGAAATAAAGTATTTTTTATGTCTAATATGTATGAAATAGCTCAATCAAGCTATCTGCCTACCTACATATTGGTAAAACATATTTACATACACAGACTGTTCCTTAAATTTGGTTTAGGGGGTAAGTAGGAAATTAAAGTAGCATATTCGAGCAGTGTTTTTATACAAGACAATGTAATTTGGAAAGATTATTTCAAATAAAAGTTCTGAGAGGGAAGGGAAGGGAAGGGACTACTATACTCTCCACCTAATGGTGTTTGATTGCTGCATGCTTTCTCTAAATTATTTTAAATCATTGTTGCAAATGATGGCAGGACAACTTAATGACACAGGTGATTCTGCTTTTTGGTACACAAATGCGTTAACAACACCCTGTAACTCATCTCTGATTATTCTATGGTTTTACCTAAAATGCTACATTTCTATAATACATCTCTCATCTTCATTGTCACCACTGGAAATAAAGGACAAGGTTTAGTACAAGGATGGACTATCCTCTATCACATGAAATCTCCACATGGTTTTGCATCCTATGGTACCTTTACTTTTTTCTGTAACTTAAGACTTACAGGATTTATAATTTTTCAGGGGAATAATAAAATCATTTGCTACCTCTGTTTCATTTCTTAAACTCAACATTTCTGTGAAATACCTGAACATAGGAAAAGAGTTAAAACCACTGAACTATTTTCTCCATGTCCTGGGAAAATATCTTTTCCATCCAAAATATCTTTCTCATTTTAATTAGACAGAAGTTCTTCCCTAATACATATTCATATTCAGGAGTTATACTGTTATCTGAAAATTTCAAATAAAAATCCTAATGCATGATTCTAATCTTGTAGTCTAGTTATATTGTTTTTGAATATATGTTGTAGAGGTCATTTTCAGTAGGTGAAATTGCAAAAGAGATTTATATTAACATAATTCACTTTCATATACTAGTATTTTGATGGATTGCAGATTTTTTTGAGGTCTGTTTGTCTATGACAAGGAAGAAAGGAGAAAAAGGAAAACAGGAATCTGAAAGGCATCAGCTGGAAGTTATATTTTGCTCTTGTCTCATTACCACTTATATACAGAAAGATTTTTGAAGAAATTTCCTTCAGAGAATTTTCAGTTATGAGGTGATATTTTAATTTTTTTCCCTACTAACATTTAAATGAGGCACAGTAACTAGCTTGTCTAATGCCAAAAGTTGAACCTGGAAGATTTAGATCTAATATATAATACATTCTAAATAAGGAATATGTACTTTGCATATTTTGTAGAGAGGAAGGGGAGAAACTACAGACATTAAAACAGGGAAATTGCAAACATTTACGTAATACTGAACTTCTCTGATTTCATTACTTAATGTAGCAAAGGTCTCTGTTTCAATTTCTCAAGTATCAAAGATTCATATCAGCAGCTCTGCACAAACATGCATCATCCGAAGAGAACAGAGGTGTGTTTGTAACAGCTCATCACTGAGATATGGATACACAATAAAAAGTTATACCACATAACCCACACATTCAGATTTAAGCAGAAGTTATGTGATACACGTTTTTCTTTATTTCTGTCAGAAGACAAAACCCTAGGCAATTTCAAACTGTGTACAAATTTCAGAATGTAGAATATGTTAAGGTAGAACATTACAAACTAAAATAAATGTGACAGTTCATTTTGTATCAGCATCATTTTCTGACTACTTTAGGAAGCAGCCTGATAACATTTCATGCTGCTCTAATGGCAAGTAGAATTTGACTGTAGAGTGTTATGTTATTCGAAGTTCCTGTTTTCTTCACACACGTGGATATTAACAAGAGAAACACCCACAGATGCTTCCCTTTTCATTGGCAGGCAATGTCCATGATAAATGTCTTGTAGGGAGCTGGAGTGAGAAATCTATAATTTTGTTTGCACATTTGAACAAAGATGGTTCTTCCTAACCAAAGAAAGCGGGAAGATCATTCTAAAGACAAAAAGTAAGTTTTCTAAATATGTAATATCTTAACTGTTTTTTATTTTTTTAAGAAAGAGAGTAAACCAATAGTTTCAGGTAGCATTCAAGAGTCTGAAACACTATGTCATCATTCACCTCTGTATGTGTGTTACTTTCATTAAAAAAACTGCAGGCATTAACAACACTGAATAACACTGAAGATGTTACAGTACTGAGTGTATATACATGCCTTGAAACAGCCCTACTTATGTCTCTTTCAATGAATGACTCTTTTCCTTTGGAAGATCTCTTCAGTACAGTCCTTCTCTTTATTACTTTGAAATCATGGTTTAGAACACATTTTTAATATACATGTTTTGGTGTGGTTTCTTTGGTTTTTTGTTTGTTTGGGTTTTGGTGGGATTTTTTGTTTGGCTGGTTTTGGTTTTGGTGGGTTTCTTTTTTGTGGGGGTGGGAGAAATATTAATAGATATTAAGGTCCAAATCCAGCTTTCAATTATGTCTAGGCAATTTCAGAGACCAAAATCTTGGCAGGACTTGGAAAACAAATAGTGGAAACATGATTGTTCCAGTGAAGAGATGAAACTTATAGAACAAACAAAACATATCATTCCATGACATTAGCAAACTGCTAAATATCACTGCTTAGATATATTCTTAAGGAAGGATTATTGTGTCGTGCACATTGCATCAAACTCTGAGCAATCAGTGCAAAAGGTAGGTTGCTCCTCTTGACGAGTTTAGACTGTCAATTCCTCTGTTATTAAGTTCAGGGAAGAAAGGGTGGACCTGATGTGACAGATCTGAAAAGTCATTCGCAGAATAAATATAATGTGTGACACACTTTGAAGAAGGATATTGCCCTAAATGTAGCTGCTCTCCATCACCATTGTTCACAGAGTCACAGAGTCAGTGTCCAGGAACATGCAACAATCATAGATGCAGCCCTCAGAAAGAATGCCTCCGAGGTTTAACCTTGAGTTTAGTAAAGACTGAGGTTAAAATTTGGGATCAGAGACAACGGAGGGATCAATAAAC
>VZTQ01008769.1:0-19060 GCA_013400755.1 Pelecanoides urinatrix | reverse complement strand
CACAGCGGCCGGTCCGGGGCAGGCAGCGGAGGCGGCCCGGGCGACCGATCCCGGCACCGCCGCCGCCTTCCCCCCGCTGCCGCCGCCGCCGCCCCCCTTGGCCGGGGGACTGGGGACTGTGGACGAAGGCGACTCGCTGGACGGGCCGGAGTACGAAGAGGAGGAGGTGGCCATCCCGCTCAACGCGCCCCCCACCAACCAGTGAGTAGCCGCCGCCCCGCCGGGGCCCGCCACGCCCGGCCGCTCCCCCCCCTCCCCCGTTCCGCCGCCGAGGAGCGGGGGCCGCGGCCGCCGGGCCCCCACCTTTGCCCGGTGGAAAGTGTGTGTCAAACTCCCGTGCAAAGTTTTGCGGCCCCTCGGCCCGGTTCCGCTGCAGCGGGAAGGTTGCTCCGCCGGGACAGTGCCCGGGATCGGGAGTGCCGTTGCGGGCAGAGCTGCCGCCCGGCCCGGCGGCCGCTCGGCGGAGGGGGCAGCGCTCCTGGGCCCGCCGCTCCGCAGCCCGGCCTTGCGCGGCGGGCGGGTGAAGGGTGAGCAGCGGCAGCAGGGACGTGAAGCTCCCCCGGGCTTGAAGGTGGTATGCCGGTGATAACGGGGGTCAGATCCTGGAAAGCAGGCGCTCTGCTCGAGCCGGCTTCGTTTTTTTGCCAGTTTTCGTAGCGATTCTGCAGGCTGCCAGGAAGAGTGAGCTATTCCGGTTGTGGCTTAACTACCTGTTGGGGAGACTTTTCCAATCGCCGGTAGCGCCGTAGTCTTTCTCAAAAGAGCCATAGAGTTTATTTGTTTGAAATAAAAGCTAACAAAAATGCTCTCCGTGGCGTAAAATAATTCGTATGCCGTGTCATCATTTTGTATCGCATTGCTTTCTACTAAAAAAAAAAAAGTAGTATTTAGCTTTTCCATTTCATATCCAAACATAGCTAAAGTAATGAGCACGTGTTTGGTTTTTTTTAAAAAATTCAGGCAGTCTTGCAACGTGGCTTTAAAATGAATTACAATCAATTCTACATTTTAAAGGGTTAGCAGAGAGGCTATTTTTATAAATAACGTCTAACTGCTTTGCTGCTGCTCAACCAAGTTAAAATAAAGTTGTTTGTAGTTAGGTTATGTTTGGAGAGAGGACGCAGTTGGAGAAAAGAAACTATAAACCTGCACTTAGGTTTTATTACACTTATCCATCCATTAGGTTAATCGGGATTCCTGCAGTGCTGGTAATAGAAAGAATCTTGCACTAGAGGCAGACCAGTTCTGTGTTTATCTTGTGTGAAATAGAAGATCAGATAATGTTATAGAGCGTTCTTGTAATTAGCAAGTACTCTAAACACAACCTTTGGATTTAACTGTAGAAAGTCTGCAGGTTTATGTAAAGCACTTGCAAGGCTTGTATTAGAACAGAAAATAGCCCTGGAGCAGGTACCGTATTCTCCCCCAAAAGAAATTTCTTCAAAGGCTTAAATTGCTTTCATCAGTATCTAGAAATATGTTGTTCTTGAAGTTACAGTGAGTCTAGTTGATAATTTAGGGTTTTGAGGTACAGGGTGGCAGATATATTCAAGATACAGGTCAGAAAGTTAATCTGGAAACCCATCAGAAATTGGGTTCTTTTGTACGTTCTCTCATAACTCCACTGTCAGAGAATTAACTTTGGCACTATTTCACGTACTTCCAAGATTATAGGAGCCATTGCAGTTGTAAGGAGGACATAAAATGTAACCTTGTAGGATTTCTTTTAAGTTAATCTCTCTAATGTTGACAGGCATCCTTGTAATCCTTTATTCTTCTAATTTCTGGTGGTCTTGTGGAAGTTTGTAAACATTACGGCCTTGTTTTGTGAAGACAGTGTTTGAATAGTCCTAAACTTGTACAATTCCCTAATGACCTAGGAATAGGATTAGGCAGATTTGACAAAGGATAAGGAGGGAAACAGAAGCACATGAAAGCAAAGTTACTTCTTCAATATTGTGTGCCAACCCAGTGAGATACAGAATTCTGCTCCTTTGGTTTTCTCTCTGAAAAATCGGACTGCTTCTTCTGTTAGACCTGGCTAAGTTGCTCAGACAACTGAGGAAAAAGCCACAAAGCAAGCTTTTTTGAAATATTTTTAGGAAGTGGGGTAATTATTTATGAATAATCACCTGTTGATACTAAATAACTGTTACAACGTCTACAATTCTGAGTGGGTTTTGCAGTCAGAATATTGTCTTGTAACAATATGCGCCAGCGTGATGGCCAACTTCCACGAAAGAGGATGTTAGATTTCTGACAGGGAGTACATGCTCGGGGAAGACTGCAGAGGCCCTGATTTTGTTTTGGTTGACAAGGCTACTTACCTTATTCAGACAAAGAGGACATTGAAGTTTTTGCAGGACCAGGGCGTAGCTGTATAGTTAAATGTTCTTCTCGTGAAGATTCTTTGGTACAGAAACATCCAAGAAATAAAGCACGTTTAAAAAATTGATTCAGAAGTTCATACGTCAGTATACTTAAGCTTTTCCTCCGTAATTTTATCCTCGGTGTGTGACTTTTGCATAAAAAAATTTAGGTTGGCTGATTAAAATAATGAGAAGCCTTTTTCCCTTTCGTTCTTCTCTTCTTTATTTTGTACAGCATCAGTTTTTACCATTCTCAGTTAAATCATTTAAATTGGCCATATGTTGATAGTAAATTGTATCCTTTCAGTCCTGCTGTTTTATTTTGGAAGTGCCCTTTCTTTGTAGTCGTACCATCTGCTTCTACGGAGCTGAACTCTTGAGTTACTACCAAAACCAAAGATCAATATTACCTATCATCTTATTTAAGGAAAGGTTCAATATAAGTCTTTAAAAGCAATAATGGATCTTGTAATTTAAACTTGGATTACATTTCTCCACTTGAACACGATTACAAAACCTCTGTTCCATTTGTTTAAATGTGACTGCCAGCTCCACCCTTTCCCACTTCCTCCTAATTCATTCAGGTTTTGTAGGAGGCATGAGGGTTGGCTTGATGGATAATTCCACGATTCTGTCAAATGGTTTTGTTTCTTTGTCTTAATTGCTTACAATATATTATGTGTACATCAGAAAATGGAGAGCCGCTCTTCACTCCTGGCCTCGCTTTATGTGATATAAAATTACTATTCTCCTGTACAAGAACGAAAAGACATTCATTTCTTTTCATAACACTAATGACTCACGAGGCTGCTTTGCCTTCTCCTGGACATGCGTTGCATGTCAGGATTTACTGAATGGTTGGTTACTGACTCCAAACAAAAATATCTGGTGACAGTTGCTGCTGGTGTTTCCTAGTTCATACTCCAATCTTAGATGAGACATTTGAGGATGAAATGAAATAAAGCTTTCTGTATAAACTTAGATGCAACTTTAACGCTTTTTCATCTCCTAACTTGTTTTGCGGATTAAAAAAAACAAAACAAACCACACAACAACCAAAATCTGAGTGAGTTCCCAGTTTGCAAGTGTTAGGCCATAAAGGTGTTACAGACCAAGTGGTTTTTTTAAATGTAAGTTTTTAAATGCTGTATAGTTGACAGTCTGGCTTTCACAGTAACTAACCTGAAGGGATGAGAAGTGAAGCAGATGCAAGTTCTGCGCTTCCCATCAGGATGCTGTAAATGTAGTTTGTTAGAGCAGTCAGGATGTGTTCATCTTTGCTAGCAAGCACCTAATGCAGTTAGTTTCCTCTTCTCTTTTCTAGGTACCTAAGGAAAAGGGGACTGTGTCTTCTCTTAGTGTGTTTTCATGAATTTTCTAGCAGTGGGTGGAGATTGTTAGCATGTAACAGGTTCTCTTTATTCACAAACTCAAAATCCCCGAGTAGGGTTGATTTTTATCTTCTTTGATCCGGAGTGCACCTGCCTTAAGGCTTGTCTGTCCAGTGGGTGTGTGGTTTTTCATGTTTCTGGAGCACAGCAGTAGCATGTTTATGTTGTAGCTTAATGCTAGGTGGGAGGCACAGGATGCTAGGGAATAAAGTGGGCAGCTCTGTGTGTTTTGGTCGTTTTTTCCCATGCTTTCTGCCCCATTTGCAAAGCTCGCTGACAGAGGCTGAAATAGCGTAAGGAAATGCTTTCAGATTTAATGAACAAATGCTATTTTATTTGGTTGTAAACCAGCGGTATGTGGAATAGTTCCGTTATTTATGTATTTGATTAAAAATCTTAGTTGACAAAATTATTTTAGATCCTAGTGTTGCATTAAGGTGGCAGAAGCAGTTCCAGTATGTTCTAGCAAAACTGACGTTTTCAGTGGTGTTTTTTGAGCAGTGGTTGTCAGTTTGAAGTGGAAATCAGTTGAAATCAAAAGCTATTGACCACAAGAAAAGAAATAGGCTGTCAAAATACTGTCTGGTTAAAACAAATCTTACCCAAAGCAGATATATTCTTACAGTCACTGTTGGTGCCTGTTGAGGCAACATAATAGTGAGAAAAAGAGCTGAAGATGGAGAGATGGATAGAGCAATATTAAATAACCATGGATTGCATGAAAGTAGAACATTTTTCTGCCTAAATGTAGCGTCAAATTCTAGTTTCTTCACATGATTGTCAAAGGTGGCAAGTCCTGAGTTCTGCGGCATGCATTTGTTTCAGTAACTCATGAAAAGGAATTTTTTTCTGTATAATCATTGAGGGTCCTTTTCCATACTGATGAATGAATCTGAAACCGGGGGGGAAATAATATTGGCGTGTTGAGTTAAGTTCTGTATAAACCGTAAAAACTGAAATGCGATGTAACTTCATTTTAGTGTATGAGGTTTCTTTCCTGTTTAGCAGTTAATGTGGTTAGCGGGTAAACTTTTCTTTTTTAGGTAGGGATTAATAAATTCCTTGTTCTTTATTGAAGGGAAACACCTTACTTGTGTAAAGTTGATGGGTAGTGTACTGATTTGGCCACTTAAAAAATAGGCCTGAATATAAATCTGGTTTTAGTTCTGGCTGAGCGTATGGTGTTAGAAGTGCTGTCTTAAACGAAAGGTTAAAAGCAGCAGAGCAAAATTGTGCCTAANTTTTATATTTATATATTTTATATACTTTTATACTATATAAGACTGTGGGCAGCCTTTAGTATTTTTTATTTTTATATAAAATATCTACTTCATCGCTCTGGAGCAGAAAAAAGTTTCTGTTCTTACCTGAGTCTATCTTGAAATTATGTTTTGCGTTGGAGGTGATGAGGAGTAGTTAGCCTGGGTTTATGAGGAGGAAATCGTGCTTAACGAACCCAACAGCCTTCTACAGTGAGGTCACTGGCTCGTGGAGAAGGGGGGAGAGTTCACCTCAACTTTAGTAAGGCTTTTGACACCGTCTCCCATAGCCTCCTCATAGACGAGGTGACAGTGTACAGGTTAGGTAAATGGACAGCGAGGTGGATCGAAAACGGACTGAACGGCCGGGCCCAGAGGGTGCTGGTGAGCGACACAAAGTCCAGGTGGAGGCAAGTCACTGGTGGTGTTCCCCAGGGTGCACCCAGGGGCCAGTACTGTTTAACATTGTGATTAATGACCTGGATGCTGGGACAGAGTGTCCCCGTAGCAAGTTCGCAGACAATGCAAACCGGAGAGGAGTGGCTGAAACACCAGGTGGGTGTGCTGCCAGCCAGAGTGACCTAGACAGGCTGGAGAATTGGGCTGTGAGGGAGGTCCAACAAAGGAAACGCAAAGCTCTGGCACGGGGGAGGAATAACCCCAAGCACAAGCCGGGGGCTGACCAGCTGGAAGGACGCGGGTGTCCCAGAGGACAGAGCCAGCAATGCACCCTCCTGGCAAAGAAGGCTAACAGTATCTTGGGCTGCACTGGGAGGAGCGTTGCCAGCAGCTCGAGGGAGGTGATCCTTCCCCTTTTCTCAGCACTGGTGAGGCACATTTGGGGTGCTGTGTTAGTGCTGGGCTCCCCGGAAGACGAGAGGTATGGACTTACTGAGGCGGGCCCAGTGCAGGGCCACCAAGATGATGAAGGGACTGGATCATCTGTCAGATGAGGAGGGGCTGGGAGAGCTGGGACTGTTCAGCCTGGAGAAGAGGAGGCTCGGGTGGGTCTTATCCATGCGTATAATTGCCTGATGGGAGGGCATGAAGATGAGGGAGCCAGACTGTCCTCAGTGGTGCCCAGTGTCAGGGCAAGAGGCAATGGAAGCAAAAGAAAAAAACTTGAAATTCCATCTGAATACAAAAAAGTGCCCTTCTTTACTGGGGGGGTGGTCAAACAGTGGCAGAGGTTGCCCAGAGAGGTGGTGGAGTCTCCGTCATTGGAGATGTTCATTACCCGACTGAACATGGCCCTGAGCAACCTGCTGTAGCTGACCCTGCTTGGGTGGGGCGGGGATGGAGGGGGTTTGACTAGATCCCCAGCAGTCACTTCCAAGTTAAGTAATTCTGTATATGTATAGATACACTGTTTGTAGTTGAGGATCTGTGTTATAGGACCTATTTGCTGAAAATTGTTACTTGAAGTAGACAGGAATCATGTCAGTGGCAGTAGCTAATAGGGAAGACTTTAAAGGAAAGTATAAGAAATCCTTAGGTGGGTAAATGGAATATTTCATTATTTTCTATGTAGGCAGATCTCCTGATTTCTGCTGTAAAAGCTCAAGAATTTGCTTTTTTTAAAAAAAAAATCTTTCTAAGGTAGCTAATAGCTGCTTAAATATTTAATAAATGTTGCTTGGAATGTCTACCTTTTCCTTTTAAGTTATCTTTTTATTACAATTGTTATTGTGTACAAATTAATGTATACAATCCAATGTTGCTAAATTAACTTGAAAGCTCCAGTCACATTTCAGGAAAGGTGTATCGAGGTCGCCAGGAGACTCGGTGTACCCAGTCAGTGTTCTGGTGAGTTAGCAGTCTGATTCTTGTGATGATCAGGCCCTAAAAAAGTCATTTTCGTCTTCAAATTTTGGTATTTTCACCTGCTTCTCAGGCCAACTTCATACTAAATAATTTTTTTTTTTTTTGTTACGGTTTCCTTTTTTGTTAAACTGCCATAGTAATAGTTGTTCATCCTCAAGTGCTAATTGCGATGTCTAAGTATACGGTTTCATCAGGGTTGGAATATATAGAATCAGAGAACCATAAAACAGGCCAGGTTGGGAGGGACCTTGAAGGATCATCTGGCCCAGCCTTTTGTGGGAAAGGGAGTGTAGCTGAGATTGTCTAGCACCCTGTCCAGTCGCATCTTGAAAACCTCCAGTGATGGGGCCTCTACCTCCTCCCTGGGTAGTTTGTTCCAGGAAGTGATTGTTCTCACTGTAAAAAAAATTTAAGTACTGGAATACTCTGGTGAGGTCCCCCTGAGCCTTCTCTTCTCCAGGGAGAAGAGACCTGTCTCCTTCAGTCTTTCCTCATAGGGCAGGTTCTCCATCCCTTTGATCGTCTCGTGGCCCTCCTTTGGATCCTCTCCGGTCTGTCCACATCTTTCTTGACTTGTGGGGCCCAGAACCAGACACAGTACTCCACGTGTGGCCTGACAGCTGGGTAGCGTGGGGTGATCCCATCTCTGGCTCTGCTCGCAGTGCGCAGGATCCCATCTGCCTCGTTGCTGTAGTGGCACGCTGCTGACCCAGGTTCTGCCCGTTGTCCACCAGGACCCCCAGGTCCCTCTCGGCAAGGCAGCTCCCCAGCCGCACAGATCCCCGCCTGGACTGGGCTGGTTGGTTATTCTGACCCAGGTGCAGGACCTTGCACTTGTCGTTGTTAAACTTCATCCTGTTCTTGCTAGCCCGCTCCTCCAGCCTGCCCAGGTCTCTCTGTGAGATGGCTGACCCTTCTGGCGCGTCCACCTCACCAACCCAATCTGGTGTCATCAGCGAACTTGGTGAGGGTCCTTTCAGTCCTATCGTCCAGCTCATTGATGAAGATGTTGAACAGTGTGGGGGCCTGTATTGAGCCCTGGGGGACCTTGCGTGTGACAGGCTGCCAGCCAGAGTACAAACCACTGATCACCATGCTCTGAATGTGGCCTGTGAGATGATTTCCTCCCCGTCTTGCAGACCACCCATCCAGTCTGTATCTTGCCAGTTTGTCCAGTTAATGCTAGTGATGAGAAGTTAGCTGTATGTAATTATATTTGAAAAAGTTGAGTATGTAGCTACGTGGGAATATTTAAAATGTTACAGTTTTCTGTTAAGGATTGCTGTCATTGTCTCAGCCGGGGTGGGTATATGATTTTCTTATCCATAGCTACTTACAGATATTTGGGCAAGGGTTTCTTCTATGAACTTCCCTTGCAGAGTACACTGCTTGCTTTTCCGGAGTAGTTTCCAGAAACCATCTAGGTTTAGCCAACCTTTGATAATCAGCTCAGGAATCACTATGGTCATTCTGTGTAGATTTGTGTCAGAAGTTTTTCTAAAATTTTAGTCTCTTTTTTTTGTTGTTATTAGGTCCACTTCTTGCTTTCTGTAAAATTATGCGTATGTATGTAAATGTTCACCTGTATGTAGGGGGACACACAAAAGGATATTCTGTCTGTGGCTTACTCATTGGGTTTATATGGTTATTTTATAGATAAATTGCATCATTTTTTTCTAGATATAAAATTTAAGAGTAACCATAAATCAATCAATTCCTTTTTTATGTTGCCATCTGTTAGTAGAGTAACACTGGAGACGCTACAAGATTCAAGCTTGGATACTCGCTTAATCCAGAAGATTAAGGAATTGCTTGCATTATCTTGTTCGAACCACTCCTTTTCCGCAGATCTTTTTCTTGCATGGAATTTTTGTGCTTTCTAAGCATCTGTGGAGAGATTTGTTTTGTTCTTTCCACTCCTTGGCAATAAAAGGCATGCTAGAGAAATGTCCTTATTCCTCCAAAAGCAAAACGTTACCCAGCCTCTGTAGTAGTCATCTCATTCTATATTCAAGTCTAGAAACAGGGTTTTTTTTCCTTTTCTTAGTTGTACACACAGTTCTTTTACGTGGCGCTGTTGGATTTGTCGTGTGTGGATTGTACTCTCTAGGTTATATTCCCCCACTGTTGTTCCTAGTGCATGTGGGAAGTACTGGACGTCTTTTAATTCAAGGACGGTGCCTCTCTTTCATTTCAGATGTATGACTGTCAGGGTTTTCCCGTTAGGGAAGCAGTTATCTATCCATGGACGTGATGCACCTCTCTAGGGAGGCATTCCAGCTTGCAAGAGCAGGTGAGAGCGGAGCACAAAACAAAAACCTGTGCTTGGTTAGAGGAGATGAGGTGCAAGGAGGAGGAGGAAGGTGAAGGAGCCTCTGGTACATTTAATGAAGTTAATGGCAGACAAGATGAACGACATCTTAGAAATTTCTTCATTATTGCCAAAGAGTATCTGCTGATTTGTGTAGCAGTACTAACATTGTTTCTGTAGTAGTAACTCTTAGTTCAAACAGAAAAAGGCAGGGTTTTGACCTGAGGGCGCAAGTAGGAAGCGTGTAAAAATGGGAAGCTTCTTGCTAAAAACTTCAGAAAGTTGCAGAATTCACTTCCTAAGCTGATCCTTCAGTAAGAAAATGCAAGCTGTTTCAAGAGTTACTTTTCAGCCAGTTTAGCTGTATTTCACCTGCTTATTGATGGCTCTTGCAAAGATGAGATAGGCAGTCAGTATTCTTCTCAGTTAATCTATATCAGGTAGGATTGTAAGAAATCTTTTGGCTCTGTTGGAGATTATGCTGTTGTCACATCTCTGTCTCTTTTAAAGCTCATAGCATTGTTTGTTACAGCAATTGAAACTTTCAGAACCTTTCTTTCCTTAGTGAAGTTATTTAAATGTATTCCTTTTTGACTGTGTGCTTATCTTGCTCGTTCATCTTTGTAGTCTTTTTGTTAAGGTGTACTGAGGTTTTTAATTGATCTGTTTTGTTCTAGCCCAGAGTTGAGGTAAACTGCTGAAAGTGTTTTAAGGGCTTCTTTTGGAGGGGTATGCAAGTCCCAGGGTTAACACTTGGCACAGCTGGTGTACCGAGGAGTGCCTGTGGAAGTGACTTTGCGCGTTAGTTGGCTGGTTCCTAGACTTGAAGCACAGCACGGTCCAGTTTTGCACATGCCTTTTCTAAGGGGTTTTGGAACAGTTAAATGAGAAAAGCAGAATTATTCTTCAGTAGGCTTACATGGGTATGCTTGCATGCATTGTACTGCCTCTTCGAAAAATGCATAGGGATGCAAAAAGGATAAAGACCCCTCCCTCCCTCTCATAGAAGAGTCCGTAACACTCAATTTCATGCACACTGGACAAGGAACACTTCCTTGGCTTCAGGTTAGTTTCAGCTCATATCTTGTTATCTTAAAGGTGCCTCCAGTGTAGTAGTTGATAGATATTTGCAGGGCTTTTTCTGGCAGGAAGTTTTGTGATGTGGAGAACTGCAAAGACTTGGTCAAAAATTGGTAACTACTGAACAGTAACCCACAAGGCAGAAGAAGGATGTGAATTGAGTAAAGCCTGAGTGAAACTTACCTTAATTGAATCTCTACAAATAATGTGCATAAAGAGAGTAATACAGCCTTACGCATCTGACAGGGATGGGGGGTATAGTGTTAGAAGTCAGCGTCTGTATAAAACCAATCAACCTAAGGATGCATTTTAGGCTGAGAGAAACTGTAAGACTGAAATGAAACTTGAACAGTGAATAGGAGCAGCAAATCTTCAGAAGGAAAGCTTGAGAGTGGAGGGTTGGTGTTAACAGCATAAGAAGAAACAAGTAAGAATACTGGATACTTTGTTGTTGTTTTTTTCCTCCTCTGTCTTCGTGAAACTGTACTTGAGATTTCTGTGTGCCATTTGAAGTTGAGGATTTTCCCAGTTCATGGTAGTCAGCTCTCTGCTCCCTTTTGCTTCTAACGGGAACAGAGCTCACGTAGTCTCAGGAGGGGATAACAAGAATCTGTAAGGTGTGAGGTACTAAGGCAGTGACTGAATTGGTAGGAGGGCAGCTCTGACTATGTCTCCCAGAGGGTCTCCATTCCTCTTAGGGGTTTTGTTGAAGCAGCAAGGTATAGCTAAGAAGTGAAGTGGTTGTGGCATTTGATGGCTGTTTATCCTGTGCACCCTAGCTTTTTTCTAGACGGAAATAGAGATGTCTGCAGCTATTATCAACATCTACATTTGTACCAAGTTGCTGAAAAACACTTTTCCTCTCCTTCAGCACTTTCTCCTGCCTTCCCTCCTCCCTAACCTGCTGTGTTCCGAAGTAAAAATTGCAGCGTGCTGTAACGGCAGAATCCTTTAGTGGAACACCAAAGCTTCATAATATTTGCTTTTCCCACATGTAAAAAGGAAACATGTAAATAAAAGGATTTGGTGGAACAATGTGACATGCTTCCACACACAATAGCAGCTGCCTCCTTCCAGATGGTAAATTCACCATCTGGTACCTCTTTGTGACCAGCCCGTGCCTTGCGTGGACCTTGTGGTGTGTCCGTGTTGGGGGCCAACAGTCCTGCTGCTGTTCGGTGAGCTTGCTAAGGGGATGCAGCGTAGTTGCACTCCTGCTCACAGTAGAAAGTGCTGGCTGGGCCTAATAAGGCTGGTGTGACTGGGTGTCTGGGACCCAGCATCTTCCACGGAGCGGAGGAAAATTAAGGAGCTCTTGTTGGCAGGCCAGAGGTCACAGCTCTAACTGCAGTGCAGCTCGTTTCATGAGGTTCACGACCTGGCTTATGGCTGTCAGCCACACGCTGTGGCTGTGGCTGTAGTGTTGGGACCGTTCTCCTACCCAGCTGTATGTTGCTTTTGTGTGTACATAAGCTGTTTGTGATTTTGTTGTATCTGCGTTTGGTCTGTTTGCTGTAATTATGATTGTGATACATAGGGTTGGAGTTTTGCACATGCTGCTTTTGATTTAAACTGGCAGATGGGAGTATTTTCTTGCACAGCTTCTGACTTGTTTGTGAAACATGGAAGCCTACTACTGGTACTCTCTTAGAAGGGAAGTAAAGGTTGCAATTTAGATAACAAGTTTACAAGTTTGTTACAGCAATTAATCGGGTGGTCATGGAAACAACCACATAAATTGTAGTTAGTAAGACATTTTACAGATGGATCACTCTAATATTCTGTTGCAAGACTGCTTGTGTTTTCTCTTTTAATGCATCTCATAATAGCTATTGTATTGTCAGGGCACTAGCTGTGATTCAGAATGTCATTTGATTATGTTTGCTCAAAACTCTGTGAAAACAGTGGATTGTCAGCATTGAAAAATGTGCGAAGCTAATGTTAGAAGTACAAAAGCGTTCCTAGATAGGATTCAGCAAGCAAGCAGAGGTGACTGACTAGCAATGATAGGGATCTTGTCTTTGGTGATGGGGGAGGATATGCATCTAAGTGGTAGTGAGTTACGATTTTGAGTGCACGCATTTGATAAGTCACAGCCACAGGGGCAACTTCATATTTATGAAGAGCTAGGCAGGTTTTTTATTTGATACCCTCCTATCCAAACCTTAATTCCTTTCATGAGCCTCGTAGTGCACTGTAGGTAGGACTCCCTTTTACGTCTGTTCAGAAGCTGTATTTGAGGTAAATCGAGCTCTGGTTAAGAGTTGCTTCTAATTGTGAGTGCCTTAAACTTGAAGCTGTTAAAAATGCTGAAGTTGTTGGTCTTGAGCTATAAAACTCAAAATGGTGCAGAGCCTCTGAAGAGGCAGGGTAGTTTCTCGTGATCTATTTTTGCAGAAAAACTGAACTCAAGCTTCGTTGGGAAACCTGATTGAGGGTTAAAGCCAGAGGATCTGGGATTTATTTTATTTCAGAATTTATGATAGCCTGGACCTGTCCTTCAGAGTTTTCTGCACTTTCTGTTCTCTGATGAAATTACAATGTGTAGGGCAGGTTCTGTAGGTTAGTCATTTCTGATGTACTTTCTTTGGGTAGCATTGCGTATTGGATGGATATTCCTTTATAACTGATTATACAGCATAAGGGACATTATTAATTAACATTATTCACTAGTATGGCTAATGTACTGGGCACAAATTCAATATTCACAGCAAAATTGATCTATGGATGTATTTCAAAGCAAAAAAATCCCACAACCTTTTAACAGAAGTATTAAAAACAAGATAATGCCGCTCCTGAGTTGAGCACTTGATATTCTTAAATCGGATCGAGTACTGCTATTTTGTAAAATAATCTTTACTGTTTACTCTCAAACTACTTGAAGATGATAATGCAAGGTTGCACAGTCCATCTTCATATAATACTGAAAACAGGTGATAGCTGGATGATATAGCGGACATGCACTTCTGAAAACGAAGTCTTTCAACACTCTTATGCTGTATATTGCTTGAATAAAGTGGTTCTGTCTAGTAATGAAACTCCGCTCTCTGGAAAAATGCAGTTATTTCCCAGCAAGCATTTTTCCTACTCTAATGGTATCTTACAACCTGGTACTTCAGTGTGTTTTTAAAAGATGCGTGCTATCGACAGAGGGTATCACTTGAGCTGTTTTCTGCTATCATTGCTCAATATTGACTGCCCTACTGCCATTTGTATCTTCATATCAGTTGGTACTTAAATTCAGCGTTAGTGCTTATTTCTGTAGCTAGAGTAATTTATGCATTACACTAATGCATAGCGAGTTGTAAAATGCCGTGTATTTTGTTTCAGCTGTTAATATTTCACATACGTGCTCAGGGACGCTGAATTTAATTGCGCTTAGAAGTTAACTAGAAATTGTTATTTCAGAAAGCACACCTTTTCTGAAATGGGGGAGCAATAGTTTTTAACCCTGCTTCTACTTCACCTAGTAATAAATGTCTTCTGTTATGCTTGATATGAAACTGTTGAATGGGAGAGAATGTATATAGCCTGTTCGGCATTAGAGGAAGTGATCCCCAACATGTGGGCTATACCAGTATATATGTACGGCTGTCACAAGCAAGGAGGGTGTCCTCTTTGTTCAAAGCTTCTGGTCTTAAAATGTGAGTACCCAGGTTTATGCTATCATTGGAAGAAAGGTTCAACAGAAAAGTTGAGTGTTTTGGTTGCAAGTAATCCTGCGTTTTTGTGTTCCAAGTACATTTTTTTATTAGTAATTTGCATTCTTATTAACACTGCCATCTTCCCCGTGTCAAAAGTATGCCTTTAAGTTTGGCATTGTAACACCGTGTGTCTCTGGCCAGAGTTAAGGTTATTTTTCTCAAGTGGGTGATAAATAGGAACAAACAGAAGCTTAGCGAACCTATTGTTATTTTACACTAGGCTTCATGGAATGTTGGTTTCAAAGAATTTCTCGATCAGGAAGGTTTCTTGGGTCTCTGGGGAGTTTCTTACTTGGTGGAAATCGGTCTGTCCAGAACAGCGAAGCCCAGTTGATGTGACATGTACTGGGAATGAACAAACTTGTGTTTCAGCCATGCTGTGCACACTGCGTGTTTCGTCCTAGGTACTTCAAAATAGACGGTCTTGATTTTGTTTCCTTTCCTAAAGGACCCTCTGGTAGGGGTAGTGTGATCCACTTTTTTGCAGACCGTCTTTAAGCGACGTGTTTGTGTCGGTGAGGCTGCGTTGCTCTGGAAGGGGATGAGACGGGATCTCACTGAGGTAACTCGGCCTGCCGCAGCCTCAAGTGCTGCACGTCGTACAGACACAACAGCGCTTTTTCTGGTTTAACTGGTTTTGATCAGGATGAGGAAGAGAAGCAAAGGAGAGCTCTACTAGCAAGCGCACAGCTTTGCCAGGGTAAACAGTATCTATGCTGGTGCTGCTTCTGCTGGCGTACGTGATGTTTATCGGTTTAGTCTATCTGATTTTCATTCTGATAAAAACTCTCAAAACTTTTGCTTCCATTTTGTAGAATAAAAATGCTTCTGGTCAGGTTTGATCAACAGCCCAGCTGTTGGGGTTTTTTGGAACTGTAATCTGTGCAATTTTTGGTACTCTTGCATATATTAGTTCAAAAGGTCATTTACATACCCCTTCCAAAACGCATTTTTGTGACTCTTGCAAGACGTATGTGAACTGTTAGAACCAAAAGGCGCATGGTCTGAAGTGGTAAATGATTTAAATTGTCTAAAACAGTGGCTGTATGGAAGCTGATGTTTTCTTGAGTGTAGAAATTAAAGGTTGAATTAAGCATAGTTGGTTGATGGATGCAGAGCTAATAAATTATTACAGTATGTAGCTCCAGAACATGCTGTGGTTTTGTGAAGGTGAGGAGAACAATGCTTGGCTTTATATTTGAATGGCGCTCTCCATTGCTGCTTTTTTTTTTTTTTTCCCCCTCCCCAAAAACCTAAGAAGTGATCATTTGGAGTAGAACGAGTGTTCTGACAAAAGCTGCGGAAACAAACTGCAGTAAGGCAAATGAATGCTTGAATGGTAACAGTCTAACCTTTGCTTTAGACTGAAGTGTTCCTTGGTCATATTTTGCAGTCTGTGATTTGCCATGCATCTGCACTTGCTTTTAGTAGCTAGGGTACGCATTGTGATTAAAGAAAGACCATTTGGGGGCTGGATGGTGGTCTGGTGACTGCTGTCAAATGCAGGCTTTGCTACAGCAGTATCTGTGTCAGGTGATTACAATCAATCTATGCTTTTGAAAAATCCAGCCTGAACTGAAGCCCGTGTAGGCTTAAAATACAGCAGTTTTCCAAGTCAGATCAGTCACCCCTGGTTCTGTTTATTTAAAATAATCAAATTAGGAAGGAGAGAAAAGCTGATGACATGTGTAGAGCCTCCACCTCTTGGGATGGTTTGTTGGGAGAGGCAGGTTATCTGAAAAACTATGCTGTCTTAAAAATATTGTTTATTGGAAATAAGTAAACTGGAAGGTTGAACATGTAAAGGTGTTTACCTTTGAACATGTGAAGGTGTTACCCCCGAAACAAAGGTTTGGAGTTACATCAGTTTTGCCTGAAAGCTTTTGTTAGTTTCATCGGTCTGTTCTTGAGAATAAGCAAAAGCCTTAAGTTCTGAGGACAGCCATTGTTATTCTTTTTTCAGGTGGTATCATGGAAAACTTGACAGAACAATTGCAGAAGAACGTCTTCGACAAGCGGGAAAACCTGGAAGTTACCTTATTCGAGAGAGTGATCGGAGACCGGGTTCATTTGTGCTTTCATTCCTTAGTAAAACAAATGTCAATCATTTTAGGTGAGAATTAAATGTTTTATTTTAAGATACTGTAATCTGTTTATTTTTGGTTTTAGAACACAATGGAGTACAAACAGAAAGCAATCATTTTATTATAATGGAATATTTTTGACTCTCTGTTCTTGAATGGCACAGCTTTTTAGTTGTGTTTAATTGTTTTAAAATATGCTGCTTAAAAATTACTTTAAAGAACAAAAATGTGAGGCAACTAACACCACCTGGATAGAGAAGCCTGTCTAAAGCGGTTGTGAATAGACTTAAAGCAACATGCAGGTTTCATTAGTCAGTCAAGGAGATTGTTTTGAGTCTGTTCCATAGTAGCCGTCATAGCTCACAGGACATACTTCAAGTGCTAGCACATCTGGTTGTTTCCTTAATTTTGAGGGAAAAAAAAAACCAAACCCAAGAAGAAACAAAGAGATTATGTATTTAATAATCTGCAGGTTTGCTGGAAACAGCTTTCAGTATGTGTTAGAATTAGTTGTTCTAAATACAAGTAACTCTTTATCCAAAGTTGTAACTGGGATTATTTTACCATTGCCAAACTGTTCACATTAGTAAGTTCATTTATTCTTTAGTGTAAATGAGATGTACTCTGAGAAGAGCTCGAAGGTTAGTCAGCAAGTGGAGTGCTGCAGTGTAATGTTCATCTTTGCAAAGTAGGAAAGCAAACGTTTCTTCAGCAGCAGAAGAAATCTTTGTCAGTTGTCTTGATAGCACCAAACAAATTCAAAGCAAATTCTTCACCTTCGGAAGGTGTGAATTACCCAGAATACGACGTACGAGCCACTATGTGCGTGGCTTACAAATGTGGGGAGTTTTTGGTTGCATCTGCTGTGCGATGAAGTGTGGCCAGAGGTCCTGATCTACCATTGACGTGAAGGCATAATTCTCTTAAGTGCAGACAATATAGCACACAAATTGTATCTCATGTTTGCATCTTGCCATCTGAGCTATCAGTTTCAGCTTCTCGGCTATCCTGATACTAGTTTGGGAGCTGGTTACTGTATAGCAGAAAAGTGAACTGTGCTAATACTTGCTTTCTAGTGCTGTTTTAGAGTCCTGGATTATTTGTAATAACTGCTCGTTTTGAAGCCAGTATCAGGCAGTTGACTATTGGTTCATGCCCACCATGAAAGTGTTTCTGGCATCTCAGGTAGAAAAGAGTCTAATGATTTCCAATGCCCTAAGGAGAGGGTCCTTAGAATATCTTCAGACCTTAAAGAATCTTCCATTCTGAGATCCATAAAACACACAGAGATAAATATCCAGAGGGAATTAATTTGTTAGTTAATACTGTTCTTCAGAGACTGGACGTGTTTTCAGTTTCATTCTTTGACTGCCAAGTGTATATTTTTGTTTGTTATTAGATAGGCAAGTGTTACATCCAAGAACATTGTCAACCTCAAGACTGGCAGCCTTAAAGTAATTTCAAGCAAATACGGGGATGGATCTCCTATGTCCCTCAGAGTAGAAGTGCTGTTTCCACCAAAGCTTCATCTTTGCCAATTGCAGGCTACCAGCAGGCTTCCTTTGCTAAAAAATGTCCCTCATATTTTGTTTCCTAAAAGTGTTATTTTTCACATGAAACTTTTCTTAGATTTCTGTGCAACTGAAATCCCAACATTTTAGATGCACGTTTCTTAAACTCTTTTAATTCTTTTGGTGCCTCTTGAAAGTTGCATAGAGACATATATGCTCATGCAGCATATGATTGATTTATAGCGTATGAATCTGTCAAAACTACATGTTCTTTCATGGAAGTGTTACCTTGTTTTGGTGAGTCAGAGTGATACAAAATGTTTTGAAGGAAAATATTTATCTTTTAATCTTGTCCTTCAGAATTTTCTGTGATTACTGAAGTCTTTCTGTATTTGCTAGCTCAGAGCTCTGAAGAAAGGTTTCATTTAAGCTTGATGAAATAATAATCTGAAACACTAAATTTCATTTAGAACCTAATCTCTATGGAATAATTTACAGAATCTTACAGAAAATATGCCAAAGGATCTAGCCTATATCCTTAAAGTTACATTGTTTTCTGACTCCCCTTGCAGTGCTATGGGTTTAAAAACTTTAGATTTCACCTCTGAAGATTCATTTTTGTACACGTTACATCACTGTTTGAGAGAAATAATTTAGTCCCAAGAACTAACTGAGAAGGAAGATTTTCGGGCCTGTAAGAAAGTGACTGATTTTTGAAGGTGTTTGTTTTCTACAGTGTACAACCAAGTGCAGTTATTTGTTGTTAAAATATTTTAATACTTTGTTGGATTTATGTAAGCCTGTTATAAAAGGTGTATGTTCTGCATGATACAAGTAATAATGCTGTTGTGTCTACTAGTGCATTATTTCAGTTTTCCAGGACACTCACAATTACATTTTTCTGTTTAGTTCCGACAAAGGTACTGTGTTTTTTTGTGAATCAGCACTTCCCTTAGTGTCTTAAAATACTGGTGTATCCTGTGATATATATATCTGCAATTTTTGGTGAAACATTCTTTAGCTAAGATTTACTTACATGTTTACAGAGAGCTTGTAATACTGCGTTTTGCTGAATATAGACACTGCTTTAAACATTAAACATCATCCTAATTTTCTTCTTTTTTTTAAAAAAAAAATGGTAGCAAAAATTGTCTTATGTCAAGCTTCTTTTTTTTTGAATACCAGGATTATTGCCATGTGTGGAGACTATTACATTGGTGGACGTCGTTTTGCTTCACTCTCGGATCTAATCGGTTATTACAGTCATGTGTCCTGTTTGTTGAAAGGGGAAAAGCTCTTATTTCCGGTAGCACCTCCAGAGGCAAGTAGTAAAATTTTTCTAGTAAAATTTTTAAGTGTCATTTACTTAAAAGTTAGTAACTTTAATAACCATTCATAGTTTTCTTCGGAAAAAGCGTTGTACAAAGTTTCCTGTAGTTCTACATGGGCTCAGCATATGTTGAAGTATAAGGAATATAAAAATGCATTCTTACTGATACAAAGTAATGATTAAAAAAAAAAAATTGC
>VZTQ01008768.1:106454-253319 GCA_013400755.1 Pelecanoides urinatrix | reverse complement strand
ACAAGGCTAAGTGCAAGGTCCTGGAAATGGGTTGGGGCAACCCCCGCTATCAATACAGGCTGGGGGATGAAGGGATTGAGAGCAGCCCTGCCGAGAAGGACTTGGGGGTACTGGTGGATAAAAAGCTGGACATGAGCTGACAATATGTGCTTGCAGCCCAGAAGTGATTCTGCCCCTCTGCTCTGCTCTGCTCTGGTGAGACACCACCTGCAGTGCTGCGTCTAGTTCTGGAGCCCTCAGTACCAGAAAGACATGGACCTGTTGGAGCAGGTCCAGAGGAGGGCCACAAAAATGATCAAGGGGATGAAACGCCTCTCCTATGAAGAAAGGCTGAGAGAGCTGGGCTTATTCAGCCTGGAGAAGAGAAGGCTTCAGGAAGACCTTATTGCAGCCTTTCAATATTTAAAGGGGGCTTATAATAAAGATGGCGGCAAACTTTTTGGCAGGGCCCATTGTGACAGGATAAGGGGGAATGGTTTTAAACTAACAGAAGGTCAATTTAGACCAGATATAAGGAAGAAACTTTTTACAATGAGGGTGGTGAACCACTGGAACAGGTTGCCCAGAGAGGTGGTGGATGCCCCATCCCTGGGAACATTCAAGGTCAGTTTGGACAGGGCTCTGAGCAACCTGATCTAATTGAAGATGTCTCTGCCTACCGCAGGGGGGTTGGACTAGATGATCTTTAAAGGTCCCTTCCAATCCAAACTATTCTATGATCCTATGAAATGGTGTGCCTTGTGCCTTATGAACATCATTTCATCAGTTCTTGCGGAGCAGCAAAGCTGTATGACAAGGTGCTGTTTCTGACAGGACAGAAAAAAACCAAAGCCTCAGCAAAAGTACATTGTACAGGTTTCGATGAAACACAACCTTTCTGAATCAGTTTACTTCTCTGAAGTCTGTGACTGAAATGCTTTTCTGCAATTTGGTGATGTCAAGATTTAGTTATTGCTTGTGAACGATATTGGGAATCTTTGACAGAATACCTAGCTTAGGACCAGACAGTACTCCTGTTTTCTGTGTGCATGTATGTATGTTTAGGTCTAGTATTCTAGGAAAAAGCCTTTTTCCTTTTCATGGCTAGTGAGATTTATACAGTTGACAGGCATTTCAAGTTGTAACTGTGAGTTGGGATGTTAACCCAAACACTTGCTCTCTTTGCACTCATGAAATAAGTAATGGGGGGGGGGAACAAAAGGGCAAACCCAGCTTGCTTGGTTGTATAAACAAATTAAGTGACTACTGCTATCCATCAAGTTTTTCACTGCTATAGGGACTCCTTTCTCCTGGTGAGTTGCCGGTGCCAAGACTATTACGTGTTGTCCCTACCATCAAATCAGTTTTCTATACTAATTAAAGCTGTTGAAGTTGTCCGCTGGCATCTCATGTGCAGATTGGCTGTAGCTTTGGACATAGGCATAAATATGTGAATGTGTCAGTGTAAATTCTCAGTACCATTTATTTTGATATCTGGAACGTGGAAGAATAGGGCTTAATATTTTCGTCTTCTTTCTGCTACTTTAATTAAAATCAATAACTGTCACCATGCTAATGGATGGTCTTCCCAGGCAAGAGATATTGGCCTGTTCAGAGAGAATGGAGAGTGAAGGGAAAGGAGTTGTAGGATCGTGAATTGTCTTACCCGCAGGATATGATGTCAGGATCTTTCAAAAACTAATTTTTTGCATTTGTTATTGAGAGAAAAGGTGAAAGAATAGATGGGAGTGGATAGCATGTAAAAATACAAAACTGTTTGATCAGGAGTTGCCTGCTTTTTAATATAGTCTCAGAGCTGAATGGAATGATCCCGTTCTGAGCACTGACCCTGACTTTTGCTGATGCCATATTTCCAAACTGAAGGGATTTTTGGACTTAAAGGAAATCGCGTAGAGAACTCTGTCACTTCTTAAGCTCCATTTTGACAAACAGTCATCATTTTGCATGCTGTCCATCATACCTCTTGTATTCATTTAAAAATTAACTTACGTTTAAAAATGTGCATTTGAATTAATGGTCTTGCTTGCTTGGGAATAAATGGAATGAATATGTAAGGTATCATTTATACTGTTTGTGCTACACCTGGCAAATGCAGACAGTCTTATTGCCTGTGGAATCGTTTAATGTGCAGAAGACACCACTGGTATAATATATGTAAGAAATTAATATACCAAATGTATCCTATAAATAAAGCAAGCTATTCAAGTAGGCTGTGTCTTTCAGAAAGATGAAATGCAGTTTGGCAGCGTCAGAAAGTATTTCCTTTTTCTTCTCTTATATTACTCCTTTTTAGTAGGCCAATCCTTATCCTATGTAATTTTTCCACAAAACTCAACTCATCAGAGTAACTTTTATGGCCACTTTCTTTAAGACAGGAGAACCTTCACAAATGAAGTTTACTTGCTTTAGAATTTGGGGCTAAGTTATGGGGGAATGGACTAAAACCATAAAGTATTAAGTGGGTCTCAGAAGTGTACTAGTTTGCATTCATGGAACAATGCAGAGTTCCTGTGGGACTAGAAAAAAAGAACATTGAAATTCCCAATAAAGCTGCCACAAAGCAACACAGAGTTTTTAGCTTAAAGAAGGATGCAGAAGCCAGAGAGCATAGTTTAGATGCCAATTAAGAAAATATAGTTAGCTTTGTCTGAAGTTGGTTTAAACGTTATATTAGCCACAGAAAGGAAGTTACTAATTAATTAACAAGTGAGTTGTTATCGAGCAGCTCTTGAGTTGGAGGCTTGATTTCTCTTTCTTGCTTTCCAGCCATAGTCTGTCTTCTCTGTATTCCACGCAGTTGTTTTCTATTCCTGCTAAGCCAGTTGGACCATGCAGGGAGTAAGGGTTCGTGATTCAGTGTGTGTTCATACTGCCATGTCTATCTTAGTATTTTTTTTTGATAAGCGGGGCAGCTTCTAAGGTTGGTACTATTGATAGAACAATAAACACAGGGAGGGTGAAAATAGGAAAAAAAAATGGTGGTGGGCAAAACTAGAGCTGTCTGGAAATCCTGGTAACATCACATTAGAGTTTTCTTTATTTGTTTTTTTAAAACCCTGTTTTACACCTTTATCTGCAGGTATACAAAATAAGTCGAGGGCAGGTCGCCGTACCCAAATGGCTGGTGTATATGCTAATTATTTCTGCTCAGACTGTCCTCTGTACTACCTGAAATGAAACTGCATGCATTACTTTTTGTTGCTAAGACAGCAATGGTTTTTTTGTTGCCAAGACAGCAATGCTTAAAGAGTAATGTTACTAACTCTCACAATGTAGGTGGATGAGATGGACAATTCGGCCTTATCTCAGAAATAATGAAAGCGTGTAAAGAAATTTTAGTCAAATATGACAGTAAAATACTAGAGCTGCCCATGGATCTATGCCCCCATTTGTAAATAGTGATGTTTTTTGTAATAAAGTGTTATAGCAGGTGATATTTCATTTGTTAGGACATAGGCTAGTGAGATCTTAAAGAAATAATAAGGTCCCTGGGGTTAACATGCAGCACGCTACAACTTCTAGAAGCTGAATCGAAAGTGTTTCCTTTCTATATACATTTCTATGACTTTATACATTTTATCTTCTGCTTGACTAGGTCTTGTGTCAGGATATCAAAGAACAGAAGTGGAAAGCCTCTAACTCTGAAAATGCAGAGAGAAGAAAGGATCTTGGAAGGCAAGAAGATGCACTGGGAATTCTTGGAATTAACTGTTGCCTCAGAAAGAAATGGAAGGAAGTGACCTCTTGCTAGTCACTTGCTAGATTATCTCCTAAAACAATGGAGATAAGAGGTGAGAAAAACAAAGAGTTTGGGATTCATTCTAGTTGTTGCTTAAAAACATGCAACTGCATTTTTAAAATAATCCATCGTTTACTGATCTAGCACAAAATGGTTTAGCTAAATCATGTATCACTTGATATATCTGATCATTACAGGTGGAAGTGCTTGGAAAAAACATTTTGCCACTGTATTTTGGATCTTGATCTTTGTGTTCATTCTGAACTCCTGTCCCTATGATTTTAGTTAGGTTCTGGTTGCAAGCTGGGGCCTTTTTGACTTTTGTGTTTTGTGTGACTTTGTGATTGAGGTCATGAGGCTGATTTAAACTGTGATTTTAGCTTAGAGCTCCAGGGTATGCTTGAGCCCCAACTCTGATCACTCATGCAGCAGAATTCATTGTCTTTCTCCAGTGTGAAGTTATCCAACTGTCTCCTCTTGTCCTATAAAAACTGAGAACTTGAACTTTTATAGTTGCCTTCAGCACAATCATCTGAGACCTCTCTACATAGTTTTTGCAATGTACTTGTGAGGTCAGTGCAAATGAGGGGAAACTGGTATTAAGGAAATTAGGTTTTTGCTGTTAGAAAATGGAGAAACTTTCCTGACTCCATCCAGCCTCATCCAACACTTAAAATTTTGTTGTTATGTTATACCTAGATTGTTCTTCAAGTGCTGTTTTAAGAAGCTACCCTCAAACTGATAGGGAGCAGGGCAGGGGGAGTCACTGGATAGGATTAGCACTGCAGGCCATGTTAAAGTATTTTCTGATTTATATTTTATCCATCCAATATGTTAGTTATTTATAAATGATCTGTATTCTTGCTAACAGAATGTGAAGAACAATGGAGATGATTTCATACATCAGCATATCCATGCATACAATAAACTCCCAGGAGAGGGAACAAATTTGGGGAGTATGGGAAGTCTGAAGCAGAGTCTGGTGTGTAACTAGGGGTTACTTTATGAAAAACAAACAAACAAACAAACAACAAATATCTGAAGACTAAAGAGTGAAATATCCCTTTGATTATATGGAGAGAGAGAATTGTGTTCCCCCTTTTCACTGAGCCTGGCTGCTTGCTGACCTGGCCAAATATATGTAGAATATAATTTTTAAAATTACTACAAGTAATGTGTTTTATTTTTTCACATATTCTTTTTCTGTCTGGATGCCATTTTGTTTCTTGTTAAGGAGATACTAGGCAAAAACTGAGTGTTTCTTAGTTGGTCTAAATGGGAGGGTATGATAATTACTTGACAGATTGAGCAATGGGTGTTTTATTTCTTAGTCTCTCTAATTTCATTATTACATAACATTCTCTTATAATGCAATAAACAATGACATTCATTGATTTCTATTAAAAATGTAAAAAGAAAGCCTGAAGAATGCAGCAAAGCCCCAATTTTTTGCCTTTGGGTGTCCTGAATGTTGATATTGATATTTTTCAAGGGCCTTCTGCGGAGGTTTCTTTTTAGTTTGTTAGTTTGTAAAGTTTTTCCTGAATAAATCTCTGTGCCATATAGAGCTTCCCTAACTGGGTCCATCCTGACCTTTTCTATTTAGTGCTCCTGTAAAGAAAGGCACAAGGTGTATGGTGATAAGGGATGGACCAAATGTCCATCCCACCTGGAATTGACATGCTAGATAGTTTTAGGGTTGTTTTGTGAGCTCATAATATTTTTTTTGTTGCAAGCTCCTCATGAATTGTATTAGAATAATGGTTGTATATAATTAAGCAAGGTCTTGTCTTGTTTTGTTGACCCTAATACCAGCACATGCATGTTTCGTAAGAAGCAGCAAAGAGAACTCAAGACCCAGTATTTCCTAAATTCCTAGTTCTAGCTGAAAATGTTTAGCCTAGAACTAAGAGTTCTTATGGGTCTTTCTCAAATCAGCAATAACTATAATGCTTTTGCGGGACGTTTCTGAGTGTTTCTAGTTAGGGAGATTCAATAGAGGCTCCTTGGATACAGCAATTTCTGAAGCCCACCTTCAGAAATTGTGACTTCATCTTCTGAATTAATAGCTTTAATGTGTCATACCTGTCTTTCCTGTCATCAGTTGCTTTGTAAATCACGGCAGTTGATAGCATATTGGGTTCCGGGAATACAATTAGACAAGACTTTTTTTCTTTCCCCTCATCTCTCCTTCCATCTGAACCTGTCTCTTTTTCATGTTAATTTTAATGTAAACCTTTTTTGTTTTTTTTAAGGTTACGTAGTGTCTGCAGCTCAGTGCATTAGCGGTGCCCTGCAATCTGGGGCAGACAAGTTATATGTCAGTAATTTAATAAGTCATACATAAAACAAAACAGCATAGATTTATTTTGTTTTAAAATTGAGTAGGGTCAGCTGTGTGAGCAATGTATCTGCCAACTATTGTCATTGTCCTGTCTGGGCAAGCTCATTTATCTTGGTTAGTAAACAATTTAAAAGGCAAAGGAGGTAGGTGGCTTAGGGGAATGTTATTAGGACACAGAATCTCTGATGTCTTGCCTAAATCCAAGCCAAATCACTTATTAGAAATCTACCACCAGTAGGTAGTTAGGGGATGCAGCTAAATATGTGACTGTTTTTAGACAGGTGACAGTGGAACAGGCAGTTGTCACAGCTGGGAGGTCTGCACAGTTAAATCAATCAAATTCAAGATGTCTGCAGAGAAAACAATAAAGGTGCAAGCTTATAAATTCTGATAATCACCAACATTTGAGGTGCATGCATTCCATTGTAGAGCCTTAGATTTAAGGGCCAGTGACTGGAAACCTTAGGCATATCTGATAATCCTAAAAAACTTTTTTTGCCCTTTTAATCCTAAATTCTTTGGTATTTGGAATGCTTTGTATTCTCTGGTGTGAAACTATATGATTTCTTGATATGTGAAGCAGTTCAAATAAGCTACAAAAGTAAAAACCAATGAACAGGTCGTTTAGTTTTCCAGTCACTTAATTTCTTGTGCCACCAGTTCAGCAGTCCTATAACAAATAGCACAGCAATTTGGAAAAGTAGTAGTTTAAGCATGGATACATGAACATGCTGGATGGTGGGGTAGGGCATTCTCTGTTGAAGAACCACAGTAAAACCACTATAAATTAAAAACATATAATCTGCCTGCATAAAAGCCAGCAGGACCTTCCAAAGCATTTCTGGGGCCATTAAAAATTATCATATTTCCTAGTAGAACTCATTACCCTAAAAGCACCCCTGTGGACTCCAAGGACCCCAGTTACATTTGAGGTGTATCTCAAGGGTAGCTGTTTCTTCTCTGCCTGAAATGACCATCGCTTTGCTCTTTTTCTGAAGGCAGCTCATGCTTAAAAGGATGTGTTTAAAGAAGAAAAAAAAAAAAAATATATATGTTATAGAATATACCGCTTGGTATGCCAACACCTGCAAAGCTACTTGTCACATTGGTTGTAGATCTTGGATGATTCTATTGTGAAGAAGTTTGAAACATTTGAATCATGGGAGTTGATAATGGAAAATTCCTAGTAGGGTCATGTATACCACTCAGTATTCAGACTGCAATAAATCTCTCTAGTCCTATTGTCACTTTTTTCATTCAAGTAGTATATTTCCAATATACTTCTCTCTTTTCCTCCAGAAGACTGTTTCACAATGCACTATATTTTGCTATTGACTTAATTTCCAGGAATCTTTATTTTCTTGTGTAAATAAGCAGACAGATTAAGTTGTTTGTTTTCTTTTTTTTCTTCTGTAAAATGGACGATGATGGGAGTCTATATTTCTTTGATTAAATTCAGCACCTGAAAGGTGAATCAGGCCTCAAGTCTGTTCTGTAGAAATATTGTTCAGCTTCACAAATAAAAAAATGTAGTGAGCTATAATGCTTCTGCTTTCTTGCTATTCATATTTTGCAACATGGAACAAAATGTATGGTAAAAATTTCATGAACTAGAGGTCAGCAAAGAAGTCTAGCAAGCCAGTTAGAGGTTTTCCTAGGAAGCTGTCAAAGCAAGGAGTACAAAATGTAGTATGGGCAGATGGTACCTGCTAGCTGTCTTACTAAAGCTGCAGATTTCTCACAAGCGGCAAATTTTTTCTCAGCGTGCAGTGTCAGAGCATGGGAGTCTTTATTGGAAAGCAGTAGTATGGGTATGTGAACATATGAAGATTACTGTTAGAAAACTCTAGGAAACTGTTGGAGATGCACTAATCAGGTATTTGGAAATGCAGAAGTAGCTGAATAGCTGTTTTGGCTCTGCGAAGTTGACAACAGAGAGTTGCTTAGACCTTTTCTTAAACTTCCAGAGGCTCCCTCTCTCATATGCTTTAGAAAAGGATAAGAAACAGCACTGATCTGAGGTCAGCTTAGTTGTCAGTTCACATTACTGCCAGGATCAATTTTTTTTGAAAGATAAGCATGGTCCACTTGACCATCTTAAGAACTGTGCTGTTCCTTGGCCTACTAAAACAGCAAAGCAATGCAACCAAGTCTCTGCATGAAGAGACTGGACACAAATGAATGCCAAAATGATTTAATTGTGTGGTTTGTATTACATAAGACTAAGAAATCAGGTAAAAATAATTTGGCAAGTAACTTCCCCTATTAGAGAAAACAAAGATAAGCAGACTTTGCACAAACAGGAGAGAAAGGAAAATTAAAAATATAGTTTGAAACTTCTTTTCCATGTGTTTCACTTTGTCTAATGTTACATTTTCCTTAGTTACTTAAGCAGAAAATTTCTGCTACAGCATTGAAGACGAAAGGCCAAAGATCAAATATGCTGTAATAATTTTTTAAACTTTTTTCAAGATAACAATGTTTATGAAAGCCTGAAATTATTCAAATGTTGTAAGTATCACTTCAGTACAGCTTTGTGAGATTACTGCCAGTAATAATATTTTCTACTTTATTACTGGATGAGGATCTATGTTATCCATATCATCTGTTACTCTAAGAGGATGAAATAGTGGCCTCAGTTGTTTTAATAATTACTACTTTTTCAGTATTTCTCGTTTTGGTACCCTGAGTTCTTTGTATAAAAACCAAGTGCATGTGAAAGGACTGAAACAACAAGATGTTTCTGTTTCAATGGCTGATGGTATCTGTTAGTAGTTATATCAGTGATAATGCTGGAAATTTGTGAGAGAAGCACACTTCTAATAAACAACAGGGAAAGTGAAAAAGTTTCCTAAGAAAGGATTTATCTGCCAAATTAAGAGGTAACTGTTGATGTTGCTGTATAGTTAAAATAAATGTATAAAAGTTTAAAGCCTTTAGTTGATAAAGCTACATGAATGAAGGAAAAAAAATACAGGGTTTTTTTTTTGTTACCTCTTATCTCAAAACAAACTGTGAGTGTAATCAAATTTATGAAGGCTTGAATAATACTGTTCTCCAAATAATGTCCTTTTTTCTTTCTTGGTAAGCAATCACTCCAGGAGATTAAGTCAAACATATCCATAGTTTGACCTTGTTTCAGGTCTCTAATATGTCAGACAAAGGGTCAAAATTTACTAGTCGTATGCTGTTTCTCTGGGGGGGGTTCAAGTGATGGTTTGTTTGGTTTTTTTTAATTGTGAAAAACAGTTTTTAGGAAGAGCTAGTCAGAGTTGTCTGACTATGGCACTCTCAGACTGAGAACTTAAACTGTTCACTGAAAGAAGTGTGTCTTGGTATTTTATTCATATAGTTCTTAATAAAATACTTCACAAAAAGGAAAAAAAGCTACTATGCCATAGGTAATTTTGTTATCTCTTAGTACCTCACTGAAATGACCACTGCAGTCAAAACAACTCTTTGGTCTTAATCTTCGTTTGAATTATGTAATTCGGTAATCCTCACACATTCAGAGAGAAACTAGGAAGGTACCATCTACTTTGAAACATTCTGCAGGTGGGACTAATAACCCAAGCTAGAGTTAATTAATATTTTCTTGCTAAAAACTGGATGATAACCTCAGAGCCAACTGTAAAACTTATATCTTCTAGTTCTTGTGAGGTGCTGTTTTCCAGCCCACCAGAATCCTGTTATAATACAGACCTAACAGAGGGCTCCTGATGAGCAGGAACTAGGCAATTTGTTTGCTAAGGTTCAGATTTTTCAGGATTTCTACGCACAAAGTATGTTTTAATGAGAAGTGCTATGACAACGGTTATGGCTTTTTAGACTAGAAACCTTTCTTCTACTTTTGCCTTATGAATTGGTAAGCTTGAATACTGCAGCAAAGCGAAGGGATTCCTTAAAGACCCAGGAGAGGAGATGGGTCTGGTCTGTTGGGAAAAAACAAGAGTGCTGCCTCCTCACTAAAGGACATGCAGAGGAGTCTAGCTGAGAAAAACGTGCTAAGGATAGCAGCATGCTGGAGGTAGAGGCTACCAGAAGACATGAGAGTCCTGAGAGCTTTCTTTAACTAGGCAGCAGACCTGAAGAAGCAAAAAGTTTGTTCCAAAGAAGGGCTCCCAATTTCTTTGCTTAATTAAATGGGACTGTCCCTGTTCTCTTTGCATACCTAAAATAAACCAGCTTGAGACAGCGGTTAACTGCAGCAATTACAGAATTTTTTTGCCTGACATAGAAAACAGGGAAACAATGAAACTCTTTTACTTCTATTCCTGACCAAAACAAAAACAACCTCCCTGCCCCCACAAACCCAAAACCTAGAAGGTCTGATCAGCCTCTGATTAAAGAAGCATTAGACAAAAAAGTGGATGATTTTCTTGTCATGGGTTGTCAAACTACACTATACTTTTTCTTGAATACCTGTAGACATGTGTATGGCAGTAAAAAGCTTCATGAGGATGTTCTGTGGGTGCCACTATGGGTTCAAGAAGGTCAGTCAAAGGCTGAAGTGGCTTTGAGGACATCATGAGTGTCTTCCTGAGATCGTGAGCCCTGAATAGAAGGCAAATGTCAGTCTTCTTTCAGGTGTTGATCCAGAAGGGGAAAAAGGTACAACTGCTCCCAAACCCTGAATTCTTAGGGCTTGCCAGTTTTGTTTTTTCTTCCTTATTCCTTGTCCAGATCTGCAGAGGTTTGTTAGCTCACTTATAGTTGAATTTCATTGTCACTGGTACAGGTGAGTTAGAAAATACCCCGCTGCAACTGACAACTTTGTAAATAGATAGCATTTTACAAACCATATATGTTGACATCTCTGAGCGTTCTTACTCTTTTATTCCCAGAATAAGCAACTTTGGATACAGAAGCCAAGCAAGTCAGCATGGTCTTAAGAGGTGAAAAGATACTCCCCATACTATGTTTATGGGGAAGATTTCTGTAGAAGTGTTCCATGGGTTGATAATTGCTAGCTTTTCTCCCTCAGCTTCCACTCATTCAATATTCATCCATCAGGAAAGCTAGAAAACTTTGAGCTATCGATGATTCTTTCTTGATTGTAGGAACTATATGACTCACTAAGGTATATAGTTTTGTTTCTCACTGACTTTTTTTTTAATTACCAGTTAACTTTTGGCCGGGCAGATAAGGAGGATCAGTACAATTTTTGATAACAGTAAACCAAGTTCTGTTGTGTAAGCATTAGCTGGAGTTAAAGTAGTAGCTAAATGTTTCCCCTTGTATGCAGGTAACCTTAGCACCAGGCTCAATACCGTCTTTCACAAGCTTGCACCACCATGGTTCTGTTTGTACAAAGCACTTAAATAAATTTAAGAGTAGAATACAAAAGAGACTTCTAAGACAACTATTGAAAATAATAAACTGATTTAATTTCTTAATTAAAATCATAGCTTCCTGCTCCATTTGCTGTAGCACTCAGGTCCTTGGGTTGCTCCTATGAAGGCACCTTCTGTTGCGCCAAGACAAAATCACACCTACACCATGTGGAGTATACAACAATTATCCGTTATTAATACACACAGTAATGGGCTGGGACTAACACACTGTTGGGTGGAGATTTTCACTGTCTCTGGTGTTTCCCCACAACAAGTCTGTGCTGGCCAAACAGTTTCCCGTCAAATGTGGAAGAGTAAAACTCCACAGCATCTTGGGATGGAACGATCCACAGTTTTGCTGAGCTGCCATTTCCTCCTCTCTGTTTTTTCTCTCAGGTTTTTTATTTTGTCACACTGCTGCCTTTTTCTGAATATTTGATCTTGCTTCTTACTTGAAAACTGTTGCTAAAGTTTCAGCTTGCCCCTTTTATTTCTGTGTTCTTTCTTTACTTATACTTTCTTCTATTCTGTGCCTTGGTAGCCTGCAATCTCTCTTGCCTTCAGACTAAGGAGAGCATAGCTACGGTTTCATCATTAAGGTATTTCTTTAAAACTGGCCCCAGTCACATATTTCCCCTGCCTTCCATTGCATATTTAAGAAAAAAGGCATTAGAAGTACTACTTATACTCATTATGGATATACAAACAGTGCTTGAAACTAAACAAAACCTTCTGATTTCCTAAACTATGTTTGGCAGCTGTAATATCAATGGGCATTTTTACATTGCGACTGAAAATTCAGTGAAAATTTAGTGCTAATAGGCTGTGTAAAGCTAATAGATTGCTTCATCTTTTTGTCATCAGACCAAATTCATTCCTTATTTCAAAGCTATCTGGATTCAACAGCCTTGGCTAATTTAGCAAATGCAGTTTGTCAGTGCCCTGTGTAAAAGTGGTCATTCAACTCTCCAGGTATGGTGTTGCTAGGTCATGGAAACATGTGCATGGTAGTCTTCAGTTGTGAAATGCGTTGGTTTAATACCTTTAAATTTTATCTCTCTGGGGTCTTTTTTTGTTGTAAAGTGTGGGAATATGATGCCATGATCAAAAAATTTTTGAGAATGTTTGCCAGGAAAAAGGAAAAAAGTTCTCACAATAAGTGTTCTTTTTGCCAAAGACTAATCCTTATAACTCAAGGAAGAAAAAAATCCCAAAACTTTTGTTAATGTGATATCTTCATGTATGATTTTTGATTGCCTGTATTTTAATATTAAAAAGCAAAAGTTGTTACATGGATCCTAGACCCTTGAGCTCAATTTAAAGAAGGGATGGCTAATTTCAATGCAGTCTTCTCAGGCCATAAATTTCACAGATTATGAGTGTGAATAGCTGGAAGCAATGTTCTCTTTTCTTGGTTTTAAATTCCACTGCTGTTCTTTTCACGGTGTCATTCCTGCGCTTCTGAAAGGAAAAAAGGCAGACTGGCTGTCACAGGAAAACTCTGTAATGCCTCACAAAGGAAACCTACCTACTTCTCTTGTTCTTAGGATAAATAATTTGGGGGCTTTAAACCCATTTTTGGTATGCTGTTCTCTTCTATTTATACTTTTATGAGTACCTCTGTGGCTGCCTTCCTTAAAATGTGATTTTTCTGATGACAGCATAAAAGCTTTTCAAAACACAGCACAATCCGTTTGACTACTGGTTATCTGTTTGCTGTCTAATTTAATGTTCATAGCATGAGAAATAAGACCCTGGTATGTACCGCCTTGCTTAGTAATGTGGTGGGAGGGAGTTTATTTTCCCTGAATGCTGTGCACAAAGAAACAGAGGAAAATTTCTGTGTTAATTCTAGCAACTTTTTTAACTGTTTTGCTCTTCAGTCTCCACCTTCTCCTGAATACCCTTTAAGAGCATCCCAGAAAATCTCTTGCCTTAAAAAAGGGATGTTTTTAACTTTGTCCATTATGCTCATATTCTTCCTCAGTCTGAAAATCTCATAAATCTTAGTGCTAAGGAGAGGAGCTTCACAGCATGGTGGCATTTTACAGGATGTTCATGAACAGGGAGAGGTCCTTTTATTTTTCATTAAACAAAAAAATGAATGTGATTCATCAGCAAATTTTCCCAAATTACTCTTTCCTTTGCTGGTCATCCATACACAAAATAGTTTTTATGAAGAGCTAATGCTACGGGCACACTGTTATTTGCCTTTGTCAGCTCTGAGTTCTCTATTCACTTAACGTTGCCCCCGCAGCCCACTCTAATGTTTGTGTCATCTTAGTCTACACTATGATCTCACACATGGAAGTGTTTAAGTATCCAATATTGTTAAAACATGCTGGTTTGACACCCCAGCAAGCCTGAACAAAAAACATGATGATGTGACCAGATCACATTCTGTTTCTCTTTGTACTGTACCATAAAATGTCTATCTGTTTCTGTGGTAAAGCTTTCATATTCTTAGTAAATTAATCTGGACTTCATGATGAGAAATAGATGTTATGTTGCAGGCTTTATATATTCAGAAATATTTGTGGTTTGGTGCTTTGTCTTCATTTGCTATTTCATCCCTTTTTCCCTTCAGAGCAGACACATGAATACTTTTCTAATCTAGCAGTTTACTATGCTTGAGTTTCTCAGCTTGTTTCTTATCTTCTGCCTGTAGAAAGATGAGTCTTTGTGAACCCCTGGCTCCCTGCTAGGAGTTGTTTACAACTCATGTCTTCCCTAGTCGTCTTTTCCTTTTGATGTGTATTGGAAGGGGACCCTATTTTTAAGACTACTTTCTTTTCCTCCACAGTTTCTCAGGGGATTATTTCTCTTTTTTCACCCTCTCCTCAACATGACTGTTTTAAATATTTCTTCCATGACAGTTCTTTACCCAAGCTTTTCTCAAAATGTAAGAACACTACTTCTAACACTCTCTAAATTGCTAGTCAAAACCTGCAAAATATAGTATGTCTCCCTTTTGATCATTTTCTGATTGTTTTTCCTCATTTTATTCTCTTCTAGGGAGAAGTTGTGTTGGTTGTTTAAGTTTGAAAGAATGCGTTTTCCTGACCAGCTGCCATTTTTATTCTTAGACCTTGGGAAGACTGGGTTGCTATCTGTGCAAATAAAGAAGCCTTTTGATCCAGTTGAAGTCAGATCTCTGAGATCTGGCTTTTGAACCATTACATGCTGGCTACCATCAGGTGCAGGCTTACAGAAGAAATGTATCAGGGATGTAGCTCAGGATAAAGTTTGTATTTGGTATGTAGGCATTAATCTTCAGTGATCTTTTATTGTTGGTGATCACTTCATACCACAATTGTAGAAACCCCACGTATCCTGTTTCATCTGTATACTTATCTTCCTATTCTGTTGGGTGTATTTCATAGTCTAAACAGTAGGGCGTACTAAAATATTAAATGTTATGCTTGTCCTTTCTTTCCTTGTAGTCTTATAAAATACAAACACCTGACCTTTCCTTTTAAATGTAGATGGTAGTTCTGTGGCAACTGAGCTAACCAGGGCAAAAATTAACAGCTTTGGTTCGATAATTGGAATGGAAAACTTGTGCAAACCACTTGCAATAAACTCATCCAGTCTCCTTCCCCTAGCCAGATCTCTAAAAACACCTGTAATAATAATGATACCTTCATCTGATGCTTTCAGTTATTTGTGGGAAAAGAAAAAAATTAATTTTTTGTTTGGGGATTCAGTGCCCCCTTCGGAAGTAATGCAAAGCAGAATAATGGGATACCATAACAAACCCATTTGCCTAAATGCCTTTAATATCCACCAGTAACATATTTAATGATCTGAAATGATCATTGTTAGTGATGGTCCTTGTAAGTCTTAGGGGATTATTTGTGTTGTTTAGCTTGAAGGTGTTAGATTAAGCTGCCAGACTAGGTAGGATTCTGGAGAGAGCACAGTATGGATTCCTCCAGAAAACCGTTCAGCCAGAAAGTGGTAGGACTGATTCCTGTTTTCCTGACAATAAAAGAAGCCCAGGTATATTTTGGATGCCTAAACTGGATATCTAAAGCTAAGGGAATAATTCCCCATTTTGTCTTAATTTCCTCCTCTTTCCCGTTCCCCATCATCATTATGTGCTTAATTCATAATACGTCAAATTTGTGGATCATATATAGTGGCATGTTAGTTCAAGCATAGCTGGAAGCTTTTAGTGGTTATTTTTGGGCCATTTGGAACATGAACTTTAATCTTCACAGGCTATATTTTAAAAGTGCTGATGGACTCATTTTCCAAAGTTTAATTTGACAGAAGAGTGGTTTTATCTGTTATATCAATTAAAGCAGAGTCTATTTGTTATCAGTCAACAATATTGTTTATGCTAAGTACTATAACTGTTAAATGCATGATGATGCCCATATGGTGGCCATTCTGTCATTGTCTTTCCCTTCAAATATACCTTTTTTTTACTGGAGAACCTATTGTTTATGATCAGAGCCAGCTAATCAGGAATATAACTCTGAAACGTAACCAGGAACTCAGCCCACAGAACTCTGATGAATGTGGAGGTTTAATTTAGCAGAACAGAAAACAAAATGGGGATGATGCTATCCTACCAGAATTGCTAAAAACTTTTTCTTTTTAAATTCAGCCAAAAAGGAGGAGTTTTTCCTGCTGTTGTAAAATAATAAAAACATTGTTCCCAGTACATGTTCACTTATCATGGCAAATCCACTGCTCTCCAGAGAGCAAGTACCTGCTTTGTGTCACTATGCTTCTCAAAATAATAATAATTTGCAAGAGATTTATGTGGGATATTCTTCAGCATCTTTTGTGGTAGGGAAAACATTGGTTTTAAGGTATATTTATATTTTGGTAGTTGAGAGCTTTCCACAAACATATTGTGAAGGTTTATTTTGGTGTTACTCCTACAGAAATGCTGAAGTATGGACTTGAATTGACCTTCGAAGTATTACAAAATGAATAAAAAGTAGTGTAATTACTTTAAAAAAAAAAAAAAGTAACATATCCTTTTTCTCATTCTTCTGAGTTTTTCCTGAGCCTTAACAATGACTATTGATGACAGCAGTTATGAATAGGTGAGCCAGCATATAAATTTTGTAATCAACATATGTCTTAAAACAAAATGCCTGTTTTACTTTAAATAATTCTTAGTTCAGTGCATTGGCTTCTCTCTACAAAACCACAGTGGAGAAGGGAGTTGCAAACCATATTCTCACTATGTCTACTTTATTCTTTGCATCCATTTGTTTCCTCTGTATAATTTTTCCCAAGTGCATACTTATTGTTCTGGTTTTTTTCATATTATTTTCTTAACTTACCCCCCTAAAAGCTTAAGTCCCCAGGTTTGTTTTTTTGTCTTCAGTTCTTTTACACACATGGCTGAATTGTATGGTTATAAACCATTGTAACTTTTATTTTAAGTTGCTTTTTCACATTGCTGAGAAATAAACATGAGCTCTAGGGATACATGTATGTGAAAAGGAAGAAAAATATTGTTAAGATTTTGCTATATTTTTTCCCTTTCTATTGTGGTATCAGCACTTGCTCTGTACTGACTATTCCTAAATATCATGAGATATTCAGCCAAGAGTGGCTGAGACTCGGCCACTGAAGCTAAGAACAAAATTCTCACCTACAGTACTGGTCTCCCAATTTTTCCCTGTGAAGTTGGTGCTTGAGAAGATATATCAAAAGGGAGAAGGGTGCAATTATATGAATCCTCCCTTCTTCTTGAAAGATCCTGGTTTTTAATAGGTCTTAGGAGCTATGCAGCATGCTTCAGCTCTGTCTGCATTCAGAAAAATACGTGAATATCCAAAGAAAAATAGAATTTGCAGTACTGAGCTTTGCAAAGGAATATGGGTAAGGTGGATGTTCTCAGGAATATCTCACCCTTTTAATTTAACTCCTATGTTTTCCTAAAGGTGACCAGCAGTAAGGAACTCCCACCAGGTTTCAGCATGGCCAATCACTGTGATTTGTAACCGCAGCATCTCACAAAATTGTTAGTTACTTGTACTCAAAAGTTCTAAGTGTTTTAAGGAGTAAGTTATTGACAAATGAAAATGTAATGGCAATTGTGATGTTAACTTGATGGCAAATTCTGAACATTTTTTTGTTCAGGAAAATTATACCAAAGCACTTTGAGAAAATGAAGGCTGCATCAGGCTAAAACTTGTATCAGGTTGTGTTCCTGAATCTCCTCTGGAAACTTATTTTCAGGCAGTCTGCCTGGCCTTGACTCTCAAAGTTGTTCAGGCAATGAGGTACAAAGACTTGCACACACAGCTCCCATAGAAGTGGGGAGCTGATAGCCCTGTCTGAGGGCTGCCCTGCCCATGCTATAAATGGGCAAACTCCTCCAGAGAACTCTGCCAGTCTACCTTACATATGAACTCTCTGCTGCCTTTGGCAGTCTTTCAGAGACAAATATATTGGATTTTGCATGTGCCAGGCCATTTGCACCATCTGTAGCACAAGATTTTGTTGAGTGGAAGAAGGATGGACACATGGATAATTCATGTCAGTCTTTCATTTGGACCAGGAATAGTTACTGGAAATGAGGATCTTGACATTTATGTAAACGGAAACAATCTCAACTGGTGCTCTGTCCTGAGCCTTAGCAACTTCTCTTTAAATGCTATATACAAGGTGTAGAGTTTATAGACAATCCCTATAGAATAGTGATCATGTTTGTTTTGGCACTGCAAGTATCAGTGCAAGGGGACCTGCCACACTGAGACAAGAAACAAATATGTGAAATAAAATATATGCTGTATTGTCTCATCTCAGCTGCTTGGTTTTGGAAAGAGTGGCTTACTTTTGCATCTTTGCAGACCAAAGGAAGTAATTTATTTAAGCGTTTATAAAAATTAATCTTGCAACTGCTTCATCTTAAGGTGTTCATTTTTGGATCTTGACAAATGCAGTCCCTAGGGCTGACTGTGGTGGTGGTGAAATTACTGACTGCAATGCTTATCATCGTGGCACAATAACAAATAGTTCAGTCTGGCAGCCATGATTTTCCTAAACCCTTTTGTCAGTAAGTGTAAAGTTCTGAGCAGTCAAAAAAAAGAATTTTTAAAAAAAAAAAAAAGAAAAAAGGTCCAGACACAACAGTTTCATGGCATTTGTATCTGTGCAGCCTGACTTTACACCCTAAACCTCTACCTCATAATGTAAAGCACTGCTTCACAGATCCAGATGTGGTCCAGGCAATAAAAGGAAGCCTCAGCCAAGTGGTCATATTGCTCAAAATAGTTTAGTGTTGACACAGAGGCTCTGCATGGACACTACCGATTCAATTAAGGCCAAAAAGTCTGGCCTTGCTCCCAGTAAGAAGCACCAGCGCTGCACAGTGCTAGTATGCAGCTCATTTTACAGTGAGCCTAGTACTGTAAAATTTTACAATTGCCATGTAAAATGCACTTCATGGATTAGGTCAAAGTGTAAACTGAATTAGGCCCTAACCCACCCAAGTTATACCGAGTTATATTCACTGAACTCTGATGCTCACTGTGAAGACATTTTGTTATTTGTGGCATTTGTAGTGGTCATAAGCTGTTGAAACTTGCTGAATTGAGCTCAGGTAGAAAGTTATCTTTCAGTGACAGATTTTTGGGATTCTTTTATATTGTCCAACAACTTTAGAAATACCTAATTCTTTCTTGAATGATCCCATTACTATGTTACTAGCTGTATACTGCCCGGAGAGCACAATTACCGCTTTTTCAAGGTATAAAAAACCGCATTGTGGTCACTGAAGCATCCAGACTCATAACATGTTTCCTCTTAGCATGACTTTTTTGTAGTTTCTTTCAGAGATGAACAAAGCAACAGCCATTGCATAACATCTGCCACAGTCCAGCAGGCCAGTTATGTGGGGGTTGAGCAGACGGGTCTGGAGCCCAGGCTGACGGCATGAGGGTGAGCTCTCAGGGTTTGGCCCTGCTCCACGCAGACCTGTTAAGTGGCGGGTCCATTAGCATGAATGGGAACAGGTTCCAGCTGTGGCTGTGGTGTCCTAGCAACAGAAAATAAAATGTATGCAATTGTGCAACGCCTTGACTTAGCAACTTCTTCAGTTTGCACTCCACCCGAATTCAAGACAAAAGCGCAAATGTATATTTGTCTATATATATACACATATTTATCATCCATTTATATATATCTATAAACACATATACACAGATATATATATGCATCACCAGAATGTATGGATAACTTATATCATGATCAGAATAGACTAATTCAAGTTTTCATCCATGCTGTTATGGAGGAAAGAAATAGAATTTAGCTCAGAAACAGGTGAAGAGTTCTTGTTCAAATGAAGGATCCTGATATGGTGGCAGATTGCAACATCATACTGCTAGTCTAAGAACCTCTGTAAAATATCTTTTTATAGAATATCGCAAGATGACATTAGTGTGTTTAAAATATCTTCTAATGAATTCTGATTCTTTCTGTACTGAAACCCAAGTGCATTTACAGATGGTTCTACCATATTCTATCCTATACTACAGAAAGAAAAAAGCTGAAATTCTGCTGTCTACCTTCTCACTAGTTTGCTAATCTGTCTATAATTTTGAGCATTTAGTTTGTGGGAGAAATTGGATAATTAAAGCATATTCCATTAGCTCAAACGCATAAGCATTGCTACCTCCACAGTTGCATTCTGGGAAAAAGGTTTTTATGATTTTTGACTTTTGGGGGGAGCTCCTGCTTTTGCAGAGGAGGATTTCAGAAGCAACAGCAGAAGAAGAATGTGAATGTTTGAATATGCCCATAAACTCTTTTTTACCCATTGCAACATTTTTTCCAGCATCCCATCACTTTGCCATATTTTTAGTTACACTTGCTTTCTGTCTTATATGACTTTTCAGGGGTCCCTATTTGAGGAGATAAGGGCTTGAGAAAATGAGAGGGGGAATTCTGGCTTTGTGTTTATAGCACTAACATTTTCCTTTACCTCTTCCTCATTATTCTAATTATTGTTGAAAAGCTGTCTTGTACAATTTTTTGCATGCAGACTTCAATAGTTCCTTTGGCAGGTGTTTCTCAAAAGACAGAGTTGGAAAGCCTGCCCCAATTATCTTCTAATATCAAGCACTCTATGGCCCAAACAAGAGCCAGTAACGGGCTACATGCATCGCTTCCACCCTGCGAGGTTGTATAAGGTCGGATTAGCAAGCTATGGAGCCACATGGAAGAAGGTGAAAGAAATTTGTTCTGGAACGTTTCTCATGTCAGAGGGTAAGAATGTTTATCCTTGTAACTGGTTAACACCTTGTGAAAGTGTTAGCCAAATAGGGCTAACCGATCTGAAAAAGTGAAAAATGTTTGAACTTCCTTGGCAATTTTTCCCACCAAGCTATTCCTACATTTTTCCTGCTTCGTTTAGATACAGGATTTTAGCAGGTGAGAGAGAAGGAGTTTCTTTTCTCCTTGATGTCCTACTCTGTCTTCTCCTGCCCTTCTTCAGTCCCTTAAATGTCTCTAGACTGTAAAGGGCAGTAATGTTCTTTCAATACAGTCCCGTAAGGATTTTTTAAAAATACATAATTTAATGACCAGTTCGGTTTCATATGACTTCTTAATGATCACTGGGCATCCCATCAATAGAGGTGGGTGGGAACACTGATGGTGTGAGAAAGCTTTCCTATCCAAAGCAGAAGGTAAACCAGGGTATTTTAAAAGTTTCTACTGGGAGATGGAAAACTTAACAGTTTGCTGGCTGGGTTACTCACCTGGGATGTGGGTAATAGATTGCGGTTAGGCACTGGGGCTTGCCTCATTCCAGTACCCTGATGCTGACTCATGAGGGTCTTCCTCCCCGTGTCCAGGCCTTCCAGACCTGAGCAATTTTCTCAATAAAACTTTCTTCTGGAAAGCTGTTGTGTTCCCATACGCATTTAGGTTTGACAGAACATTATTAAAAACAAAATCTTTCCCTCCTCCTATTTTTCACTTAAAAAAAGAAACTAAGGGTTTAGTATATCCACCCATCTCAGCATACCAGATGTTTGGAGTATCACACAGTTTGGAGAAGGCTGAACTCAATCCTCAAGAGAACTAAAATCAAATAATTGGGGTAGTTTAGCCCAGTAGGCAGCACTGGATTCAACTTTGCCCTGCACAGGGCAGGAAGGACAAGTAACGTAGCCAGTTCACCATGTTGCTGTATGTCGCGAATGGGTGGTTTAGAGGCCTCTCAAAGAATCACTGTCAAAGGTATTAGCAGAAAGTGATTTTAGTAGAAATTTATAAAAGCGCGATTTAACAGAGTTCGATGGCAAGGTTCACTCTATCACTTACTACACGGATGAAGCATACAACGGAAAAGAGCATGGGAAGCTGAAATGTCCTTGGCTAGTGTAAACACTATTTAGCAACAACTAAGACATCAGTGTGTTGTCAATATTATTCTCATACAAAATCCAAAATACAGCACTATACCAGCTATGAGCAAGAAAATTAACTCTAACCTAGCCGAAATCACGGTATTGTGTTAAAATTGAGTTGGGATGATTTATACAGAGGCTGAGGACAAAAAGATTAAGGGAGACCCTTCCGTTGAGTCATGAGGCTCAGAGTAGACCTGGCTAGATCTACTCCTAATCCCAGACTTGGTCAACGGTATATGTCTAAGGGACTATGTGTGTTTAGCAGCAGTCTAAAGTTCATTCACGATCTTAAGATAGATCATAAGATTTTAGCAGACTATAGTTGCTAGCAGGTACCTCCATCAATTCACACACACACACACACGGATGCAAAGGTAGATAAATATACAAAGATATACCTGTCCCCCTTGAATTCAGTGAAATACTCACGTGAAATGTTTTAGCATTTCTCAACAGGTGAAGGGTTGAGCCTCAAGGAGTGTTACAGCCAGGCGACGATCCTCCGAATATTGCAAACTCAAGAGTTTGCAAACTCTGACGAGCGTTCATCTCAGAGGGAGATTCTGGGCACAGCCCGCTGTGGTCCAGGAGAGCTCAAAGAGTCTCACTTGGGACCGCTGTTTATAGGGTTGCAAGATGATTGACTTTAGTCATCCATCAAAACTCTCAAGGTTTCAGTAACAATAGTATCATTCTACTTGAGCTACAACTCAGATAAAGGTATCAAGGGATGACAATTATCTCCGCTCTCATCCTCCACTTGGGCCAGGCAGTGGAAGTTTCTGGTACAATCGATACATTCCCCAACCTCAGCTACGCAAGAGTTCCTGATACAATAAAGGGGCACTTCACCGCCTGGCTCATTACACCAAGGCCAAGGTTTAACGGGAGTTCCTGAGATCGTGGAGCAGCCCAGGAAGAGGAGGTGGGGGAATGCACCACCGCACCATATTTGGGCTGCTTGGTACAGCTCAGTACCCACTGGGGTAACAGCACCGCTCTGGGAGCCTCCTGACTATCTGCTCCCTTATGGGACATCTCTAACATCTCGCCATGTTGCTCGTTAGAGAGAGGACCATAATTGTTAATTGTGTTAGTGAAAACACATGAGCCTGGATGTTACTCAGGCATTAGGGCAGAACTGGGAGAAACATGCTGAAGTGCTGACAGACTTTGCAGTTCTCATAAATCTTTCCCTGGATCGGAATGACTCATTCCACTCTTTTGTAATATTCAAAGCAGGTAAAAGTGAGTATTTATAGCAACACAGAACTGCTGCTAACACTTTTTTGCCCTGTCTCAAAATTTATGGTAACATATTTTTCTAACTGCAGCAATTTGCCATCAACGTTTACAAGGATGTCAAGTATAAAGCACATATTAAAAAGGGGGGGATAAATCAATCTCCGATGATTACAAAGCATTATGGTTACTGTATAAAAGTGTACGTTCATATGTGACACTTAAATTAGAAATGTGTAGCAAATTATGCAGGGAGGAGAAATATCTGAATTCAAGTGGCAGTGCAGATAGGGGAAACATCATCCCTTCTGATACTTGGTCTAAAAAAGGCTTTGTATTTCTGAGAGTAGTTGCTATTTACTAGCACATGGTAACCATAATTACCCCCGATCTTTGCCAGGAGAGAAATGCTAAAGCAAACTCCTACCCAGTCTGTTGGGGCAAAGCAGTGTTTTGCATTTTCCCTTGTGGAGCTACAGCAGGGTCATTTCTGATGGCTGCTCATGCTACCTTCCCAAACTTAGCCCAGCCTCTCTCTGTTTCACCCAGCAGCCGGCGGGGAAGAAGCATGTCAGCTTGTTCATACATGGATGCGTGTGTTTAGCTCAGTGCTGCTCTGAATGTGCATTTGCCGCCTCTGAACCAGCGGCTGGCCTTTTGGGGACGGTCCGAGTTCCTGCTGCCGCTGCAAATGCATTTGCTGCCATGTGTCACTTACAGTGGCTATGACTCTTTGCCCAGTGGCTTGGAGGAATCACTATGGTATCATCAATCTCCATGGCCTCTTCTGCTTGCCTGTGCCTGTCAATAGCTCTCTGACTTTTTTTCCCTTAGGGTTGGTCATAAGGACATTTCGGTGTTGTATCTACCTCTTTGAATAGTTGTAGGTGAATTTCTGGTGCACAATGCCTTGGTTATTTGCACCTCTCACAGGGGTTAAATTCTTATGGAAAGGAATCAAAGAAAATGCCATGTACAAAATACATCATAAAGAATAGATAAGGGGTGTAGTTAAAATATATAGCTAATGATAGCAAATTAAATAAACTTAAATACCATTGCTCCGATGCTGTGAGGTGAATATTTTCCTCCCTTCTTTCCAAAGCTTCCTTACCAGTGATGTATTCTGATTTGACATTTAAAATTTTGGTTTATCTTACTTTTGGCAGGGAGGAGTTAGTCAGATTGTGTGACGTCCTACTCACAAAAAACAAAATCAGGCTTAGGAAAGGTGGGGGCAGGGTGCATATGTGCGCATATACACCCAAAGACATTCCAACTCTGCTGGTACCTTAACAGGAAAACACATCTCTCTCATCTGTGTTTAATTGTCATCCTCTTCTGTAAACCAAAAAAATGAGCAGCTCAGAAATCGAGGCGCTCAACTATTGTAGATAACAATTACGTATGGTAAGCACTGCTTGGTCTGGGAAGCTTAGTTTCTTATGAATGTATCCACATTTATATATGTCTGTCCTTAATAAGAGGTGGTTTAGAAAGGTATTTGTTTTAAGTTCACAGGCTTTACTGTGGACTTGGCTAGCCAGCATCTGATTTGGATTTATTGAAGCAGATGTTAAGCAGAGAGAAGAGACTGACGTGTCTGTAGTGGTTCCATAGCTGTCTGAGTTATTGTTAAAACCCCAGTGCCGGCACATCTCTAATTTAATACACATTTCAGCAGTGACTGTGGTAATAAAATCTGAAATGCCTTGTTCTCCTTTCATTAAAGTCAGAAAGAGAAAAAAAGAGATCTGTATCAATATGAACACAGAGGTGTTCCTGACCCAACATGCAAGTATCCTTTTATCTAACAAAAAAAAAGACTAATCTTGTTGTTTTAACAAGCTATCTATTGCAGTTTCTGTTCTTTTTAAGCAAATGTGATGCTATGACATAATTCTTCATGCTCAGCACTTTGCAATTAACCACTCAAATGGTTAATTGCAAAGCTGTCTTTCCAAAGGACTGTGCCTCATTTCTAAACCATACATCTGAACTCACAAGAGAGACAAAATATGAAAATGGCTTGGATCTGAAATGTAGGAAGTTAATAAAAGCATGAGTTCCAGGCTGCAAAACCTATCTGAGTTTCGAAAACATATAGGGCTACCCTGCACTTCAGTGAGCCAAGATAGGTATCCTGGCTGGCAGCTGGCTGGTTGGGGGCAGGCAGACGGACTGGAGTGGGTAGATAGCATCAGGGGATGATGCATGGAAAAGCCTGCCGGCATGGACTCTGCCTCGGGCAGGGGCTAGTTCTGCCCAGCGTCTTGATCGCTGAGATTGGGTTGCCTTTCCCAAAGCTGCATTGCAGGAATAAAAAGGGCTAATGCCACCACACAGCACTACCCTTTTTTAACAGGTGTCTCAGACTGTTTCAGCTGCTTGAGAGACAAGTGCTTTCGTGTAGCTTACAGGTACCTCCTGAAACCAGGCACTTGTTTTGGGTTGAGCTGACATTAACAGAAGACAGTGAAATCGGTGGGAGTTAAGGGGTTCTTTGTAAGTCTGCAGAAGCTAAAAGTATCTTCTGAGCTGTGATGAGAAAAGTGACTTTTCTTCCTAGTAAGTAACTAAACAGGGATTATACCGCTATGCTTATAGTAGAACGGTTCAGTAGGGGGTCAAATATCTGCTCGATAGAGCAGCCCATCACCAGGAGTGTCTCTAATTAATCCTGCTGTGCTGTGAAGGGGCATCAATTCTATCAACGTTTTTGGGCAGTCTTTCACTTGTTTCAACAATTATGTGCTACTAACTTACTGTAGCAAGAGTTCATAAAACAGTAGGGTTGAAAACAAATGTTTTTTTCAGGACATATATATTTGTGAATTTGTTACTTTGGCATCTAGGTTTAGGATTAGCCTCAGGTTATTCTGCAGTATGGGAAGCCAGAGTTTTGTTGAGCCCTAATTACACATGTAGAGTAATAATGATACAGTTATCCATTTATAAATGCCTTAATTGATCACTTGACACATAATAATGCTTAGAATTAATGTTTTATGTAGTATGATAAAACTTCCTCTCTTGGTGTAGGTATATAGACCTCAAGAGAGTTAAGTTAATTACTTTGGGAAACAAAAGTAAATTTAAACGTGGGGGTAATTAAATTCTAATCTACAGTGGTAAATTATTTTAGCTACTCTATACAGAATGTAAGTATAGTTTATCTGCTTTTCATTGGAAGTGGCATTGAAGAAGCATAGTAAAATCTTCTAACGAGACCTTTTTCCATTAACAATAAAACAATCCATTGAAACTTGTTATGTTTAAGATGATTTACCATAGTGGGAACATGTGAACAAGACAGAATTACAAGTAAGCACACCTATCCAAGCAAAGAATGATAACACAGCTAGAAAGGCATTCATGGTTATTTCTTTTCTCCTAAACACATTTCTAAAGGAAGCACTTCATCAAAAATTTTAGGGGATTTTTTCATCAGCTTGTCACTAATAAACTTAAGAGTTATTGACAAAATGATTAATTGTGTACCATGTTCATCTGGGACACTAAAGGAACATGTTGCCCTGAAAACACTTGTTTATAATGCCTTTTAAAAGTTCTAAGTAATCCTGCCAATTTAGAGACCCAAACAGTTAAAAGCTGCCTTTTTTCCAAGGAAGATAAAAGGAGGACTTACATACACTAAACCTAATTAAAAAAAAAAAAACAAACAAACAAACAAACAAAAAAAAAAAACAAAAAAAAAAACAGCAGAAAAGACTCAGCTCTGTGATGTCCTTCACTATTGCATTAGAGGATGAAGTCTCGCTCCAAATTTCTTTGATCCCTTCTGGAGGGAGAAAGTATACATATGTGGATGTTTTGATGAGTCACTTCCTGTAGATAGGCTATTTTCTCATCATATTGTCTGTCATTAGCTAGAAGAATTGGAAAATGCTAACATTTTTGATATATGACTGTCCAGTTTGGCTGCACACAGAAATTTTAGGTCTGATTTTCCATTTACCTTGAACCTAACTTGCACAACTGTTTAACTTACAAAAGGGATATTTTCATTCCAGAAAGAGTATGGCTTATGTAAATGGATAGTTTACGGAAAGGCTTTGTCAGAAAGCACTTTAGTAGAAGACTATAACTAGATCAATGGATCCAGAGAAGAATTAGTCATCACTGGAACTAGAAAATATTTGATGTGAATATTTGTTTACCCTTCCTTGCTTGTTCACGTTCTCTCCCTAAGCTGTTTTGTTTTGGTCAAAGATCCAAGGAGTTTCAGTGCTCAAAAGGAAGATTGGAAGTGTGTAGTTCTGAAGTTTTATCACAAGTATCCCATCAAGTTCTCTTTTTAAATTAGCTGTCTTCAGAAACTATCTTTATTAAATTATTGTAAGAACTTTTAATGAAAAAAAAAATATTTCTAGTCATCAGAATTGCAAAGGGAACTTTAAAATATGGCTGAAGAATACCACTAAAGTTAAAATTCAGAACAAGTAAAATCTAATTTAAGGCAGTTTTGTATTTTGGAGATTTTGAAGCATGCATTTTTTAAATTCTGCATTGTCAAAGTGTCTTTTGAGGTTTTTTTTTTTCCCTACCCATGAAAATAATGGATATAAAATAAATTTTCAATATCGGAAAGACACAGTTCTTGATGCTCCTGGTGTCTTGGCATTCCATTAAAAAACTCTCTCATCTACAGGGACCTGCAGTTATTGTGGGAAGGGGTTCTCCCTGTATTCTTGAAATTTAAATGGTGCATAAATAATTTTGAGAATTTTTATGGGAAAGGAGGTTAACTTCTTTAAAATCTTTTCATCGTCTAGCCCAGTATGTTGTACTAAAGCTGTCAAAGTTTTAAATGTATGTGGGTTTTGTTTTTTTCCTACACATGGAACAGTGGCTTTTCAGAGGAGTCTGGTTTTTTCATATTTCCAAATTTAAAAAGCAAAACTGGCACAAATGACAAACACATGGTAGGACAAAAATAATAAAAATATTGCTAAGACAACACAGGTTTTCACGGCAGAAAAGTAAAATTTTAGTATACTGTAGTAACATTTGTTTTGTGATAATATTTTTATGTGCATGTTGTGAGGTGAATTTAGTTACCTTTGCAAAGAGGAGCAGAAGTGTGAGGACAAGAGTTGTCAGTGACATTTGACTTGAATCTATAAACTCTTTTATGTTAGATTTACATTTCTGTAGAAATTTCTGTGTTTGCCCCTTGCTCTAATATCTGAGAATATTCAAACATTAATGTATATATCTTCATATCAGTCTTCTGAGGTAGGAAAATAGTATCGTTTTGACTGAAGAAGGGCAACTGGCAAATAGAAAGATATAAGTGCTTGATTTAAGGGCCTCATCGAGATTAATGCTGCTCTTACTTACGGGGGATTGCTGGTCCAGACACAGACATTTATTAGATTGAGTAAAACTGTGCGCTTGACAGATCTTCTCCTTGGATGAACCTTTTCACAAGGGCCTATTTGTGTAGATGAATTACTGGTATGGGATTGGAAGCAGCTGTGGTCAGCTGTCAACAGCCATGCATTAGCTATGTATAGTTTCAGGTGAGATAGTTGTCATTGTGAAATAGTTCAGCCTTATTAATTTTATAAATTTTGACTTATTGGCATTGATATAGCGATGTGTTAATGCATTGAAATAGTTTGTGACCTGGGACTTGGTGTCACATCAATAGGAAAAATGCTGTTATCTGCTTGTTGGTATATAGACTAAGGTTACGGTTTTGTCTAGCAGCTTCCTTTCTGACTGACTTGGTGGCTATGAGCAAGTCACGTATCAGGAAAATGTGATATCCCTCACTTGAAATTTTCGAAGTAATGTCTATATAGTAGGCAACGAGCATTCTCAGAGACAAAATCTGGTCTGTAGCATGAACTCCCTTAAGACTAGGCTCATCTTAAACCTTCGCTACTTCTGATTTAGTGGCTTTCCTTCACGAACTCCTTTTCTCACAAAAATGCAGCAGCAAGGACCTTTTTATAACAAATCCTTACAGTTGTTCTTCTGGGGAGAGAAAAAAAAAGTGACAAAGTACATATGATAGATGTTCTTTTAGTTTGTTGCTGATGGGTAGTAAAAGTCTCATCAAGAATAGGATTTTCTTCCAAAGATTCCCCAAACTGGCACCATTCTGTTAGACTTGATGATAAAATGCTGTTTAAACCTTCCCTTTGCCCCCCACCCCATCCCTCAAAGTATCTTCTTTTAAAGTTCAAGCTCCCTTTTTTTCCCTGCACAGTATGAAAAACATTTTCATCTTCGAGTTGTATTTATGTGGCTTAGAATGTCTGTCCTGTTAGCTGTCAAAATTCAGATCCCATGTTTCACCTGCAAGTACCCCAGCAAATCCACCTGAGTAATTAGAATAAAAAAATGAGGTCAGTACTCACAGGGACAGGACTAACTGAGCAGTTAGAGATTCTCATTTTCTTCTTCCCTCTCCCATTTCACAATGAAATGTGTTGGCTAGGAAGCCACAGTGAAAGGGCTGCCAACCTGATGAAAAGATTCGAGCTTTCAGAAATGTCCTCGTGCTAAATCAGGAGGAAGCCAAGACCTTTCAGTTTGTTGTGAGAAATCAGAGGCAACAGTCGAGTGGAAAAAGCATCACCTGAGACTGGGAGGATGAAGAAGAGTTAAATCCTAGCTCTGCATTGCTTAGAGTCAGGACTTGGATGGTGTCACCCGATTCATAAATGAATGCCTGTACTACAGGGCCATTGGCTATCTGAGGATGGCATGCAGTGCCTCATTCATTCCTACCTACGCTCTTGCTTTGTTTCAATACAAAATTCCACCCAGAAACATCATAAACCCTTTTTTAGACTAAAGTTTCCTTTAAAAGATTCCAGTGAAAAGTTCATTTCAATTATTGTTCACTTTCTGTAGAAGGAATGTCCTAGTACAAGACCTTTCCCCAAGCAAGCTGGTTTTATTTTCATCTTGAAGGACTAGAATCCAGTGTGTGGCTTTTTCCTTTCCCTGGTTAGCTTGATGCAGTTTTTAATGTGTCCATTATTTGACTGATCTTGAACGGGCTACAGAATGATTTGCTCATACACAGATGTCCATGGAGGCTGACTAGTTTGGCTGTGATCAGATACTGTAATATGTTACATCAGCGATAGACTGGGGACCACGGAGTTTCCCTTCTACAATGAAAAATTAATTAAGCAAGAGGATGGAGGCAGCCTAGTCTTTTAATAATAATCCTCTTAGCCTATGTTACAGACAAACTCTATTAAGTAAGAGATGCTTCTGATGAGCATGAGGCCTAATCTGATCAGAGGCTAAAGTCTGTTCTCTCTGCTGATCCTTGGGTGTCCCATAGCAGAGCAAGAAGTTTCAGGTCTCCAGGATGTTCTAGGACCTCCTCCTGACAGTATTATGTTGAAACAGTGACTGCACTTCTGAATAGCATGTTTCCTTATAATTACAGTCTTGCTATTTCTTTCTCTTCTTTTAATGTGTTTCTCTTGCTTACTTCTTACTTCTCTTTCAGATCAGATCCCCAGCTCAACTGGACTAGGTATAACCACTTAAACCAGGGGAAATGTGCCAATAGACATTTCATAAAGGTATTACCTGACAGGACAAAGTCAAATACCAAAGTCAGAATCTAAAATCAATTGATAATCTCCTCCTCACTTGAACCATAGCTTGATTAGTGTTATTGGCAGTGCCAACAGTTTATTTGGGTTTGATTTGAGCTTCTAAAGAGCAAGATGCAAGGCAGAAATTTACCTTTTCAAAGCAAGAAAGGTCTTTAGAATTGACAGAAGTCCTCTTTCTCTTTTCATCCATGCTTTTAAAAATTTTCTATCTGAGTTTTCTTCCCTTAGTTGTGACACAGGAAAATAATCTCCGTATTTGCTGTATGTTCATAAATGCTTGTACCTACGTATGTTACCAGTTGCTGTTTAAAGCACATTTAAATTATACCTACCCACAAATGTCAGACTACTACCTAGAATTGACATCTTGCTGTAAATCCTGGCCCACCTATCACTCTGCAGAGGACTTATGACTCCAAGAGCACGGCAAGAGCTGACAAAGTGTTCTAGCCTGTGCACTGGCAACACGAGCGGGAGCAGCAGAGGAGATGGACAAGCAGGCAGCTCAGTCCCAGAGAGAGGCAATGCAGAGTGAGAAGCAGCAGGAGAACTGTCAGCAGCAGACTTGAAAGCAGAATACAGATATGTTTGCACATGCCTTCCCTACTTCTGCCTCCCGCCCTCCCTTTCGCCATCTGCCCACGCTGAAATTACCATCACCCACTTTCAGGGCAGACAGTTACTTTCTCCAACTGGCTAGTCGTTTCAGAAGAGCTTCATTGTATGAATATAAAGCAAAAGTTATTAAAACTCTTCCTTCTTTCCATTTCCCCCTCCTGCTGTCTCCCAGCTCCTTTTCTAAAGCTTGGTGTACAGTTAAGCCCTAAAATTATAACAACTTTTCCCTAGCCATGTCATGCTCCCTTTCTTACACCTCTCATTTCTACTATGGTGCTGCACTCAGCATGCAAATAAGTAGTTTTTCTGAGAGGTTTTTCTTTTAAAAGCCTAAATTGTCTCCACCAGTTTATCAGATCATGTCTTCAATAGCACTAGCCTTCATGATTCACAGATGTTCAGTTCCAAGAAGGAAATATATTGATAGTATAGAGTAATTATTGTGTTTTTCAAATATTTATTTATGGCAAGCGTTGTAAGATCTTGTGCATTATGTGCCTCTATCTGCTTACGGATGCAAATCTCTTCTCTTGCTGCTTCCCTAGTTTTTCTTTCATTAGCATCCAGAAGCCTCAGCAATGGCCCAGGATCCTTTAGTTATATGTACTGGAAACAAAAAGGTACCCCATTGAGGAAATAAACACAAGCATAGTGGAACTCTGAGAGCTTTATACTTGTTACCATTTTGCTTTTCCAGATGTTTTGCTGGTTTTGGCAGGGATAGAGTTAATTTTCTTCATAGTAACTAGCATGGGGCTATGTTTTGGATTTGTGCTGAAAACAGTGTTGAAAACACAGGGATGTTTTCACTACTGCTACGCAGTGCTTATACAGAGTCAAGGCCTTCTCTGCTCCTCACCCCACCCCACCAGTGAGCAGGCTGGGGGTGCACAAGAAGTCAGGAGGGGACCCAGCCGAGACAGCTGACCCCAACTGACCAAAGGGATATCCCACACCATATGACATCATGCTCGGTATATAAAGCTGGGGGAAGAAGGAGGAAGGGGGACATTCAGAGTGATGGCATTTGTCTTCTCAAGTCACCGTTACACGTGATGGAGCCCTGCTTTCCTGGAGATGGCTGAACACCTGCCTGCTGATGGGAAGTAGAGAAAGAATTCCTTGTTTTGCTTTGCTTGCGTGCACGGCTTTTGGTTTACCTGTTAAACTGTCTTTATCTCAACCCACGAGTTTTCTCACTTTTACTCTTCCGACTCTCTCCCCCATCCCACCGAGGGGGGAGTGAGCGAGCAGCTGTGTGGTGCTTAGTTGCCGGCTGGCATTAAACCACGACAGATATGTATTAAAGGGGGTATGAATGTTAGCCATTGGAAGTATGTACGCAAATTTCTCATCTCATGAGATTTCTAACCTAATTTTTATTAATTAATCTTAATGCTGATGGAATGTGTTCATTTAAATGATGCAGACTGGATTCCTTTTTTCCCTTCACTAGAAACATTACTGATGTAGCAGCTGCTGTACAGTTGTCTGCAGCAAAATGCATGCAGAAAGTTACAACATACTACGTCGACTGTTTCTGTTCGAACACTGCAGGCTCTTTGCTGAAGACAGGTTTTTCTTACAGTTTAAAATAAAATTATACAACACATATATATGCACATGTATACGCATATACATTTTTGTACCTACACATATATGCACACATAAAAATAGTCTAAAAGCCAGAACAGTCACTGGAATTCTATTTACAAAGTAGAATAAGACTCTACATATAAATCAGCTTGACCTTATAGGTGGCATCTAAAGTAGTCCAGCACATTAGTAAATTAGGAGCAGGAGTGCAGAAAATGTAAGGAAATCAGACATAACTGCCCTGAAATTAAAATATACTTTCTCTTTGGAGGGCAAGCATTGATCCTTAGGGCAGCATCAACAATTTTATAACATGCTCAGAAGCAGATACCTCAGTGGCACAGCATCACAAGTAGCTGCGCACAATATGTTTGCCCTCCAGTAGAATAAATAGTGTGGCGGGAAAAAACATAGACAAGCACATTTCCTCCTGTGATGCAAGCTCATCCTTTTCATAAAATAAGAGGGGGTTAGGGTAGGAGAAATAAGTGGAACGTCCTACTGCTGAACAAATGCCCTAAATAACTGTTATAAACAATCCTAAAGCAACCACAGAAAAGTCTGTGTTTTGAGATAATAATGCTGGAAGGAATACTTGAGATGGACTGTTTGCTCTCTCTAGATGTATACCTAAGAAGGATTTTTATGAATGGTATGGTTGTGTTTGGTTTTTAAGTCTAATGTAAAGAAGCTATATCGGCTTATCAAAAGAGGACTGAGGTTTACCCTTCAAATAAACCACACGCACAAAAAACCCAAGGTTCTCATAAAATGCAGAGTTAACTTGAGGACTTTATCTGGTATTTGCTAGAGGATAGGCTGAGGAAAACATCAAGCACTCAGTGTTTAATCAAAACTTAGCCATAGGACATTAAGTTGGCACATCTGTTTTGAAATTAAACTAGACACGCAGTCATCTATCTTTTTGTTTATCCTTTGTTGATTTCTAGACATCTTCATCTGAATTTGTAATCAGACTCCTGTAGATGATGAATATGTAAAAGTCAGTTGTCTTGTAGCTTTGATAATGGCCTGAAGATGTAATAGCATCCACTACATAGGAACAATTAATATCTCTTATTAGACTATCTGGGGAAAAAAACCCACACCAGTTTTTTGCCTCATCAGACAGAGGAAAAGCAATATAACTACACCTAAAAACAGGTGTAGAGCGCCTGTGCTTAACCTGTATTTTTGCTGGAAGTTTTGCTTATCAGGTCTGCAGGAGAGCAGATCTGCGGGAGCCTAGATCTGCTGGAGCCTGAAAGCATGCCTGTTTCTTCCAGCTGGTCCCATCAATGCACGCTATCTCTGGCTCACCAAGTCTGTCTCCCTAGCTATAAATATTAAAAGGGCAAAGATATTTTCTCTGACACTTTATTAATAATCACATAGCACTTGTATATTGCCCACAACATACTAGAAAAACATGAATCCTCTCAGCTGTCAGAAGTGGCTGCATTTAAGGTGGGAAAATGCAGACAGAAGGGAAAAAGTGTGCTATCACAGGCTCAATGAATTTAATATCATTGATCCTTGGTTCCAGTTTGCCCTTAGTTTATTTCATATAGCCCAAGTCAGTAACAGTGAAGAACCAGTTTTCTAAAAATAGTCATGTAGCCAGAAATGCCAATGCACAAAATGTATTTGGACTACATACTTGAAGAGTGTAAAACAGTCTGTGTTACATCTGTAGAATGATATCTTGATCATCTTCCAATGTGTGTATAGGAAATTTAGATTCCTAATAACAGTTCACCACAAGCTTCCTTTATATAGTTAGCATCCCTCAAATCAGTAATAGTAAACCTAAATCAGAAGAAGAAAAGCAAAAATCTATTATCTATGTTCAACTAATTAAAGCTCTTTTCTGCCCCCATTATTTCAAATTATTTCATATATATTTCTTATTTTAATGAAATATAAATTATAAATGGTGTTAACATTTGTCTGTATCTTCTGTGTCTACTAGTTACTGATTTCTATCAGAAGGATTTCCATTACTCTCTCAGTCTACCATCAAATGCTTTTAAAGCAAACTTTTCATGTTTAAAAATGTTTCCTAGTTTCTTCAGAAAACAGAATTTCTTGTTTAATACAAGCTTGAGGTGTATATTATCCAAGTTTTTACTCTGTGTCTTAATGATACTATAAAGAGAAAGTCTCTGAATACTGTCTTTTTGTTTTCTGATGTTGTCCTATATGGTGCAAATTACTATCTAACTAATCAATTATGTTATTTTTGGTGTAGCAGCTATAGGAGTGTCTGTTTATGGACATTCACAGTATTGTTTATCCTCTTCTGCATTAAAATAGCTAACAAGTAGCAAACTGGAAGAACTTGAAATGGTTTTTGAGGACTAGCTGAAACAGCATTTCGTGCTGACTACTGTTATGCATTATGTAAATGCCTGGCTGAGAAAACAAGAATAATGTTAAGGAAACAAAGGATAATTCCTTCAGGTACACCTTTCTAGGCTTGTGTGTTAAAGTGTGAAGAGCTCACCTGGAAAAATCCTGGGAAATGAATCTTTTTCAGTATTTCCATGCCAGGGGATGGTCTTAATTGGCCAAGCACCTTCTGCTAGTTGCTGCTGCTCTTTCAAATCCCGGCTGGGGAATGAATTGAGTGGGGTTCAACCTCAGCAATGGTTTGCTTGTTCAGGGTAATAACAACATCAAACTAACCATAATTTGTGGTGGTGTCTAATTTGAACTTTGGGATACCTCTCTGCAGAGCATTGCCTGGTAACTGGAACTTTGGGTTAACGTTTTTCTTGGCACCTGATTCTGCTGCAGTCAAAAGCATTGCAAGTTCACAAATACCTTTCTATTATTTGGTCATTTAAGTGTCCAAGGAGGAATGGGATCTAGCTTGTTCCCTCATCTAGTTTCTTATGCAGGACTAAGAAGTCTGAAAAGCAGTAACTCAACAAAGCTGCTTAAGTATTTTGATCTGGCTGGGAACATGCTCAAGATGATCTCTTGAGGAAGCAGGTAGGTGCTATTTTTACTGCAGTGAAAGATCCTGTCTAATCTACCAAGAGAAAGTGGGGATAAGTCACCAAGATGGGCTAGATGTTTCATTTTCTGCCATTTACTTCTGCTTGAGGACTGACTGTCTTCATATGTTACTTGATATCTGGGTATTTGTTAATTTTTATTAAAAAGTATTGTTTAAACACAAACTTTGCTGGGGTTGATGTAGGACTTTACACTTGTCCTGAGCCACGAGGACTCTGGTAAAAGTGCTTTGAAATTGCCAGGCAGTGGCGATAACTTAAATTTCATGTTGTGAAGCAGGTCGAAAAGTTTGTATCAGTATAATGATTTAATGTGCACCTATTTAAACATCTGAAGTTCTTAAGACGTCTATTTTTACTACTTCTGTTTGCCTTGAATGAGTGTTTCTTTCTTAATTATGATTTTACGTACTAGGTAGCACTAATAGTGCATTAGATCTAATATCCTGTCTTTCGCATTAATCTGTACTTAATTCTTTGGAGAAAAATGAAAAGTCTATGGTGCCTTTGAGAGGTTGAGATATACTCTGTGGGAACAGGCATTTGACTCCTGTTATCTACAGTCCTCAGCCAGCTCCCTGAAACATCAATTGTGACTACTCTTGCCTTAATAAGAGTAATATGCATCAAAGGTCCTGAGGGTAGCCAGGCACCTTGTAAATCCAGAACAAGTTGGATGAAAAAGACAAAATGTAAACTGACCCTTAGGGGATGAAGGTGTAAAATTCCTTTGTGTTTCAAATCCTTATTGAATAGAAGCTGGGATTTGGGGAGTTTACAAACTTATAGTTAATTTTTGTACTTTATCTTGTTTGTAAGTGCTTTCAAGTGCTGCAAATCTGTAATATGTTTTCCTTAGTTTACAAAGAATTTGATACATGTTCTTTGTTTTGTGAAAGATTTTCTAATAACTAAGCTTAACCTGTACTGTATTCAAAAATTCATCACCACCTATAAGGGGGTTACAGATTGAGGACTGTTAAGAGTATTTACTGTTTCTTTTGGAAAGCACTAACCTTCAAATTCATAACTGGTATCACACATATGTAGAGTTTTAGGGGGGTTTGAATATCAGAATTTGATGTAGGGTGATGTTCACAGACATGCCATCATTACCTGGATTTTTTTTTTAAATAGTAGAATATTATAAATAACTTTCATTTTGAAATGATCTGGTAAAGGGCAGCATTGCTGCAGCAAAATCCATGGTTAATACAAACAATTGTTTTTGTTAGCTCTTGTTGCTCAATGAACTTTTTCATACACAAATGGCTAAGTAAATCTGCTAAAAGCTTCATCTAGTGGCTTTTAGGTTAGGGTACCCTAGTGGAGCAGAAAGAAATACTACCAGTATCTTTTTTGTGCCTGAGCAACAAATACACAGATGGCTTCAGCTCCAGGGCTGATTACCCAGTACGTTTTACAATGAAAATGAGTGTTATATGAATTTATTTATTTTAGATGAACACTGTTTCAATATGACACTCTTACTTCAGATCAATGACAAGTCAGTGATAATGCTAATACTCTGCACTGAAAACTAACACCTGCTTTTAGTATTGATTTTCATTGAATGTGTAGCTGGGTGTTGTGTTAGCAATATGTTTTTGGAGAGACTTCTAATGTTATAACCTTATCAACAGCTACACAAACTTCCAGAGATATTTGACCTGGGGTAAAAGTTTACAGTGTGTATTTATAGCTAGCACCAGAGTTAAATGGATTTTAAAATGGATTCGTGTAGTCATGCTAGCCTGCTTCTGAGGTTATCAGTACGGCAGGTGAGCTTGTTTGCTTGTTATTATACGTGAGCAATAGTTATGAGCTCTAGTTAAAGACTAGAGCCAACAGACTCCTGCTCATAAACCAGGATGGTAAGGTTCAGGCCATTCAGTAGATCTCACCTCCTCTTCCCCCATGCATTAATAATGGTTTCTTTGTGTCATGTGGATATGTTGTTTCTTAAGGCTTGCATAGGAAAACAAGGATCAGAAAATCAGAGCTTCTTGATACAAGACATTTTCTAGTTATTGGCACAGACTCTTTTTTAAAGATACAGAGAAGTTGCGTGTGTGGCGTCATGTTCAAACAAAGTATTGCTTATATATTCCTTATAATGGGATCTATACTGAGGAAAACATTTAATCCTGTAAACTCAATTGCCCTTTTGCCCCCTCATATTCAGACCCAGAGCTTAAACCTGTCTTATCTGAGAGTGGCAAGATTGAAGGTGCGTTCTACTTTCCTGCGTTTCCTGCCGGTTAGCCTCAGTCAGCCAACAAACCTGTGCTGGCATTCTGGCGCCTAATTCTTCTACATAGGCTAGTCAACCTAGACACTCAAACACTTTTCTTTCCTGGTTGCAGAGATCTCAGAAAGGCACAGGGTGTATTCCAACATACAAACTGCATCTAGGACTATCACATGGACTTTTATAGTATATGCAAGTTGCTTGAATAATTGGTCTTAATGTAAACTTTTTGCTAGTTAACTCCAGAGATGATGCTGTTTGACCAAAGCAAAAGGAGTATCATGCCAGCGTGCTTGTCCTGCATTTGCTTGTAAGTACATGGAATATTCAAGTTGTGAATTATTTTCAAAATCCTTCTATTTAATTTGATGACTGGGTTTTTTTCCCCATTTGTTTGATCAAAATCCACAAAACCTACATCACATCTGTTGGTTATTTATTTCCCTTTGAGCATCTATCACTGTAATCTTCCATCATGGAGTCTGTGATGCAAGCACGTGCACAAAGCCAAAAAAATCTTGGGTGAGAACACACAAGGAAAAGCAATGCTGATGAGAGATGACTGCAGTGAAATGCTGATGAATGAGACATTGATATTACAAGATCTGGCAAGTGCATTGTGCTTTGCAAACTGATATGCTGACCTAAGGGTCATGCAGACAAAAAGCTAAACTGCTCATTTCAATCAAAGTAATGGGAATAGGCATGCTACAAATAAAAGGATGCTGTCAAGCTACCTTTCTAGCACAATCTGCATGTCAATAGAACAAGTTTACTTTCTACGAGTATATGAGTGCAACCTTCAGAAAACTATTACTTTCCATTGATGAGTATATTTCAGAAATAGTTCATCACAGTATTAGGAATCACTTGGACTGGTCAGAAGATGAGAATTATATTTATACATATTGAGATTTCTTCACCTGGCTACCCTTTGGAATGGGATAGAGTAATTAGCACTTGATTTTTTTTCCTTCAAAAAATTGTTGAGTATAGTCTAGAATAGGGAACTGCTTCATGGTTAAGATTCCCTCCTTGGAGGTATGAGATAAAGATTCATACTCGTGAATTACTCAAATACCTGTAGGTGGGAAAACTGGTTCAACTGACTACCCTAACCATTGGCTGTTCATTTGAGCCTCTCTCCTCTTTCTTCTCCTCTCCATCCCTCTGAATTTACTTGTGGTCTCTGAAATCATGACAGTTTTACTGGAGCTGATAGGTCACCACTAAGTTTGTGAGAAAAGGCTTAATTTTTTTTCCCTTTTTGTCTGAAAAAATCCTGGCCAAGTTTAACAGTTACATGTGCATATGAAACTTGATCTTTATGCAGTGCAGTGCTTGCACTAAGATTGTGTTCATTTATATCACTAAAAAGAGACAGAACAGCTTACACAAAAATAGAATGAAATATGTTAAATCAACCACACTGTAAATTTGTGACCATCTTATTAAATGGTGACAGTCCAATATGCCTTGTTTTGTCTAGTGTCTTTCAGTACATGTGGAAAATGTTAGAAAATAAAGTTGCAAAATCTTAATTCATCGGTTACAAAGCATGCTGCTACATGTTGATATAGAAATATTTTGTGCAACCGATGTTCTGGTGGGCTTTGTAAAGCTATAAGGTATTTGATACAAATTGAGGTTTTTCTACAGGAGATGTTCAATATCTTTAAGGAAAAGTTTGGGGTATTTTAGTCAGCAATTGCAATATAAAATATGTTCTTTGTTAATGCCTTAGTGTAATATTAAGTAATTCATTCATAGAGAGGCAAAAAGAGAAGTGTTTGCTATAGCTACTTATTTAATGTTCTGTAACCACTTATAAGATGAGAATGCTATTGCAAAAGAGAATTTATTTATAAAGTAACACCTATTTTTGGAGTGTGGTAAATGTATTTGGTTGCTTCAGCCAGTGAATTGAAATACAATTTAGCTGGCACACATCTAGGAATGACACCTAACTTTTAGCGGTGTAGTGTTCAAATATTTAATAGACACTTTGGAAATGGGGACATATGTACAATGTTGCCTGTCACAGCTTGCCTTTGATATCTCCTATATCTTCTATATATTAATTGTATGCACATCTCAGTAGAGGATAATAAATACTTTGTTATCTGTACTGTGAATGAGGAATCTATGTGGGAATCTGGTAACAGGAGTAATTTAAGAAACCAAGTTGCTGCCAAAATTAACAAACTAGATATGTATATATGAGTCTGTTATAATAATACTAGGGGGAGGGTTTTCTGTGCTATCCAGTAGGTAATTCTGTATTTAAGGTTGTCCTCTTACTTATGGATGTCTTTCTTCCCATATTATAAAATAAACAAATGTAAATTGCAAAGAGTTATGCATGTGTGGAAATAGTATCATGAAAGAGTATCTAATGATTGATGTCAACTTCTTCCTCCTCTTCAGTGTTTCATCTCATCTCCCTGCATGCCCTAGCTGGAATTTGTAGTTTGGGAGCCACGTTATTCAATGTATTCCTGCTAAATTGTGTGAGACATTTCTATGCATGAAGACTTCTGGGGTCGAGACTTTCCTAAATGGGTCTGATTGGGCTGAATCAGTGCTACTTCTGATTCAGACTGAGCGGCATAAAAGACTTCCAACCGTTATTAATTCAAACTCAGCAGCCCTCAGGATCAGGCACAGTGTTTAATGTATGTTTTACCACAGTATTTGTGTAAAGCTATTAATTGAAACTATTTGTAGGATCTGTGCAGAGTAAGACTTTGTACTGATGATGAATGGCTTCATTGTACTAGGTCATTATGGTCCTAAGTAATTTTGTTGGTTGGTACTTTTCATTTTATACCTGAAATCAAATAAAAATGATGAATTGTAGAGAATAAAAAAAGTATAATTGTCACAATAGGTTATTACACCCTGTGATTGGAGGTAATGAATTGCAGCAGGAATTAAAGACAAAGGTATACCGATTAAACTGAATTTAATCTGCCTATGTAGCGAAATAGATATTTCTGTCTGGTTGTAATCTTCTCAGGTTATCCAAAGATAATATGGAATCCACAGCCCATGCATCTTTAAACTAATAATGTTCAAGTGGCTTAACCCCATGGGTTTGATTCATAACAAGTATTAGGTCATCATCAGTGTGGGTAAGTGTAAAATCAAACCACAACCAAAATCAGCCCTGCCCAAATGTGCTAAACAGCCTTTTGTAAATCTGTGCTTATATATAGCCTACCTCCAAAGACTCATCAGGCAAAATAAGTCCTATTCAGAACACAGAAACATCCTAAATATCAATGCTCAGCATCGCTTAGTATGCTCAGAGCATTGAAAATAGGAGTTAGTAAACTGGCAGGTATTTGATATGGCCACTGTTCAGACTAAACTGGATGTTGCAGCAAAAGGAATGTATATCCTCCTCCTGCCCCCTTGCCCCCTCTCTTTTTCAGTAAATGCATTAAGGTTTAAGTCCGCATTCTGTAAAATCCCTGATGGGGGATTACAGCTGGAACAGGAGTAGGACCAGTTTGATACCTCATAACTTGTGAATTGTTCTATTATTCAGTGATACAACAGTATCTGAAATGATTGTGTTGCATCTTTTCAATGTTTTATCACATTCTTGTCAGCATGTGTTTATAAGGAAAAAACTAAAGAATTCTAGAAGCAGATAAGGTAATCTAATTCTTTAAAAAATTAGTCACAAAGAGAATTCATTTTTATTTTGTGACAAGGGAGGTAAATTGTGCTTCCTGCATTAATAGTTGGCACTTGCTACATAGGAGATTTCCTTTCTTGAGTATGCAGGATGCTTTATGAATAAAGCTAACCATACTCTCCCCTAGCAAATATATTCATCTGTAACCTGACAAAGGTTTAAGAATGATCTTGTAGGTTGAAATTTTTTGTCTTCTAACTCTCTAAAAAGGCTTTAGAAATAACACCATGCAGTTCTTAGCAAGAAGCCTGTTAGCTAGCTTTTGTTTAGATTGCAAGTCCTTTACTTTTCAATTTCTTTTACCCATTAAAAATAAAAAACCCAGCAACCCAGCACTCTGAATAAAATCATTCTAGGAGCTGTAAAAGTTTGAATTCACAGTACAAAAGGGAATGTTGCTCATGCAGGGATTGTTGAATGCTAGTAAGTTTGACACATCAACTTGCTGCAGCTCCTTACAAGCCTTGTAATTCAAAAAGTTCACCTTGAAGTTTGCATATAATTTTGCCTTTCATTGTATATGTAGCTTTTATTGTTAATACTGGCATTCTTTTACAGACCAAGAATGAGCCAATCACATTTGAGTAGCAGCCTTGTCAACACATTAATTTCTGTTGGTAATTTTTTTTGTCCCTAGGTCACTTTTCCCCCCCTAACTTCAGTTACCATGCTATAATCTTATTTTATTTTCTTTCTCCTGTAACTCCCACTATTGTCAACAGGCATTGCTTTTCCAGTTAAACATGCTACTTACTGTGCTTTTTGTATTTCAGCCTAGTTTTGGACTAGTCTTCTTTCTTTTACAGCTCTTATAATGCTACAGTTTTATTGTTTCTTTTTTCAACTATTTCAACATACAGCCTGTATTTCTGCTTCAGCTTTTTCTCTTTCACTAGAGCTTCTATGCACCTTGCTTGTTTTTCACATGCTTTCTTGTCCTACCCTTGCACCACTATTGCTAACTACCCGTCATCTCCTCATCTCCTGGGCTAGGATCCTGAATGTTTCAGATCAATTACTTAGAAGTTGAGTAGAAGGTTTACGCAACCTTTGGGATTTTATGTTTAGGCAGTTGCCAGTAAAAAGAATGGAAGGCAAATACACAGAAGTTGCAGTGAAGGGTTAAAATTAATCAGTAAAACATTTTTGTACCTCTCTCGTTATATTGTTCTACTGGATGAAGCATTACTCATATTATTTCTGAAAATAAACTAGGAAATTTGGAAAAGTAAGGATTTCCTTATGAATTTAAATGGAAATCTTGTGGGTAATATTTCTAGGGGCCCCAAACGAATAACCTTTACATTGCTTTCAACTCTTCTCATGCATTTTAATAGCGTGTGTGAAGAGGTATAAAATACAAAATGCTAAGCAAACAAATAAATCAAATGCTTAGACAATGAAATATTAATTTAATCGGTATTTAAAAACACCTTGTGAGGCTAAGATGTGTATATCTTAGTCTCAGACTTGGAAATGAGTATGCATCTAAGTAAGGTATAATGTCACACACAAAATAGTATTTCAAGAGTGTTAAAAGAAAAGACTGGAAAGACAATACTTGGGGTTTAGCCTCTGTGGAAAGGTAAATGAGATTTCTACAATTTTATTTTGTGTTGATATACTTTAATCCTTCCCTCCTCTCCCCCCTCGCCCCTGTTTGTTAGGCTGTCTTGCATGTAAATGGTAAAATTTTCACGTGACACTTTCAATAACAGTCTTAAATTTTGAAAAATGTGTATATCTCTCTGAAAACATAGTCTGAGATATAAGCATATAAAAATAACTTGAAGCAAAATTAGTTCACCTGACTAACTTCTCTCTAGAAAGCATTTCATCTCTATTTGCTCCTCTCCAGAAGACAGCTGGGTACAGGGAAGGAAGATAAACACCCCTGTCTTTACTTCTCAGGAAAATACCTCAACCATGACGAAGAGGGATTGCCTAGAGGCATGAAAGATGTGGTGCAAAACATCTATTCAATCTTTGTCTCTTCTACAGTCACCACTTAATGCAAGTTTATATTATGAAGCTTTTCATGAAGATGACTTTTCAGGTGAGAACTGGGCTGAGACCAATTTGCTTTACTCAGCCCACTGGACAGGCATCTGTCAGAAGGTAACAATATTCGGTGGTTGTTTTGAACTTGCAGCAGTGTTGAACATCTCTAGAGCTGAAGCTATTGGAAAGAAGCTAGAGGAAGACAGTGTGGTGTTATGCGAGTGCCAGATGGGAGAGCTGGATCGTGGGAGAACGAGTAAAGCTACTTAGCTCAGCCTGTCTGCTCTAAGCTCAGAGTTCCTAACGTCCAATTCCTAGGCTAATACTTATTTTTGAAGAACTGTTTTCAGTAGCTTTGTGGGATGGACAATGGATTTTTTTGATCTGTCTTCCACCTATGATGTTCTGTTCCTAAATACTGTAGGGCCACATTACATTTCTGCTGACAACATCTGTAATTTAACATAATCATGGCTACCTAGATATTTTAAGGTGAGCACCACATAAAAAAGAAATAAATATTCACATTGCAGTAGCAGCATTGGGGTCATTTGCTTTCATTCATTCCATAAAACATCAAAAAAGTGAAGGGATCATGTTGTGCTGAATGCATGATTGTGTTAAGGGAGTGGTACAAAACCATGTTTTAGGTGGATGATCTGGTGAATGATAGCAATACAGAAATTAAGAAGGGAGAAAGGGATTTATGCTTTAACTGAAGAAAATCACAAATACTGATTTGTTCTTTAGCTAAATATACCATCTTCTCATTTATTCTTTTTAGATAGGAAGAAGCAACTCAGTGTCACATCAGATGATGAAATTAAGTTTTTTATTCCCTGCCTAAATCTTCCACATGGTAGCAATGTAAGTACATTGTGATAATAAATATATTTTTGCTAAAAGGTCTCTGACATCTCTCTGCAGGAACTCTCTGTCAGATAAAGTTCAAATTTTGATAATTTAGCTAAGTAAATCTTTTGGGCAGAATAAAAAAGCATAAGTTGTCATTCTTTCTTACATAAATACTACTTAACAATTTCTGCAGTTATTTTGAGGCTTTGAATGCTTCAGAATATGTCTTGGATTGGTTAAGATAAAGTTGGCTGGACCACCAGGTTGTAATCAGCACCATGAAGTTCAGCTGGAGGTTGGTCACTACTGGTGTCCCTCAAGGTGTCAGGACCCTGGGGACAGCCACAGGCCTTAATTTACCCAACCAACCCCACTAGGACCTCCACCCAGGTCCCCTCTGCCCCCAGCCCCAGGGCACTATTTCAGCTGAGGAGGTCACCCAAGCGGTGCCATGTATGTGCCCAGGCCCATGTACGTGCCCAGCCCAAGCTCCTGCTGCCCTCACTTAGTCACTGCACTTCCCGAATTGGTGCTAGACCCGACCCATTACCTCACCTTGCCTGAGGTTTACTGGTCTGTCAAAGGACCCTGTCGCTGTCACCAGACCAATCCTGCTCGGAGCCTGTGGGCCTGCGCCCTGCCTGCGTTGTGGCCACCCTCCACTGCTGCCGCATCTTTCCTTGTGGCGCAGCCCTGCTGCTCCTGCCCACCGACCCAGGGGGCCAGTACTGTTTAATGTTTCCATTAACAACCTGAGTGACGGCAGAGAGGACACGGTTAGGAAATCGGCAGATGATAGTAGGTTGGAGGGAGTGGTCAATGTGTTGGAGGGCAGGGGTGCCCTTCAGAAGGACCTCAACAGGCTGGAGAAACAGGCCGGCAGCAACCTCTGGGGAGTTCAGCAGTGGCGAGGGCCCCGTCCTGCGGCTGGACTGGAGCACAGCAAGTTGAACATGAGTCAGTGGTGTGTCTTTACAGCAGGGAAGGTCAACCATGTCCTGGGCTGTTAGCAGGAGTGCAGCCAGCAGGCTGAAGGCAGAGATCCTTCCCCTCTGTTTGGCACTGGTGAGACCGCATCTGGAGCACTGTGCCCGCTTTGGGGCTCCCCAGCAGGAGACAGAGGCTGAGGTAGTGCATGGAGCCCAGCGGTGGGCCGCCACGCTGGTCAGGGCTGGAGCACAGGGTGTGTGAGGAGAGGCTGCAAGAGCTGGGCTGGTTCAGCCTGGAGAAGGGAAGGCTGAAGGGAGGGAGCCCTTATTGCTGCCTGCTGGGAGGATGTAAGGGAAACAGAGCCAGACCCTCTTCAGAAGGGCACGGTCACGGGATGAGGGGGAACAGACACAAGCTGCAAAGAAGGAAATTCCCATTTGGAATTGGGGAAAATAAATGTTCATAAAGAATTGGAGCAGGTTGCTCAGAGAAGCTGAAGAATCTCTACCATTGGAGATAATTGAAGCTTGACTGGGTAAGGCCCTGAGCAGCCTGATTTAATTCTGAAGTTGGATCTGAGATCATCAAAGTAGGTCCTGTTCTGAGCAGGGGGTTAGACTAGATAACCTTACAAATGGGTAAGCTGAGGCAGCAGTTAAATAGGCTGCTTAAGGCAATAAAGCTATTTAGTGGCACCAGATTTCAGTAAATATTTGCTTTAAGCCTTTCTTGTTCCTTGTTTGAAATGTGCCTTCATATATTCTCATAGAATCTGTGTTCTTCTTAACTTACTGTGACAACTTTTTTTTAGCAGACTACTGATCTATGAGTTGCTAAGCAATACTGAGTATGCAGCTACTTGCGTGCTCTTCGGGCTTTTTTTTAAATTTTATTTTAAAAAAAACAGCCCTTGCCTATTTTCATTTATCACAACGAGCAGGTCACCATGTCAGGAAGGCATGACAGTTTCATTGCATATGCGAATGTACAAGGTTAACCATTGTCTTTAGGCAGACAAAAGAATGACATGTAAATATGCATCCATTGATTCCAGCTGATATCTAGTTTTAATAAATTATTGTTCAAATAAATGTGGGGAAAAAGGTAAACTGATCTTACATATATACATACATATGCATATATACATACACCAGACTGATTTGTTTAAAAAAAGCTCCAACATATAGGAACTGGAAGTTGTTGACTTTATGGAGCTACTGGAGGAATTTGCATTTACAGCTCCTCAGCCAGGCTGTGTGCCGACACAGCGTTCCTTTCACATTGGTCAGCTTCTGCGTTACAGGTGCCACAGTCTGTTTTGTAAGTGCTGTTTAATGCCTTCTACTGCCTTACAAGTGTATGGAGATCATTTACACCAATTCAATAAAATAGTAGGTTAGATCCTTCACGTTTATATTTAAAGGCTTTCTAAAGCCCTTAGTAACTGTAATTGATGGGCATGTTACCTGAAAGTAAATTGCTAATCATATTTCTCTGAGCCTTGAAACTTTTGCTCTACACAATACCTAATGTAGCAGTGGTAAATATTTTAAAATTTAAAGCTGTAACAGTATATTTGCAAGTCTTACAGCCCCTGAAGTCTGTTAAAGTCAGGGACAGGGACTCTACATATGACGTCAGTCAGTCTCTGTCTCCCCTCTCTTGTATTTTTAATTGAAAAATTATGACTCAAAGCAGAGATGAAAGATTCAAATTGTAGTCCATTTACTAGAAAGAAGCTCATGCTATTTATGATGTTTAATTTTTCTTTAAAATACGGGAAGAGACTTCTGCTGAGTGCTTGTATATAGCACAGCTGTAAATTTCTGTTTATCTGCTGTGCCCCAGTTTGTGTGTCTGCATTTCTCGTCTTGTTGTGATTACTGAAGAATGTTTTTTTCTTTATTTTTGAGAGCTCTACAGTGCTGGCATTTATCAAGAGAAGACACACAGCACAGCCTTGCACAAATAATGGCACTGGCCCAAGTACAGCTGAGGTGGTTGCCAGCACAACTCCATTGAAGTCAAAGGAATTGCACCATGGGTAAGTTTGGCCATCGGCTCGAGTTATGTAGGACTTTAACAGGACAATTTTCAGTAATGCATCAGCTGTTTAAAGTAGTCAAGTCTGGTTTTGCTTTTTAGTTGAGTATTGTATTTGAGCTATTTCAAATAAAAGAGCTGAACTTCTGCTCAATGGAGTGAATGGGGTTTTTCTTAGCAGACTACTTTTGCACTTTGTTCTCACTTAACCTGCCTGAGTGCTAAATAACTCGATTTCATGAAATGGCATGTCAATAGTACTGGGGTCCAGTGAATTCCTGGGAAGAAGCACTGTGCTGAATATTTTGTGGGGTTTGTGTTCTGCTTTTGTACTTAACATATTGCATTTTAAGTGATAAGATGGTGCCTGTTGCCTGTATGCAAGCATTCTTTTGTACCGTCATCAGAAATCTGCAAACAGCACTGATTTTTAATGGTACCTGTTTTGGTTCGTCTTGTTGGCTGTCATATGGATCCACTTGTAGTAATCAGCCTGCTAAACAAAGAACAAATAAGTAAACAACTTATATTGTTCAAGGACAGAATAAACTGTGCTAAGCATTTAGTAGTAGGGCAGGTCAGGAAGTTTATAATAGACCTAATTTACATATTAAGAAGCCAGATATTTATCAGAGGAAGCCAAATGAGATTTGGATGTTAAATTTTGGGGGTATGAAAGAATGGCAATTTGATCCAGACCTCAGATTCATATTGCTAAGTACTGCTGAGTAAGTGCCTCAGCATTAAATATAGGTGCCTGTCACCTGAAATTCATTAGAATTCATGGCTGGTTTTAATCAGTCATTGCTAGCCCATGATTGTATTACATATTTTTCAACAGTAGGTATTTTTCTTAAACTTCAGGTGTCAGAGTCAAATAGTGAGGTGAGAAATTGTGGCATATGTTTAAAGCAAGTAGCCACACAGATATGTCTTGGGACTTGAAGAAGTAATTGCCCTCAAAAAAACAATAAAAAGCTAGTTAGCAATTGCAAAGGATCCCAATGATGTTTTGTTTTGTTTTGTTTTTTAAATCTCAAATTTTATGCCAATATTTCCAAGCTTTGTTGGGGGAATGGAGATGATGTTGAGTAAAAACAACTTGTAGAAAACACTGTGTGAAGGGACAATTAGAAAGCCATCCAATCCACAGCTCAAGCTTGTGCAACTTTGTGTGAGTTTTACATTTTATAAAATAACTTTGCTTCCTCAATAGGTAAAAAACAAAACAAAACCAACCCCTCTTGGAAAAAATTGTAATTTAAAATGACAAATCTGTTTAAAAGTTTGTTACAGTACATCCAAAATTTGTGTTTCAGTGACTGTAAATTATAAATACAACATTCTTGCTTATCAGTAGGCAAGAGTTACATACGATCTTGAAGAAGAATATCTACCCCTAAAATAGAAATGTAGCTAGTTCCTGTAGTGTAGTTAATCTAGCGATTTCAGCCCCCAATCATTTGATAGCTCTAGAAGAAATGCACCTGATGATAACACTGGAGAATTTGAGGGAAAAGTTTGAAGAAGATTTACCTCTTTCACATAAACAAACAAACAAAACTACATTTTTAAAAAAGGATACCATTAAATAAGAAATACGCGTTTCATTCATTGTTTTGACAGTATAATTTACTCTAACTTATGCTATGAATATATTGGATAGAGATTTGGGGGGAAAAAAAACCAAAAAACAGCAAAAAAAACCCCAAAACAGAACCAACCCCAAACCTGCATCTGCTTTTATGTAAAGAGGAGTAGAAAAAGAGTAGAAAAGTGATGAAGTAAATGTGTTATTCTAACCACAAGGATAAGGAAAGCAATAAGGATTAATCCTGGAGAAAATGCATCCCTTTATCTGTTCATTTCCATGAATCAAGTTGCCTTCTCACCATATACTTCCATGCTAAATAAAGGTCCATGCAGTAGCCCCCAGTGTTATTCTGTTGTAGGGGCTGTATGTCGTATGAGTGTGAGCTCCTAGAGTCCCGTACCAGTGTATGTCTATATTCAGCTTTCTTGTAAGCCATAGCCTGGAGCTAATACTCACTCTCATGTACAATTTGTTCCATTAGCTACTGTTAGCCAAACAAATCAGATTGCTGGAGAAACGCAACAGGATCTGTAATTGTCTCTTCCTTAGAGTCATGTTTCACTGCAAGCAGTCAGCACGTAAAGCATTCTTTATACTTGGCTCCCAGATCTTCAGAGATTATGTGCTAGCGACAGCAGAGACACCTTTTAACCACCATGGCCATAGCCTTAACTCTCTCAGAGGTAAAAAACAATGTTAGATAGATGACGAAGCAGAAACATACCATGTTCTGCAGTGACAATTTTTAATGAGTTTACCAAGTTAGTTAATTTCTAAGTAATATAAATGTTTCACTGGAAAATCGGTCCTGCTTTTATTAATGGGCAAATTACAGAAAAAGAAACTATATCAACTGTATATAAACTGTCTGTGACAAACTACAGTAAGTAAGATCTCCAAACAGGAGAAACACCCCAGAGAAGCTAGGTGGTCCTTTCTTTGCCTAAAGCTGCTATTGCCAATCTACTAAGCTAAATACACATTTCACAGCTTGTTGCTTCTTGAATACATTCAGCTGAGTTCATTTTGCTTGCCAAGTACTTGTTTAGAATACGCTGAACTTAACATCTAGTTTTTCTGCCAAAATGGCCTCTGTCAAGCCTCCCTCCTGCATTTAGCCAGCTACAAAAGCTGTTCTTTGCTAGTCAATTCCAGTACCATCAGTGTTTTCCCTGAATTATTATCGTAAGGGCACTTCTTTCATTGCTTTGTAATGTGAATTTTCAGTGCCTCAGTTTTCCAGAGGGGACAACGAGGCTATTGCTGCCTTGGCAAACAGAAGACTTGGAGAAGATGCACAGGCTAACATTTTGCTTGCCTTCTGTTGCCTCTCCTCTTTAATATACTCAGGTTTGTGTCAAACAATTCATTAAAGCATGTCCTTAAAATCTTTCCAGGGAAGAGGAGAGATTCATTCTGTTCATGTTACATGTGCTGCCTTAGAGCAGCTTCCCTCTCAGGCTAGCCTGCACCTGCCTGTCTGTCATCTCCCTGGACTGTCTGGAATTATACTTGCAAATAGAATTGTTAACTTTTGTAGGGATTTGAACACAGTGACATGCATGCTAATTCTCTTGTTGCTTCTCAGCCTCAGGCTAAATAACTTTCATTTTCCTTGAATTGTTTCAGAGAAATATTCTGTTTGGGGCATAAAGTTGGATTTGGTCACTCAGGGTTAAAACACTGAATACCTTTATTAATAACCTCACTTGCCAGAGTGAGGTTACAGTGTGCGATAGGAAGCACATTTTGGGGGTTCTAGTATAAATGGATGTAGCACAGATAAGCCCTGTAAAACAAAGCCTCAGACTAGATCAGGGCCCTACAATTATATTAACTGTTTCATTGCAAATGTGAGTCAAGTGTACATTTTGGCAGCAGGGAGCAATCTGAAATCATACAATCGTCCTTGCCAAAGCTGTATTTCTAATGTCCCTTCTTATTTAGGTGCCTAGCTACAAAACCAAAACAGTAATGCACTGGCCTTCAAGTCATAAGAGGTTCCCATTAGTCAATTAAAAAAACAAAAAGACTTGGCCTGCATTCCCAATACGTTCAGCGTGGCAGTTCATTACAAGAAGAAACATTAAAGTTTCTATTCCCTTAGCTCTGTGCATTTCAGTTTCATTTTTCCTGACAAATTGTGGAACTTGGGGCCGAGCCTTTCCCCAGCATGTACATACGTGGGGACAGGGCAGGCAGGAAGGCGGGAGGAGAAGGGACTTGGTTCAGCAATGCAGTATTGCCACCTTGAAAATGAAAACAGCTACCCCGGACACAGAGCTGTTGTGCTTGGGTGGGCGGCTGAATGCACCCATATCAGCTCTGGTGAGCCCAAGAGGAATGCGATAGTGCAGTTGTACAGTGCTGCTGAGCTCAGGGGCTCTTCTGAAGAAACAGACTCATTCTCACCTCTACCAGACACTCCTGTTTCTTCCCTTATGCTGGCACTAATGGTGGCATGGCACTTGGGAAGATAGTTCAAGGAGTTAAAGCAGCAGAAAATTAACCCTATTGAAAACAAATGAAATAGTCTCCTGCTTAATATGTGTTTGGGTCACTGCAAGAAAAGTAAGACATTCCATCTCAAGGAGAGATTGCAGTTAAATCTCTTCAGCTGTATTGTAAAAACTGGCTATTAAGTAATTTCAGATACACTTATGGAGGTTGTGGCTAGCAGGTTCAAATTTTAGGGGTTCCCAGTCTATCAGCATTGTAAAGAAACCATTAAGAGAGGCACAATGGGCATTGCTTTGGCTGTGAGCAGTTACCTAGTCTGGGTTTTCAAGTCTGAGTGAGGCAAACAAGACAGATTTTGTTTATCAGCAGTTTATAGGTGACTGGCCATGCTATAACCAGTTGTCTCTTTTCTGCATCTTTGTCTCTCCTGCTTTCTGAGGATTTACAATTTCTCCAATTCTTTCCCTTAGCCTTTGCTCTCTTGTCCCTGACGGGGAGGTACACTGTCACACTTGAATGATGACTTTTAGAGCATCTTTCCAATAACATGGTTTGGTTAGAACAGCCCTGAAAACTCCCTGTGATGCTTCTGAGCAAGAACCCTACATCTTGACAGCTTTGTACTTCTGTTATGGCTTAGACATGTTTTAATGGTGAAGCTACGATGAGCCAGATTACAGATTGTGGAGGAATGGTACACATTAGTTTCTAATGTATAAAAGCAGTGCTACAGAAGAAGAAAATCAGGCTCCAAGTTTGCCTGGTTTTCCCCAGCTGTATCAGTTGGACTAATAGGATGTTACCTTTCCAGTGGGACTCTTCACAGGTTTTGCTAAAAGCTGTACCATAGCCTTTTCAAGAGCTGGTGAATTGATAAACAGAGGCCTTGTTTATGGTGAGTCAGGCAAATTTACTGATGTGTAGATTCAGAGAGCAGTCCTGCTTCAAAGAACTTCTTTTGCCTTCATATTTCAAATCAAGAAAACCCTTTTCACAAATAAAACAAGTCGACATCAGATTTTACAGTAATTCTAATTTAGCCTATTCTGTGAAAATATTGTCAGAGGCATTCAGTTAAAAGGAGGAAGGAGAGGATATTGCATGCTCAGGCATCCAGCTTTGCATATACAGAAGGTGGGAGTCATCTCCTTGCCAGCTGAACTGTCTTGAAGGTTGCAACCTTCTGTGAGCATCAGAGTTGCTTACTACCTTGGAACAGAAGAGAAGTTAATCAGTTTTTTTAAGATGCACTCCGAGAGGATTTTTTTTCTCCTTCAGAAAAATCTCAATAAGTTAATTAGAGAACACCAGGAATGAAAACAGCGTGAGATGCTCACTGATGTTTGTCTGAAACAATGAAATCTGTTAAGCCACTAAAAATCTAATCAGAGAGTTACAAAGACCTTGAGGCCTTTCCCTCACTGGGAATACAGTTGTACTAGCTCAGCCTCCGACAGAACAACGCTGTTGCTGGCTCAACTCCTCTGGCTGCCCTAGCCACCATGTACAGAGATTTTGTCTGAGCTGTTTTACAGATGCATTTTGAAACACTGATACTGGTCTCAGCCGTGGGCACATGGGCCTTGTGTCACACAAGTGGTATGCACAGCCATACTAGTTTCCTCACCTGTAACTTCTTTTGTCCCCTCTGGATTTTACTCTGTTCTCTGTAGGCTGCAAGAAACGCATGCCTTCACTCATGCATGATATCAGCACTGTGGAAGAGTTTTTTTCTAGCTGAATTTTATGTGTATTTGGGTTATTCACATTTTATTGCATGCATGTAATGCATACACACTTATATTTATATCCATATACACAGACACAGAGAAGACAAATGAAAGATACTAGCAGATATGAAAGCTTAAACTTTTTTTCTTTTTTTCTTTATTTATATAAACAGTAATTTACATCGGAAATTACATCACTGTAGTATTCATTGCCAGAACACCTGACATGAGTTTTTGGTTGGGTGCGGAAACGATTGCCCTGTATTGTTTTCCTTTTTACATAACATTTACACCTCCCACAGTTAATTGTTTCCAAAAGACTCTTGCTACCACCATCTTCTGTAATGCAACTTTGTCTGACAGCAGGTATTATTTGTGTGTTCATCAGCATTGTCAGCTCAGGCTTTGGATTTCAGAGCTTACTACTAGCTAATTAAAAATGCGTACATTAACACAGATATGCTCACGTTACCATGTCTTTTCTCTTTTATCTGGTTTGTTTCTTCAGGTATTTCCTTCTGCCCCGTGTTGCCCTTTCCCTTCGAGAGTACAAAGGCACGTGTGTGTGTGTGAAAGAATGGGTGAAGGAGCACATGAGTCATGCTCCATCACGGAGAAGTAAAGAAGGCCACTGTTCTTGCATGTCTTTTATGCTTTTTCTTTGACAAGTTATCAGATTTTCTTGATGTCATTACTTGTTCCTTGCAATGGAGATGTCTACTGGCTGCTTAATGAGGTTTTGAATGACAGTCAACATCTCTGCATCGCAAAGCAACAGATATAAGTATTTACACTATTTGAATCAATACTACGTAAATCAGGAAGTAACTTGGGATGGAGGAAGGTGTTATCTCTCTCACACATACACACATATGTTCACACACAGAATTAATCTCATTTATCTGGGGCCCTAGAATCATATTTATGTTTAGATCTTCTTACTGTTCCCTGCAAAGCACTTATTTCGCCAATCTTAAGAACAGGTAACAGACACTGGCTCATAGTGACTTGCCTGTGTGTCAGTCACAGTTGACTTTTGAACATGGGAAGTGTCATGATGGATTTTACTCTGAAAGCTAGTTACAGATAACAGAAACACTTGGAGATTTTTCTGTTTGCTATAGCAAGAGTAAGCTTGTGACAAAATTAAGCATTTTGTTTCTTCCCCTCCTTTTCCTTTCTTCTTCTTCTTTCCCCCACTCCCCAATGAATTTGTCCAAGACAGAAACTGTGAATTTCACATCAGTTATTGAATATAGGCCAATGTTGGTGTCATATTTTGTGACTTGCTTGTGACAATTTTCAGTTCTGCATACTGAAAACAGGTTTCCCTGAACTCTACTAGGTCTGTCACCTCCCAGCAGTGTCACTAAATGGGAGTAAACAAGAAACTCAACAATGTTTTTTCACCCACTGATTTGCAGTTCAGGTAGTCAGGTATTGTAAACTTGACTGAAAACAAAACATTTTATGAAGGTTGTGTGTCTTTCAGCCACTGACTAATATGCCTTCTTCATTGTCAAAGGGGGAGGGAACTGATAAGATTGTCGCACGCTGACCAATTCCCTTATTTCTAGCCCAAGAATGTGGGTTTTCCTGTGCGCCTGTTCTTGTGATCTGGGCTGGAACAGAGAAGGGTCAGCCAGGTCACTGTCTTCTTGGGGCAAAAGCTAGTGTTTGCAGAAAGCTCAGATAATTTGGGCATTGCTGTGGCTCTGGAAGGTTAAGATGGGTATCCAGGGAAACCATTTCCCCAGTGGATTTTAACCTGGGCAGCTGGAAATCTGCTGCTGTGTGGTCACTTTGACCTAATAACTCTGCTGGGCTTTCAGACAATTTTAAGAATTATGTTTATTCAGTGTTTAAATGGCTTTGTATTGTATGGAGGATAGAGATTTTGTTTATAAGAAAATTAACAGGAGCAAAAAAGAAACTACATAATTCAACCTTTTCTGAGCAAGGGTTTATTAAAGAGTAAACAAGTAAATTCTAAATAGACAAAGAGCACCCTCCTGAAGTAGTAGTAGCTACCTTAGAAAACAGAGGTGCTAGAGCCAGGAGAGAGTGAAAACTCCCTTATGCTCAGAAGGTAGATGATTTACCAATGCGATGAAATATAACATGGGCAAGTTATCCTTCTGAATAAAAACTTTTTTTTTTCCTGGAAATGGGGGCAACTGTGGAAAAGGAGGAAGTAAACCCCTTGTGTCTTAGAGAGATGTCATCCCAGGATCAAATGTCCCTTTGCACGAACCTTTGCATGTGCTTATGAAACAGTATTTTTCTTTGACAGGGTGGAAATGAACTCAGCAGCTCAGTTGTGAATATGTCAGAGCTTTATAATATACTTTATGTGCTTCTTAATATGATTACATATTTTGTGTCTACATATGCATCTGTATGTGTAAGTATCAAAATCTTATTCTCCTGCTATTGCAGTCAATATCAGCTGGAGTTTTGTCATTTGTTTTGAGGAGGCGATGGTAAACTCTTATTTGTTACTGGGAAGTGCTTTTTTGCATAAGGCGAGACCCTATGCAACACTAGGTACTCCTGTGAAGAAAGAAGTGTCCCCAAAATCACACATAGTCAAAGGAAATTGAAAAACTCGCTTTGTAGGGTTATGGTCTTTTCTACATCCTGAATTGGATCTTGATGTCTTTTCTGCTCTAATATCATGTTACTAAAGGACGCATATGAGATAGCAGTTCAAATTGGAAGAAATTCATCATTTAGATCTGAAAAGAGCTACAATGGGGTCATCACTTCAGAATACAAGATGAAACATTTTTATGACAACACTGAATAGAATTTGTCATTTATTTGTAATTCAAACCAGAACAAGCCCAAAAGAAGGGATGGAAGAGGGAATAAAAGAACAAATGTGAGGAAAAAAGAAGCATGAGGAAAGCAACAGAGGACACAGGCAAAACAGAGTGTGTTGCACAGAAAAATAAATATAATTCTCTGTAATAAATACACCAGAAATGCCTTAAAAAAAAACAAACAAACAAACAAAAAAAAAAAAACAAACAAAAAAAACAGCTTACCTTTAATGAGAATGGCTGCAGTAGGGGAGCTGTGCATGATAAGCATGATGGGATGTGTAGAGAAGATCCAAAGACTCAAAAGGTTACTGCATATTCTTAAGCTTTCTATTCTTTCAGAATTTTGATCTGAAATGGCTTATTTTCCCCATTATTTATCTGTTTCACGGGACAGAATTTTGTTTTACCATTTGTAAGAGGTTTTGGTAGTGTGTTTTTTTCAGTAGTAGCCCGTTCCCATTATACTGACAATGTCATCAAGAGCATCCCCAGCTTTTGGGAGCATCATGTGATTCTTTCCAAGGAACAGTGCAGTCAGTGGAGGCTGAAGGAGGTAATATACTGAACTGTGCCATTCATGGGAGCGAAGGAAACAGTCCTGTGTGCCTTATTCTCTTTCTGCAGGTCTACCAGAGCCAGGCAGGCAAGCTGGAGGGATTCTTTGACCTTTTCTGTGCCTCATTTTCTCTATCAGTTAAATACTTCCCTTAAGGTTAAAATTATTTTTAAACCCTCAGGTAGTAAATGTAACGTATTCACATGCTAAATATAATTGAAGGCCATAGTCAGCACCACTGCGAAAAAACACACCCTTCCGTGACCCTTTTTCAAAATGCATAGCCATTGTCTCTAGATTCACCCCAGCAAGGGGCAGTTAGAGTGGTATTTTCCAGAAGTCAATCCAATCTGTTGATAAAAGCCTGGGATGCTGAGTGCTTCCTGAAAGATGCTTCCTGCAGCCACTTAATACTGATGTTAGGGGCAAGATGCTTAAAAATGCATGGCAGATGGCTCACAGCGATGATGCGAGAGGATTTATCTTCCAAGAGACAACATTTTATTCCTGTTCTTTTGCTGGTGACTTTTGTCGTATTGAGCAAGACAGCAAAAGCTAGGGCAGAATGAAATATGATGTCTTTCCCATAAACATTTCAAAACACACTTGGAAAGTTTTTTGTTTTGAAAATGAATTATTCAGTTTTGCAATGTAAAAGGGAGGGGTTTTTTTCATTTGTATTGGAAATGGGAAGCATTAATTTTATTTTTTTACTTTCAATGCTGTCTTTTAATTACTTGAAAAAATGAACTGTGAAGTAGTTGTGGTCTTCCTAGAACCTACTGAATCAAAATGTGCAAATATATATGTGTGTGCAAATATATATGTATACATTTATATAAGTGTGTGTATATATATACATATAGGGTTGTGAATACATGTAGATATAAGAATTTGCTTGAAAACAACTGAGAACATCCCCAAGTCCAGCCTCTCTCTTCTGAGAGTTTCTGAAGTGTTAGAGAGGGCCTGGATTTATCAGGTGTGATGACTTTGCCTTGCCATGTATAAGGTTTGCCTGTGTATCAGTGTCTCCTGTGACCTTTGATTAAGAATGTTACAAGAGTTCAGATGGGAAGAAAAGATGTGAGAAGTCAAGTGGATAAATTGGAGAGGGCTCCTGTACACCATGGCACATTAATACTCTCTCACCCAAATATTAAAAGACAGTAACTATAAAAGCAGAACTGTGCAAACAGTCTTTCTGGTGGTATGATTCTAGTTCAGCTTAAATTTTCAGCTGAGTGACAATTTTTCCTTCTGACCTCTCTGGTGACAAAGAACAATTGCCCTCTGTGGAAGCTGAACTTTCTACCTCACCTTAAAAGCTGTTGGTGCTTTAATAGATCATGCCCAAAAGTCCTGTCTTTCTGACAGACCTAGTGTAGAGTCCAGAGTGCAAATAACTTCTTTGCCGTTTGCACTATTTTGTTGCTTGTTATTAAGATTAAGAAAACAGTTAGGTGCTCTCTCTGCAGATTGGCTTTCCATGCAAATGCCCGAGTGGTCCCTTCACTCTTTTTGCTGAAGCAGCAGTCCCATGCTGTGGGTGCAGTCACTCCTGTTTTACAGACACATAGCTAAGGCACTGTATGGAGTCACCAGTTTCCACTTATTTCAGGTACCAAATTCGAGACACTTAGAAAATGAGTTCTCGGAGTGTTTTACTGTTGTGTAGTACCATGTTTGTTCAAAGTAGATTAATCTTTAATGTCAGCAGGACTTTGACATCAACAGTTTTAAATATCAAACCTTGAGGTATCCAGATAATGGATTACCTCAAATTAATAAGTGTTGATGAAAAGCTATGCTTTAAACAACTCATCTACCATCATAGAGAAACTCACATTAGCAGAGCTGTGATGTTGCAGTATAACAGGGTAAGCCATGATGCTGGCCATTCTGTTGTCTTGGAGCACGCCCAAACCAACGTACTGTTCAGGGGAGACATCCTACTCCCTATGTAACGCTGTATGGAGCAATCTAAGACTGATTCACCCAGCTGTTGACATCTGCATCTTCCTAATTCAGAAACAGACAAAACAAAGTTTAGCTAACTGGGCAATTCCACATAGGCTTCTGAAAAACAAAAAGCAAATGCTAGTTTACAATGACTTATTTAATTTCAATATATGACTCCACAGTGAAATAGAAAATCCAAGTGCGGCTTAAACAAGAAGACAAAAAAACCCACTGAGTTTGGGACTGAAAGGTGTAAAATAAGTAAAATCCACCTGGAATTAACATGATTCTTTTATATTAAAGCCCAAATGATCAAAACAAATGGAAATTTTGCCACTCAAAAGAATTGGGAAACTGATCTCTGTGAGAAGCAAAAAAACCGCAACTGCCTGTGGTTTTTAGCACAAATGGCATACGAATAAGAACATCAAAAAGAGCTGTGTATCCTTTGCAGTTCAAATACACAGTAAGCATAATAGAGGTAAATGGGTTAAGGGTTGCAAGTGGATTAGAGAAATGTGAAAAAAGCATGCATGTGTCATAATTTTTTTTTTTTTTTACTCGTTGTCTCAGGTTGTTTCACATCCCTTTGATTTTCCCTGTGAAATTCTGTTGTTCTCAGGTGAAGAACGGGACTCTCCAAATTTCAGGAAGGAACTTGAGTTTACTGGAATCTTTAGCATATGAGTTCACTAGGAAAGGATCTTCCTAGGCAGAATATTTGCCACTGGCTAATTACACTGAGAAAGGATTGTGCCCTTATAGCAAACAATTAATTAAAACCCTGAAGATAACTTGCAGTGGTCTCTGACAGCCAGCTGACAGCTTCCCTGTCTCTGAATACCGGAGGACAGGTTTTGATCTTGCCTAGACCCAAGGGAAGCTGCCTGCTGCCAAAGCATCTGCAGCAGTGGGAAAGATGGGTTTCCGCAGGTGTGTGGTACCACGCTGTGCCAGAGGCTGATGTCCCCTCAGCAGGGTCTGTGGCCAAAGCTTGGTGGCTCAGTGCCAAAGAGCTGGTGGGAGAACAGGAGCAGGGCTCCGCGCTTGGGTGGCTGAGGTGTCTTGGGTTTTCTTAGGCCAGTTTTGGTGATGGAATAGTAAAACGCAGCATAAGGGAGGAACAGTAACATCTTAAAACAGCAGAGCTATTGGGGTGGGGCAGGCAGTGAAGATCTGCTCATGATTTGGCCCATCAGCATCAGGAGAGTGAAAAGAGGGAACAGTAAAGGTAAAAAAAATATCTGGCCCAAGCCTTTTGTGGCTAACTATGATATGTACAAATGTTCAAAAATATGTTTTAATAAGAACTCAATGTTTTTGAAAACTTAGGGAGAGGTTTTTTTAGTACATTGTTAATTCTTAAGCTATTTTGTATTTTGGACTAGCCAGGTTATTAAACTTCCATTGTCTAATTCTGAAGAAAAGAAATTCCTTAGCTGAATATGAAAGCATACCCCAGAAGCAGACTGTGAGGTTCTGTCTCCACATATAAAGCAATACTTTAAGATGCTAGTTTTATGTTCCTTTAGCACTTGGGAGCATTAAAACCTGCAATAATATAAAGGGTAATCAATGAAAAAAATTAGTCTGTACTCAGTTTCATAGACAAATACTGCCCAAGTTTGCAAGCCTGTATGTACTTTGTGTGTGTTGTCTCTTCATCCGAGTCTATCCTGAGGAGTTTTGAATGCTGCACCTGGGCAATCCCAAGCATCCAGAGGAAGTTGAAGTATTTGTAGGTTCCTAATTTGGGAAAAACTGGAAAAACAGAGAGGGGGGTTGGTAGTTTTTATAAGTGGTGACCACGCATACAGCTTAACAATTCTCAGCCTCACAGAAAATGCCTTACCATCACTAGAAAAAATAACAATTCCTAAAATTAAGTCTCTTTTTATTTCTTTTTAATTTATTGTGGATTTCTACTTCATTACTTCTACTTCACTAGTAAGGACAGCTGCAAAACTCTCCTTGGCTACTTCTTCCCTGGCAGACTTGGAGCTGCTTTGGGGGATCTGAAGGAAAGCTTTCCCGTTTTAGCTGGCCCAGTCTTTGTCTTCCCTTCACTGATGTGTTTCCCTGGGATACCAGTCTGCCTTAAGACTTTCAGGAAGATAAGCAATTAAGGGGCATTATAATAAAGAGGAAAAAAAGCAAAAAACAAACTGCCTTTTGACTCTATGCCCCATTAAACTTCTGGCAATTACAAGTTCATGGCATTGTCCCCTTGCTCTCATTTTTCTTCCCATGCACAGCCACGTGTGGCTGTAGGCTGCAAAGTGCTATACTCCACAGCCAGTGTCATTTTCACAGACTGTTGTGGTCTGTGGTTCTTCTGACTGCCCACAGATACTTTTGAAAGTGGAAACTAGTCTGTTAGAATGCAAATTAATGGTTTTCTAAAAAATAAGACTGACCTGTCTGGAGTTGAAATTAAATAGTAGGAAGGCCAGGACAAAAGGAGTGGAAAGATTAGGAAGAAGTCTAAAGACGAACTCATTAATAGGCCCAGGGGCCCATTAATCTCAGTGGAGCTGTGAGTCAAGGCAGGATTACTCCCTTCTGGCTAGCTTAGAAATCATGTAAAAAAGCTTATTTGAAAGCAATGCCTTCTGTAAGCCTGGAGACCGAGGGCTACACTAGGGAGAGAAGGAGTCCAATAAGATGACAAGGTTTTTTTGGATATCTGATTGAGAGGAACAGAGATACTTTAAAGCAGGCACCAAGCAGGCCTAAAACATTTATTTATTATTTATTATGCTTTGTTAGTTTTAATAGATATTTCTGAAAGAAAAAGGCCAAGAAGACAAAGAGATGAGAAAAATAGCTGGCCAGATTGGCTAACAGAGGAAGGAGGAGCAGAGCATGAAGGGTAGCCAGCAGCAAGGAGCAGGGCGGGAGTGGAAGGGATGGGGAGCAGCTCACCTGCAGGGCTAGCAGCACCTGGAGCTGTGTCGTGCTGCCTAGCAAATCCTGCCAGCTCTGCCAGGGAGGAGGGTATCGCTGTGGCATACTGTCACTGGGGAGAAGACAAGCAACCTCCTCCTACCTCAGCAGTTCCTTCACTGAAAAAAACAAAAGGTCTTGAAATAATTTTGAAAATTAGGTACTGCAATCTGGTTATTTGCCTTACTTCTTAAGGATAAATTTATTGACGTCTGCATGTGGAAAAAATGAGCTGATTAAGCAGCAGAAAGCTCAGTGTAATTTTCATCTGTTTCTGGGTGAGGCTGGTGTTTTATAGTGAGCCCTTTCCATTCAAACCTAGTCCTTGATGCTGTAGTTAATTCCTGGCAGAATAGCTTCATTCATGTCCTAAAAATAGTTGGCAAATTTAAATTTATGCAGCAAGCTAACAGGAGTGCCAGGCCCCATGGCTCTATACTATCACACTTACTTGCACTACTTAAAAATTTAACAGGTTACAGTAGAAATATCTTATTGAGCCTTCACCAAAAGCCTCTGTAGACTTCCTGCATTGACTCTTGCTGAGCAGGTAAGGATCTGAGCTGGTGGTGTTTCTTAGTTTGAACTAGTTTTTAGATTTTTTCTGGCAATCATATTTGTCCTGCTGGGTAAACTGAGGTATAAATCTGGGAAAACCTTTTACACAAGAGGTCATTTTCTCTCTGTCAGAAAAGATTAGCTGAGAGTATGTCATATTCTCCCAGCAGGTGCTGTCAGAGGAAAATATCTGCATCTTCGCAGGAGGCACAAAATGCAGTGTTAAACCACAGCTACCTGAAAGCTTAGGCTGGGGAAAAGGAAAATAATCACAAAGCACCCTTTTAGATCCTGCATTGGCACTTGCTACAAAGCAAAGAACAGCCCTGTCCTGCAGAGCTGACATTTGAGGGCGATGCTTTGTTTATTGGTTTGTGGGGTATTTTTATGGTCAGAAAATGTCTTCCTCTGCCCTGGTGGTGGGTTTTCTACCTACCCACCAACTGCCAGGGCACCTGTCCTGCCCGCCTGCTTCTGCCCTCTCATGCTGACAGCTCACATTTTCAAACACATTTGGGTATCTTGCTTGAAGTATCCTTTAAAGTGGCCTACAATTTAGGATGCTCTTGGAAAGGCAGACCTTTTCAATTTGGCAGACTGTCTGACTACAGGACATCAGTACCAGCTGGGATGGGTTTGTCTCCTCACTCCTCCACTGCCTTGTTTTAAACTCTGCCACCCAAATCCCTCTCACTGTTTTGCCTTGGTTCTCCATATTTTTATATGCAGTGGTGTCCCTTAAGCAGTGCATCAGCTAGGTAGAAATTTCTTCCTTGGGTTGTATTGGGGGTATAATAGGGGGCTTGGGAGGGCCCTCTTATGTCTTCGTTGCCCAAAACAAAGTGATGCATCTGAAGCACTCTGCAGTGCGAGTCATGCTTCACTTCAAAAGTAAGAGCAACTTGAGAGTAAAAATAACAGTAGAAAGAAAGAAACGGGTAGGTAACATCCACAGTAAGCACGCATCCTGTCTGTCTGCCGCAGTCAATGCTACCATTGCCCCTGCTTCCCTGGGGCGTTTTCTGCCTACCGTTAATGCAAAAGCTGCCTGCTCTGCAAATGTGACAACTGCTGTTGTGTTAAACATAGAGAATGTATGGGGCTAATGAGACCTTGTTTTCCTGCTAACTCGACAACACGTACAGGTACCAAGTTCACGGCCATTCGTTTGCTAACACTGACTGGGTGTGGACATGCGGCCACATGCCTTCTGGCATGTGTCTCAGAAGCATTTATATGGTCCTTGAAACGCCAGCGAGAGGGGCTGCAGAACAAATAACAAGGTGAGTTTAATTAGCTCACACAGTACTACTGCAATGCTAATGCCTTCATATGTAGAGTTGGGATTCTGATTTCAGGAGTAGCTAAAAATGTATTTTTGCATGTTTCATTTATTTTATGTTTTTATGTTTCATTTATGGTTTTTGTTCTGCGGTTTTTTTATTATTTTATTTCACACTGGGAAAAACTGCAATGTTTACAAGACTGCATGGCTACTAAATAAGCGTCACAAGAATTAAGTGAAAAATATTGGTCTCTTCTGCAGATTTATTTGGTTTTTATTAGTAATGCTAGCTGAAGTGCAGTCATTAAGATACATACATGCATATGTTGAATATCAACCAGGTGTATGGGACAGGACTTTGGAAAGCACTTGGCGTTTGTCCAATTGTTTGCATTGATGTGAATGGCAAAGCTTTTGACTTCCATGGGAGCAGAGTTTGGCTGCTGTTAGGTGCTTTTTTTAATCCTTTAAAAGAGAATGAAACCAATTTCATGCTACCTGTTCTCAAATGCATCAAAATGGCTAGTCTTTAGGGCCTTTTCAGTCCCTGACCTCCTTGCTGAGAGCACCAATTTCTGCCAGACATTTATGTGTTTGCCTGTCCATTTGGAACTGCTTTGAAATCACCAATGTATTAACAGAGACTTGAGAAAAATCTTCATTATTTTACAAAACCTTACACTTAATAAGTGTCTTGCTGTACAGAAAAATAAGGCTTTTATTCTGAAGAGCTCACAGCCTAAGCAGATGTGATGGCAGCAAGTGGAGATAACAAAGTAAAGTGCCAAACCTAAGTGACAAAGGAGGGAAGTGGGATAGCAGTGATTTACTAAGACAATTGGTGAAAATGTACTCCTGTCAAATTAGTCTTTTTTTTTTTTCATTTAATGAAAAAACCCTATAGCTGCATACACGATTGACGTCCTTCATGGACTGCTTTTCAGGAGATTAATGGAGAAAAAGTCACAGCAGCAAGGAACTGAGGAGGGAGGGATGAGGAAGGGTAATTGCAAGAGTGTTTGCAGGACAGGTAAGTTGAGCACCATCAGCAGTGGGGAGGAAAACCAGGGGCAGTGCATCGAGGCAAGAAAAGAGGCAGTCACACAGGACTCCCGGGTGAAGAGACTGATGCTGCAAAACCTGACATACTGAAAATGGCCAGACTGATTGTGACTCCTTTAAACAAGCTTCACTGTAGATATTTCTACTAGAACAGTATTTGTTGTCTGGTTTTGTGATTCTCCAAAGTGGCTGTTGCTGTCACCAGATAGATAACACAGTCGAGGTCAGAGAACGTTCCCGGGGAAGCTCTCCTTACGGTTATTGCTTTTGCTGCAGCAAATGAGCACTTCCTAAAACTCCTTTTCTGATATCTAGGTATTGATGTGACCTGATGATGTCTGACCGCCCTTTGCCTTCCGTGATTATGTCACTGATATCACTGATGTGTTTTTACTAAATATAGCCCCACCCAGGGGCTGTGTCTGAGGAGCCTAAGCTGTCTGAGTGGGCACCTGTCAACCACGAAATTCCTTCCCCTAGCCTCAGAAAAGCACAAATTAGAAAATGCGGTGTATGGCTCATGGCTCCCAGCCCTTGCCTGAATATTAAGAGCTAGTCATTTAGAGAGTGGTGAGTAGTTTCATATTTGCTTGCTCTTTGTTTTGCTGGCACAATCATTTCTGCTAGAGTACCTGCATGCTTCATCCTTTAACTTGCATATTCCCAGGACACCCTTCTTAAGCAAAACAAGACCTGTTACTGTTACACAGATGGGAAATTAATGTACACAAAACCCCCAGCAATTTGCCCAGATTCACATAGGAAATCTGCAATCGAGTATTACATTGAAAACACATCGCTGTAAGTGCAGTGACCAGATGTGGAAGGCAGTTTAATTTAAAGAGGTCTGTGTAAAGTATCTTCTTGCAAGCTACTCTGTTGATTGCTACTGGACTCAGCACAGGTGCTTATAAAGCTGAGTGGTTGGATTTGGGTAGGCCAGAATAGTAAAATTAATTATTTTGCACATTCAGATTAGCTTAGGCACTCATGTCGGCTCTTCCTGGTTTTTCAGTACATAACACTATACTGATGGATATGGGAAAAGAGACTTAAAGCTTTTGGGGCATTCGAGCAGAGCACTTTATACACTTATTTGCCTAAAAATGTTGGTTTTGCATTAGAATTTGTAACTAAAGTCTCCAGTCTCCTATTAAAAGCTGGCAGTGTAGAATCAGATAAATGATTAAGATGTCTTACGTTTGCTGGTCTGGCAGATAAAAATCTTTAATTTGAACAAAAATTTTGCCAAACTGAATTTTCAAGGAGGTAAAATTCACAGTTTCTGATTAACATTGTGACAAAACTATTTTTTTACCTTCTGCTCAATTATTCTTTTAGGTTTTTTGTCTTTTTTTAGATCCCTCTGTTTACCATAAAATTTTCTTAAGAGCTTCATTTTGTGAGCAGGCATTCTATTAAATACATCATTGGATTAAATGAGATATATTTGCACTTTGAGTAGAGTTTTTCTACCTTCTTTATAGTTCTAGACCGTATCTATCGCAGTGTTTTAAATACCGATCGTGCCTGACTCGGTTGTTCAAGCCAATATTTAACCGGCAGGTATTCCTTGTCCATGGCTGAGGCAGGTGGGGAGTCCCCAAGTATGACACTGAAGCGGAATTATCTTTAGCCTTACAGTGCTCTTCTTCAGAACAAAGCCTAATCTGTTTTATTAAAGAAACATAGGAAGGTATAGAGACTTCTTAGAGCGGATATTTGACCAGATAGGAAGACAAAATTTAGAACTTTGAAACTATGCTTAAACAGACTGTATGTTTGCATGTATTTTGGAGGGAGAAAAGGATGTGGCTTGATCAACCAAAAGTTATTTTTCAATAATCTTTAATACTTCCAGTTCAATTTCCACCACGTACACTTTTTTTTTGCTTTTGCATTGTCAATCTCTTAATCGGTTTTCACTTTAAGACTGGAAAATATATATACTTTTAAGTAAAAAAAATGTGCACAGACATTGAAAATATGGTCCCTTGACTACAAAAGTTTCATTTTGATGAAGTCTATTTATCACAAAGTTCCTGACCAGCTCTAATTCCCCCTCCTTCCCATACTCATTTAGCTAGCCCCAAACGCATTTCTGACACAAGGGATTTTCCTTGCTGCTTCTTTTAATTTAATGTTGATGTCTTTCAGCAAAATAAACTCCAACAGAGGGGCAGAAACTGTAGAGTGAGATTGGAAATTCCTTTAGTTGGTCAGATGTGATAGCAGTGTCTCTCCCTGACTCAGGGGAGCATTTTGTGACTTGAATGTTTATTCTGAATTTAATAAAGCACCTAGCCAAGCATTACACACTGTGCAGAAACAGTCCAACCACTACCAGACTAACCATCCTGAATGCAAAAGAAGAGACTGAGCCAGACCGTAATGTACAGCTGCCCATATCCAGATTTAGCAAAGTGGTACCTCCTCGGCTCCCATCACAGCAACATTAGCCGGGGAAAAGCCATTCCTTTACTGAAAATGTATCAGCACTGCATAAAATCAGTCTGAAAAAATATGCCCTTATCAGAATAAAGCCTACTATTATAAATTAAATTTTAATAGGGCCCTCATTTTTTCAAGCAAACCAGATCAAGCTTTTGCCCTTTTATTATAGCACTAACTCCAATTATGAGAGCTGTAATTAAAGGCATTTCAGTGGCCCAAATAGTGCTCATGTAGTAGATTATCTAGACCTTTTAATAATGGACTGGGAGCAAAATAACTTCCTATGGTATTTCTCCTCTCATCTCCCTCCCAAAATGAACCAACTTTGCTCTCAATCAAAGTGGTGCTTATGGTGTTTATTAAAGGTTTATTATCATGTATGCCCACACATGGCAAGGTCAATATCCATCTTCAGGTGAGGACAGGAAACAAGTGAGTTGTGACTATGTGAGGTCTTGCCTTTTAAACAGCTTGTACAGTTTCACCATTGATTCAATTGGAGTTGGTGCAAAAGTTTGATGCAGTGAAAGTTGCTCACTAAGATATCTCCATTTAGAGAAATGGAGAACCTTGTAACATCCTGCAGAGGTGAGGCTCAGTGTGCTTGATATTGTGCCTGGAAAAACTTCACAAAGGGTATTATTTCATTGCTGGGCAAGAAATTGTGTATATTCCATTTCCCATTTGGAGTTGTGGCCTGACTGTGGCTGATTACTGGTTATTTGTTTAAATAAAAATCTTCACTTATTTCTTTGGATTCTCCTGTTCAATTTCTCAATTAACTTTGATTCAAAATTTGGTTCTAACAGACAAAGGATTTTCATACTGTATTCTCTTTCCTCAAGTGTAGTCTTTAAGTACTAACATATGACTATTCAAACCATCTTTTCATGAAGATCAAATTGTGTTGTATCATCTTAGACTTTCTTATCCAATTCTCTCCCAAAATCATGCTGATTTCTCACATGTTCTCTTCTTGGCTTGTAATAAACTGTCATACTTTCGGATGGGAATCACCAGAAAAGTGTCTCAGCAAACCATGCTGCCAACTCGGTATCTGATGTGCCTGACACAAATATTTCTGCAGTTACCAAAACTGACAAGAATTGTGCAAGTGCTAAAGTAGCAGGCAAAGAATTTCAGGAAAAGCTTGATCAATTTTGTTTTATTGTTTAAAGATTTGCTTCTATTGTGATTTAGAAGGTCATTTTATTTTCCCTGCAGTGGTAGTAAAAGTGAGATCTTTGCCACAGAAAGGCCTCTCATCTGTCAGGTCTTGGAGTACACAACGCTAGAAGTGGAAGATCCAGAATTCCTCGGATAAAGATGCCTCACAGATCACTGTGTCGTGTCTGTGTAGGTAGCTGGTCAGGTTCCCTTAGCAGCCAATACTCTTTAAAGATTAATCTTTCACTAATTCAGAGCAATGCTTTAAAAAATTAAGCAGCATCTTCCAGCTATTTAGGAGGTTGGCTATGGTACAGTTAATGGGAAAAATATTTGGCACTTTAAGAGGCTTCAAAGACTCAAGAAAGAAATGGGTTTAATTCTTCCCAAGCCATATTGATTCTTACGTCATGCTCAGTTTGGATTGATCTATTTGGAATGAAGGCCTGGCACTAAAGACAATTTAAAAATGTCAGAGAACTGCTGAAAAAAAGAGTGAGAAAATGCACATAGAAAAAACTGTCATCAGTATTGAAAAACATTGCCTTTCTTTTTTATATTGATTAGGGTTTGTTTGTTTTTTGTATAAATCATTTATTTGTATTTGTTTGGGAAAGCATGTCGCATGAGCCTGCTAGAACTGCTGAGCAGCAGTGGGGAAAAATTCCCAGTTACCACCACAAAGTGAGGATCTCGTGGCAGCTGCTGAAAGATCACTTTAATCCAGATGCAGAGAAAGTGACTTACTCCCTTTATTAGAGAAATAAGCCCTCAATATGTTCCACTCATGACCTACACCAATCTGACAGGGCTGGAATGGTGCACTCTGCTAGAGAGGGCTACAGTAGTTTCTTTTTAAAGGTTGTCTCTTTGGCAACATTGGTTTTACACTGCCAAGTTACTGGGATTTGCAGGCTGCGGTGGCTGCTTTGATATTTCTCTGTGACTCTTTAGGACAAAAGGATTAGTTTTAGTTCTTTACAAGGGCTTTTCTTCTTCTTCTCTCCCTTTCTTTCCCAACACACATGCACTCACAATGTGTGATGGTTTTTTACGTGCCTACGTAAATAGAGCTGATTGCTATTAACCTCCTGACATTTCTGAAATGATCATCAAATCTTTGTGTATCTGCTTGCAAGAGTGACTAAGTGCGACTTCAGCCTTTCTCCTGAGGAGACCTGTCTTCTGACTGCTTTGAATAAAGAGTGGGGTACACACCACATAAGGATTAAAAGAGAAATTCTGTCATGCACCAGTGCCTGAAGAACTGTGCAAGTGAAACAGGTAGCAAATGCAAATGGCCTGTGAAGAATGCAGAGCAAGGGGAGAATCAAGGGTAGTTTCACCAGGGGATTGTAGATGGGTCTAGAAGGACATTTGCAGCCTTCTTGCATAACTATTTGAAAAGCAGAAGCAAGAGGGGAAAAAAAAAAAAAGGAAGAAAACAAAAGAAAAGAAAAGGGGATAGGGGAGAAGCCAGGAGCAGAGTCTGGGACATGCAACAGTTGCTCCAGGTGCAGACATCAGCAGGCAAACCGAAGGCACTATCCAGAGCATCTGCAGCTGGACAGAGGAAATGGAGAGGATGGATGTGCAAATATGCAGACTGAAGAAGTTGATGTGCATCTAGTACTTCAAAGGGCCATTTTAGACCACAGAGAACTGCCGTCAGCATCAGGCTCAGGTGATTTGTGTGCTAATTATGCTAAGTTCCTAGCTGGAAAAAATAAGTTGAATGCACAAGCTCTTTGTGTTTTAAACAAATCAACAGCACATTGGCATACAAGTCTGAAAAAATCGCCTGAAGACACATCACTGGTCTGTTTTGGAAGGTGGGTACAAGTAACAGCAGAGAGTAGCTGTTCCATAGCACAGCCTCCTCTTTTCATGACTTCAGTCTGAGCTTGCAGCAGTCATTTCTGGAAGAGCTGCTGCTGCCCAACAGACCCCGGTGATGGTATTTAATCATTTGGCTATGCGACTGTTTACACTAGAATCTGTCAGCAATACAGGATTAGGAAAATAAACTGATAAAAGGTGCGGGATAAAACAAGTCTTCATTTCACAGTCTGTCAAGATTCCCTGGTTCTTCTTCTTTGCTCAGACTGTATGGTAACGAGATTATTTTATTATCCCAGTGCAACTGTTGAAAATGGGAAGGGGTGAAAAAACTACCTTTGTGTTTCTGGAAAGGGAGTTGGGATTTATTCATTAACAAGTTCATCTTTTTATTAGTATTGTATTTTTCCCGTCAGAACAATCAGACTTGCTTCTAAAGCCAAATTTCTTTAAAGGAAAACCCTCCCCAGAAAATTGCAATGGTGATTTTTATGTCTATTCATTAGGATTTATTATTTTCATTTCGCTTTCAGCAATTGAGGAGACTTGAAAATTCGAGCCGGTCTTCAGCAGATTGCAGTGACAGCCACGGGAGGCAGCGGTGTGTGTGCTCCCTCTAGTGAGCGCTGTCCGAGGAGATGTGGGCTTAGTTTGTCTTTAAGATGCTCAGGTAGAAGGAACTCTTGGTGGGAAATGCTCCCCTGGAAGAAACCAGTCAATGGTGGAGTGCACTGTCAGCGCAACTGTGAACTGATGGCAGATTGCTCACATGTAACCTGCAACTCTATCCATTTGATCATACTAACTCTATAGTAATACTTGCTTATATATTAATATTGAAGGGGGAGGAAATAGAGAATAGTTGCAAAATCTAGTTTTTACTGTGCATTTCTGTATTTGAGTGATGCAGAAATAAGCAGATCCTCTTAAGGAGAGCCTAGGATATAAACATCATGTACCATGTAAGAATTCAAATGAGAAGTAATAAAACCTGCATGCTATATTTCAGACATGGTTCTCTTTCAACATGGTCAGTAAGAAGGGCACAAATGAGAAGTAGGGGAAATAAATGTTAGTTTTGTCCCAGTTTATCCTCCAGTCTTAAAAACATGAAATGTAAAAGCAGAGAATTAAACTATTTAAGAGCTGTATGTGATTATTCACAGGGCTAGCAATATCAGGATCTGGGTTTGCAATGGAAGGGTAAGAATTTTGCAGAAATTATTCCTTTCTCCACTTGGACAGATAGGTAGCTTCTGGTTGTTCTCATAGCAAATGTCAGTCTTGAATAGGATAGCATGAGGAATGCAGGCATAAGAGGAAAAGGAGTGAAATGTTTGTTTGGAATGTCTTACGAGAGCCCCTGGGAAATCTGGATTTGGATAATCAAATTATGAGTTAAGTCAAGGAAGCAGAACATGACTTTTATTTAAAACATATCAGTCATGAATCTGTTCCATAATGCACACAAAACATTAAACCTCTAGTGCATCTTGAGCTCTGAGCTGGAGGCAAACCAATAGATAGCACTGCCTTCCCTTTTGGCTTCTGAAAGGGGCAAAAATTATGTAGCCTGCAGGGGAAACAACAGTCCTGGCAGCTCTGCATCAGCATACTCAACTTCTGTTCCAACTGTGATGAACAGAAAAGATGTTGACCTCTAGGCACAAATTGTCCATTCATCATGATGCAATAGAAATATCCGAAGATGTGCTAACATGCAACTTTTAGCCACGTAAAAAAAATAAGACAAATTTTCATGCATTTCTATGTCTTTAATGTAGAACTTTCAAACCAGTTTGTGATTTGTCTGACAAAAAAAAAAAAAAAATCCTATTTAAAGTCTATAGAGCATTTTGGTTATGGGCATATTTTCAAATCTTGTTACTGGCAACCAGACAGAATCTTTAATTATTTTGGATATTGCATTTTACGAAATTGTTGTGATAAATTGAGTGATTTTATGTTAAGAGAAAAATACACACCAGGTTCTATTAGTGATCAACACCCATTGCTTCTTTACACAAATTCTGCTATGTATGGCTTTATATAAAATCAATGATTTAGTAAGCCTTCAAGTCTTCTGCATTATCCTATCTGAGTCAGAAATCATTTTCAAATATGAAAAGTGTAAAAAGAAAGCCAAAACTTAGTAGGCAAAACTTTTCCTGATTTCAGTAGACATTTCATTCATGTACTAGATAACTTGATTCTGAGAAAATGTTTGTTTGGTTTTTTCCCCCCAGTTTCACTGGCACGAAGCTTCACAAAACAAAGTTGAAACTCATTAAGTGTTCCTTTCTCAGAAATCTTCACTAAAAGGCAAAAGTTATGTATGAATGGAATTAGAGTATAAAGACTTCATGATTCGGATGGCTGACAGTACTGCGGCAGAAGAAACTAGGCTTATCCATGGAAACCAAATGTTCTCCAGAAGAACTCCCTCCTTCCCCACCCTCTTTTGGCCATACAAGGACTAATTGTGCTGTCAGCTGCCGCGGGAATGCGAGGTATGTATCTGGTGTATCAAAAGAATAGCAACTGCTGTCAGCAGCATTCCTGTTCTCTAGCCGCGATTGATGGCACAGGAGGCAGTTTACACAATCCTTATTCTGCTTACAAAAAGGGGAAGAAAAAACGTTTTTACATTTTTTAAAAAGCTTTCTAGCTTTCTTTTGTATATATATATATATACACACACACACACACACTCATGTACGTGTATATATGTGTACATATATATATATATGGCAAGTACACTCACTTTTTGGAAGAAATATAGTATTAGTGTCTGCCCACTGCTGGCTACATTCTCTAAGCATCTTAGAAACCACAGATATTTGGGATTGCAACTGTACTATTTCCTTTTTACTAAGGGTAGCTAGAATTTTCTTCTCAGTAATGATGTAAAAGTTCTGCTCCACTAAATGGAGGATGACTACTGTGTTTGGAGTAGGTATATTTTCTCTGCTCCCTTAGCTGAAATGCCACCCTTTGAAGAGTAGTAAGCTAGGCATTAGTCCAGTATTTTATCTTAATTCTCATACCAAATCTTGCATTAACCTGTAAGAGAGTTGCATGTGTGGAGGGCGACCAAAATTGGGCCCTAAAGCTTCAACCCAGCTACAAACCAAGACAGTGGCATAAATTGACTTCTGGAGTTCAGGTGCTGTATTTAGAGCATCTAATAAGTATAAAAGAAATTTTGCCATTGTGGAATATAGAGCTCCTGTTATCTGCCTCTCTGTTTCACACAAGGTATGCACGAATGGCAATGAGACAAAGTTAGTGATTACTGTTAGGCATGAAGAAATGAGTCCCTTCTATTCTACGTGCTTCATTTTGACATGCTGTGATTTAAAATTAAATGAAATATGTAATTTTTCTTATTCAGGATGCTTACAAAGCTGAATTTTAGAGCTTTGTGCTGATAGCTCAACATGAAAGAGCATTCTTGTTACATTTCCAGCAGTCTAAATCTGGTTCAAGAAGACAGGAGAAGCAACCAAAAAATAATTTTTATGAAGATGTGATATTAATTTTTATGAAGATTTTTTTTAACTGCCAAGTCTTATTCAACAATACCGTACAAGTGAATGCACTCAGAGCTGTAGATGAGACAACTGAGTGCAAATATAAATCCTCACAGAATAGCTTATAAGAACATACCATTTTATTTTTCTTTCCCCTTCACCGACTTAGATCACTGAAGATATCTGTTCCTACAGGTAACTCAAGAGCCCCAACAGTCCTTCAGACAGTTGAATTGCTAAGAATTTGAAGTTAAGAAAGTAGCTTAGGCTTTAATTTTGCTTGCATATATGCAAGACATGATGGAGTTTATTCTGAAGAGGTAGTTCCACAGTAGCTCTGTTACAGCTTGCTTTGCGGACCCTGCCTGCATTTCCTCTGTTTGAGGGAAAAAAATATATGTGTAGTGGTGGGGTGGTAATTTTTACACAGCCATATTTTGACAACTAATATTTGTAAAATGTTGAGGTCATGGACAAAAGTTGCTCTGCCAATTTTAAAATGGCAGCTCTGGGATTCTTGAATTTCAAAAGGTGACCATTTGGTTGCATAAGAATGGCATTAATGTTCAGCTAAATTGGTACAGTTTTTTCTATCCAATGACTTTTCAGTAGTCTTTCTAAGTTCATAGTGGTATAAATTAAATAGCACTCTTTTTTTCTTAAGACGAACCTGCTTTTTCACAAGTTGCTATCTGAGCTGAAGATACACACACACGCACGTGCACATACACACCCATATGTCATACGGAGCCAGAGGTCTTACTGTATAAAAACAAAAACAAAAACAAAAAAAACCCCAGAACTTAAAGCAAAAATAACAAACTCCCCCACCCAAATCGTAAAGCCCTGTTCCATTGAAAATAGTCTATAAGATTGTTGCTTAGATGACATGTGCAGGTTACATTCACAGCAGTCAAGAAACAAAGCAGATAAATAAATACATTCTGGCCATTAAGCTTTGCATAACAGTTGGCACCATCCTGGGGCTACTTAACTTAAAGTAGTAACAATTGACTCATTTTATTACTTTAATGAGAAAAAAGCATCAGCATTTGGAGAGCCTAGAAAAAATCTTGAAAAGAAATAATTAAATATGGAGATAAAATTAAGTACACTTTAAGGACTACTACAGTGTCTTGTATTCCATAACCATTATGGTTTTTAGCAGAGGTTCTCAATTTCTGGAAAACAGATACAATCTTTATAACCGACCCATAACCTTGAATAGGATGTTTAGAAAATGTTATTAAGACTAAGCAGCATGTTATTTCTTTGTCAATTATATTATTTAAGGTCTGTGGTATGAATTATTTGATCCTGACATAATATACAGAGAGAGATATTTTCATTAATGTCCGATTCAGACCATGTTGCCTCAGAATACAGCATGAGGGAAAACATTCTCAAGTCTTAATTTTCCCAGGTTTGTGTCAAAATATTGAGGTATGAATTCAAAAAATGATCTTGATATTTTTTAAGTTTCTTGGTATAGATAATAAAAATAAAAATTATATGCATAAACCTAAGTTAATTTTAAAAATTGATTTCATCATCCAGTGCAACAGTGAAATAATGTCTGAAATACTGTGTGCAGTGCTGGTCGTGCAGGCCCAAGGAAGCTTAACTCTGATTAGAGCAGGAGAGGAGAGACTTTTTGAAAAAGTTTGGTGGAAAGCTATTCTCCTTTTGAAAGAGAAATTAAAAAGCTTGGCTCATTCATCTAGCAAAACAATGGCTGCAAGAAGATAAGATATTGCCTAGAATACATGAAGCAGAGAGGGGGAAGAGCCATTTAACCCAAAGGACAGTGTTGTTATGAGGATAAATTGGAATAAATTGTCCATGAATAAATTTGGGATGAAAATTAAGCAAATTTCTAGCAAGTTGCAGAGCAGTGGGGTCACAAATCTTTGACCTTAACTTGATCAGTGCAGCAGGGAATTTTTATGAGGCTGCATGAAGTGAAAAGAGCCAGGGATTCCTTTACTCCTGTGCTCCTGTAAACAGGATGAAAACCATCTGGGTATTTATTCTGAATTCAAGGATTCTTAATTCAGTTCACTTTCACTACTTTGAGTTGGGTTAAGGCCATTTAACCTCTGAAAGAGAAGCTCTAATCAGGAGTTTTAGTGCAATGAAGCTAAGTCACATCACTCTTGCTGGTTTCCTTGTTGGTCGTTCCCAGTTGCCTCCTGTCAGCAGAGCCAGAGATGTCTGCGGGAACTGGTTGGGAGCTCTTTTCTCATCCAGTGCCCTAATAATTCAGTCATGCTGTCATCCTGTAACTATAATTGTTTCCTTTTTTGTTGAGAAAACCTTGAGCCAAATCTCAAATTGAATTGCCCTGAACGTTAAATTGTAGTTTTGTTAGAGTTTGATTGCGTGCCGTGTTCTAGGCTGTCTCTGGCAGGGCTCGTGACTGCTTTAACACAGGTGGGTGAAAGGTTTCTTCTGTTAGTATGTGTTTCTCTATGTGCAGCTACGAGCATGAGTTCTTGGTAAAGGTGGCAAAATCCGTTCAAGTATTTTCTGCCCCCTTCTATTTCAATATTTGCAAAAGCTTCTCCAAATTTCTATTCTGCTTGCCCTCTCCACCTCCTTTTCCTTGCTGAAGAGGAAAAGACTGCAATGGAAGAGGTTTTTCTGTTTTGTTTTTTACCCTGGTAACACCAGCAGTCTCACTGGGAGTGCAGCGCCTCAGACAGCCAGGCTGGTACGGTGAAGAAATGCTAAAGCTGGAACTGGACCAAGTGGTGGGGGAACTTCTTGATCCAGCTTTGCTGCCAGGGAAGTGTTTGTGTAACTATACATTAACGTGGTGTTTATGCCCACGTTGTACAAGACTTATTAGATAGCTGACAGGTAATAAAACGAGCTGCTTAAAAGGTTAGGGATTGGGCATGTTTCCCAAATCCAGGGATAGAGCTATTCTGGGAACTTGCTAGAAGGGCAGAATCTACCTCTACTGGATAAAGCCATCTATTAAAAAACAACTGTGTACTTGTATGTGGTTTTTGGTTTATTCCTGTAGCTCAGATGGAGGATCCTTAGGTACAGCTTAGCAACATCCAAGATTGATGAAATAGGTGTGACTGTAACTCCATTAATTTTCACTGGCATTAACAGCCCTCTGGGAGTGACCCAGGAGCAGGAGACTGCTGGCGGGCAAGGCGTCTGTCTCGTTCCTGGCATTCCTCATATGCTGGTGACAGCCTGGATGGGACCACTCAGATTTGGCTCTGAAAATTAAGGAGAGCCTTTCAACATATTCGCACTTGATATTATTGGAAGATCCCAGTGGAAGACAGACTTGAGCGCAGTTTAAGATTACTTTCTCCTTAGATGAAGTTACAATTGATCAGATTTATTTTCACAGCTGTTCAGCTGTGATTAGGCAGCACTTTTAGGCAGTTGGATACGGTAGCACAGTGAGCACGGTGTCTGTAGATGTTTTCTTTGTAATACAGCTCCTGGGGGTGGTGGTGGTGGTTTCATGGCAGCACACACTGACCCACGTTAGTGCTGGTGTGGCTCTGTCCTCTCCCCACCTTTGACCAGTGCTCTCGCCAGTGCTATTAATGCAGGGACCTGAGCTGGCCAAAAAACTAACTCTAAACAAAAATGATTAATTTTCAGATGAATCAGTTTCCTTAACCTGCTCACTGCGCAGCTTGGGCTGACTTAAACTCTTTGAAGCCCTGCCAAATGATTCAACAGGGCTGGTGTCCTTTCAGGTGCCCTTTGTGAGCTCTGTAATAATGGTGGCTGAGGTAAAGCTGCTGTGTCCTGGTTTTGTTTGTTTATGAGTCAGGCTGAAGCTCTGTTCACTTCTTATGTCTAAAAAACACATGCAATGAATTTCATTCTGTTCACTGGGAATATTAGAGCAAGTACAGCAACTTCTCAGTCTCCAAAAAATTCACCTCATGATTTCATTTCACCAAATGAAATTGTAACTGTTATGCTGCTATTGCAGTCATCACTCCTGGGTATGCACTTTGCAAGAAAATAGCTCTGTCTGAAGCCGGGCCACGCACAACCTTCATGACAAGCTGCTCTACTCTTCTGCTTGGTTAAGTTGCATTTGGACCTCAAGTGGGTAAGGAAGATTTAACGGGCCACCACCCGCCTCAGAAGGTACTGTTGCGGCATCTCTGGGCATTGATTTCCCCTATCTGCCCCCTCCAAGACCACCACCTAGCACTCCCTTTCCTGGGAACAGGGCGTGATTTTGGCTCAGCCAGACCCCAGACCTGCTCTGAGCATCACCATGGTGGTGCCCTGGCCCTGCTGCCTTCACTGGGCTCCCTGGGTGCTACCTTGGGGCCCTCGAGGGTCCCTGACACTTCCCCTGTCCTGGAGGGCTGCACCTCATTTGGGGGCCCCTGCCCTGTGCACAGTGGGACAGCCCCCCTCCCTGACACGGGGGCTATGACCATCTCTCTGGGATGTTTGGTGGGTTTAGACTAATAACTATTTCTTTTCGTTAACCTTCTGATGGAGGCAGGCGTCCTTGTTTGCAACAATAGCTTACAAATTTTTGACCAAATGTTTTTTTCCATACACTTGGTGACTGCCTTCGTGTAATCTGTAACTTGCACTGCTGGAGAAACCTCCGGCACGGTGGGGGGTTTGAGGGCCCGTTACGCTTGCACCCCTCAGGCTGCTGGAGGTGGTGCTGGGCAGCTGGTCCTGGCACCAGCCCCTGGCCACGAGCGGGGCACGGACCGTCCTGCCGGTTGCATGTCTCCTCCCCACAGCTGTGTGAATCTAACAGAGAGAGAGAGAGTAAGAATTTCTAACAGTCCTCCCTGAAAATAAAGTTGTTGTTTTTTTAAAAAAGTCATGCAGACTCTTTTTCTTTTGCTTTATGTTGCTTTGAGGTTGGGGAGGACTAGATATATTGAGAACCATTTCAAAGTGATCCCTGAAGTCTGAAAAAAATAATTTACATCTATTTGTTGCAATCACTCCTGAATGTATTTAGCTGTAGTGGGTTTTTTGCCTGTAAGATACCTTCCTGCTACTTCTGCTTTATTTAAGAGCACATATATTCTAGCCGTGACTAATTAGAAATGACAGTTAGAAAGGGTCGCATGTTTTCTTTCATTATATGCATAGATTGAGTCATTCATAAAGGATTGTCTAGACTGACTTTTTGTAGAGCTGCTCAAGATGCCGTGCATGTTTCCCTGCGATCTTTGTAATCAAATTTCAATAAATCTCTAAGTGTGCAGTGCATGGTAAGTTTGTATTCCAGCTTCTGTAAAGGTTAAAAGTAATCAGTCCTTTGTGATGGGACAGAGTTAATCAAGGAGACGGTTTACCATTCTACAGGAGGAACATCACTTTGAGGAAAAACCTCATGAGAGCTGCAGCACAGCGGTTCCAGGTCAGAAGTAGAAATCGGAAACCTCACTGCCATAGCTCCAGTTCCTGTGTTGCCTCAGTTCCTGGTGAGGGGATACACCTCTTTCTCCTTCTCTTTCTCCTTCTATCTAAATGGTCATGTTAAACGAGGCGCACTGAGAACTAACTGCTGGTTAGAACAACTCCATCAACTCTCTTGGGCTGTTATGATTATTAATTAGTTAATGGTTGTAATAAAAGCTTTGAAGATGAAAAGAACTAAAAGTATTGTTTATTAAAAGAGCTTAACACAGCTCCTGCTGGCTGTGTGAGGGAGGGAAGGGGGAGAGGGATGGGAAAGTGCTCAGCGGCGGCTGCGGGTGCAGAGGTGCCGCTGCGCAGGGGGTGCAGGGGTCTGAGCAGCAGGAACGGGCTGGGTGCTGCTGTGCGACGGGGGGCCTTGCTGTCATGCTAAGCCTGCTCTAGCTTTTGGACAGCAGGTACAAGACAGTCTAAGCCTGTTTAAAAATAAAATCCTGTTTTATCTCAGCTAAGCCGTGCCCATGGTGTACTCACTCGTCAACGTTAGTGTTCTCTTTTTTCCTCTTAAGGCTGTATTTTAAGCAAACAAAACTGAACACTGATTGAAAGGTGGGAGACACATGAATACTTTCTGTGGTAGTTGCCATCAGACACACTGTTGACTTCCCCTTTTCTTTGCTCCTGGGAGGAATTCTGATGGATGAGCCAAAGTGAGCACTAATGTGTTCAGATGACTTGCCTTTCACGGAGTCAAGATGTATTGAGGAACCTCAGTCTGGGTTGTTCATCAATATTACGCGGCGAGGTAAGACTTGACTTCCCAATGTATTGTTTTGAAGATTTTAATAGAAGTGTAAACACACAGAGCACGTTACAAGCAGTAATCTTCTGGAAAATGTACTTTCTACATATGACAAAATAAAAGAAGATACAGTAGGTTAAGGAGAGAAGTGCCATGACACCGCTGAGGGGGAGATGAATGCAGGAAAGGATTAAGGGATGTGCATTGAAAAGGAAGAGGTCACGAGTACTTTATCACCAGGGGTAGGGCAAGAGAAATGGAGGAAGCAGAAGCCTCCTTCCAGAAGGTTTTCCTCAAAGGATTGAGAAATCGAGTGCAGAAAAGGAAAAGTAATAGGAGTATATGTCCAGGCATGTGAGGGGGTCAAGTCCAGTCCTGCTTTCAGGTCTTCTGTCTGCAGAAAATGGCAGTGGGTATGGGTGGCACACACAGTAGACCTACCTCCAGTAAAGAGCTAGGATGCAGCCAGTTTGTTCTCTTGGCCCAAGAGCAGTTTCTGCACCTAATATTAATTTCTCCCATTTAGAGAAACACTGAAATTAATAATAATTGTCATTAATACCTGGGAGTTCATACCTGAGTTACAGGTGAAGAGATAACAAATGTATTTCATGAAGTGCCTGCCTGTGATTGCTGGTGAGCAATTAATAGTTTTTGAATTAAAACTGGATAGTGACCAGTGATCAGGATCTAATTATGTTCAGTCTGGGCAAGGAAAAATGATCCTAACAGCAGTATAAATATTTGGTGCTACCAAGGCAAAACTCCAAGCACCACAGAGAAACTGTGAACAGAATTAATGCAAAGGAAAAAGTCAGAAAGAAAGCATAAATAAAAATAGGATTTATTTCAGATGAATGGTCCAAATAATGCAGTATTCCATTGTCAAGAAATAAAGCAACTTTGCTGGAAACCCTGTCTTGCTTTGGTAATATAATGGAGGTGGGTATTAGGTATTAAAAAACACAGTGTAAAAATATGGACAAGGAAATAAAGTAGCAATCATCATTAATCTGAAGTTATGGAACATAGAAAAGTGATGAAGAAATTCATGTCTTGCAAGTCTGAGAACACAAAGAAGTTTATTTGTTGTATATATAAATCTATTAGGAATTTTGGTAATTGTACATGTATATCCTAAGGACAGGGGAATAATAAAAATAATTGTGCAGAAAAAGCAGATATATTCAATGAACATTTCTGTTTTCTGTTTGCAAAGTATCAGACTGATATACTTGTATTGCCTAAGGGCGAAAATGTATTTTCTAAGTCATTAGTAACTTAGAATGCTACTTAATAGTTTGCAGGCTCACAGAGGCTGCTGCCAGGTATCCTAAAGGCATTGGCTGAGAAACTCTTTCCCCTCTCGGATCTAATTTATGTTTAAAATTTGGATTATTGAGATCTCTAGAAGGGATGTTTTAAAGCTCTTAAAGTATTCAAAAAGGACTAGAGATGAGAGGCCTGGGAGGGTATAACACAGTACTTGAAAGCCAGAGCATAATTCTGTCTCTGACGGCCAAGATGGCCATATGGTCTTCTCATACATCTTCACTCCTTTCCTCTTCAGCCATACAAACTAAGTAAATATATAGAAGTAAGGACAGTTTATAGGAATCTGGCTTGAACCAGAGATAAAGGACCGAGTGGGACCACTCGTGGAGCCTTGTCCCTACGCTTGGAGGTGGGTGGACCTTAGACACTTGGTGAGATGTCACAAGCCCATGCTGGTGTGTGGGAGGAGAGCAAGACTTACACTGAGCTTCAGCCATGTCCCACTTTAGCACAACAGGAGACATTTCATTAGAGGAAAAGGCCTGGATCGTCCCTAGTAAGTGCATCATATGTAACACTATAAAGGAAGGCAAAAAGAGGCATCTAAAACTATCTCTGACAGTCTTGTCATGGGAGTAGAAAACATCCTTCATATTTTCAATGGAGAACATTACATAAGTAAAATACTGAATAATAGGCAAATTTTGAAAAATACAATTTAGTGAGGAGTAATCAGTGAAGGAAGATACTCTTAGGGGGAGACTATGCAGAGGTCAATGCTGAATTCACTACTATTTAATATATTTAGCAATGAATGTTAAATTCCTGCTCCTAATATTTACAGGTGTATTGGAGAGGTGCTCTGCCAGAGACTGAAGAAGAGGCAGTCCTTCAGAGAGGTCAGGAATACTAAGCAACAGAGTCCATTTAAATGAAACACATTTTAATACGAGAAGAAACCAAATGATGTGTCTAGAAACATAGAACAACATAAACAGAATAGGGGGGAAAGGAAAGCAGTGACTCTGAAAAACAGATTAGAGAGAGCATTTGATCAGTGTGAGGGTCCCTACAGTGGCAGGAAAGTTAGCATGTACCTTGGACATACGGGGAGAAGAACATATGAAAGCACAAGGTAATTTTCTGTGTGAGTACAACAGCCAGAACCTGAAAATTGTTTCCATTTCATACTTTTTAAGAGGACATTAAAAATTGTAGAGTATGAGGAAGAAAGCAATCCAATTACACAAGGGGAAGAGAAAAAGCTGTATAATGAGACACTTGCAGATCAAGTTGTTCTTTACACTAGAGCAGACTGAGAAGTGACTTGATTAGTGTATAAATGCTCCATGGTAAGAACAAATGGACACAAAAGAGCTCCTTAATTTAGCAGAGAAAAACACAACAAGAACTAATAGCTGGAAACTCAACAAGACAAGCTCAAATTAAGTATTAGGCAGGCATTATTATATTTAGCTGTTACTAACCACTGAGGAACTGAACACAAATCAACAAAGGCAAGGATGGGACATCTTCATATTAAAAGCAGCTGTATTTTGGGGTGATAGTCTTTAGCCAACTGTAAGCTAGTCTGCTTAATACGGGTGAAATACAAATACAGGCTACAGCTGAAGATTCTTTCCGTCCAAAAGTTTGTTTTAAGAATTGTGTTATATTTCAAATAATGTAAGCAGGGGGGAAATATTCTTTTACTCCTTTGGCAATGTTCTGAAACACATTACCTGCACCTCTTTTTCAAGTGCACAGCTACATCTAGTTATGAATTATTCTCATCTGAGTGTGGGGGTTTTTTTCTTATTAACATTAATTGAACTGATATCAGGCTTTCTTATGGCCACATGTAGTACACTGACCATCCTCTGAGCCAAACTCCTCCTACTTCAGTAGTGTATGGAAGAGAATCATAGTCCACCTCCTTTTGTGACTGTATTTTACAAGGTAATGAAAATAAGCCAAATGTGGAAGATGCCAGAAAAAAAGAAAGTTGTTAGGGTTTTTGTAACAAATGAGAAAAGAAATCCAGAGAGACTCATTCCTCAGTATCTGAGAGAGATGTGAAATTGTTAAGGACTCCAGAGCTGCATGACAGCTGCTTCACCTCCCTGTTTCTAAAAAGTAGCATAAACATCAGTTCTTCTGTGTAAAAGACTTAGGGGACTGAAGACTTAGTTATTGTGGGGTAACTGTCCAGCTTCTGTGCCCACAGGTAAAATTATCCAATAATGGATAAGCAGAGTTGTATTTGGTCTTAGAAATGGGTAAAATTTAAAGCCTGGTAAAATATAATGAAATGAAGTTCAGTTATTCAACCTCCTTGCTCTCCTTTAAGTGCTGTAGTCTGCAATACATTTATGATTTCTCTGTCTTTACATTAGCAGCCACAGTTCTCCATCACATCCATCATTTTGACTTGAACAGTCTCTGTGCTTGCTTTTTTGTTTTCCTCTGGTTCTAGCTACAGTTTAAGCATCTGTTTGGACAGCTTTGGATCTCCAGTAGTTAAACATCCTGTGACTTGTCTTCAGCTGTCACATTTCAGGTCCTTCCAAAAGACATGCATCATGTGCTACTTAAAACTTTTGTTTAGCTTGTTAGTTATTTAAGTATAGCTTAATTGTATGCCAGATGCTCTCCAGCAAGAAATGCTTTGTTGCACTCCCCCATCTGTGTTTGACTCTCTCCTTTTAAATCTGCTTTCTGCAGCAGACTTCCTCAGACAGACCAAATTGCTTCAAGGCCCTGAAGAACTTGTGATTCAACATCCACTTTTGTCCAGTTTACACAGCTTAATTGCCACTTTACACACTGCTCCCAGCCTCAGACCAAAAGACATGCTGTAGGGCAAGTAATGTGACACATTGGTGGGGCCACTGAGAACACATTGCTACATGGTGATCCTTGGAGGCTCTTAGGAGCTTTGGGGAAAATGGATGAAATACATGAAAGCCATGATGCACCCTCTTGCAAGGGAGAGTCAGCTTTCAGGTACGTGGACAGTACCAGCTGTTGTAGATACTGATTTCACAGAATATTTCTTTGCCCTTGGCAGCATTGCCATTGTGATAAGCTAAATATGCTTTGCGAAGCATCCTTTTCCTTCAGCCCTTAATCAACGTAGTGGCTTTCTCTATATGCTTTCCCAATCAGAGAGAAAAATCTTGTCTTCGTACATTGATCTACTTAAGGAAAAGCAATGCTGCTTCTTGCTTATTAAGATTCAGATCTCTTCTAGATTGCTGGCTTAAGCCCATCTCTTCTCTGTAAATTTCTGGGGGAGTGAGTGAGAAAAAGCAATGGGAGACAGAAAGGATATTTTAGGCATCTGTTCAGCAACCTGTAAAAGAATCTGAGGTCTTAACCCAACAGGTGTCCAGGTCACATACTCCCCATCACTATTTATAACCTTTTTGGCTTCACAAGCAAAGAGGGAAGGAATGTGCATGGAGTTGAAGCCAGCTATTTTCCCGCCTAGATGCGGTGCTCCAGTTGATGGGCAGAGATATTGGGAAAGAATATTGTGAAAGCTGTGCATAGGGAGCTGGTGCTCTCATGCCACCACACTGCACCTGATTTTTGAAGGGAAGGTGGGAAAAGGACTTTCAAACTCCACATCGGTTACTGCAGAGCCTTTCATGACAACTGTAACAGATTCTGAAAATTCTCCTTTCCAAAAGTCTTCAGAAAACTTTTTTTTTTCCATCATGTATGACAATAGAATGAATGTAAAAAGAGCTCATATGTGGGATTTCGCATCAAATTTTAAAGCTAAAGCCATGCCAGGCTGTGTGTGAAAGTAATTTCATTAATTTTATTCCGTAGATGACTCTGTCAGATACAGCTTTTATATCTGCATCAAGTTTAGTGAACTGTAAAACTTAAGTGGTAAATTGGTGAGGTAGTACCTTTTAAATTATGAAAAAATGAACACTGGTTGCAATACCTGGTACAAGTCTGCTTACTATGGGCAGCTGAATAAAGCTGCCATTTTCAACCAGGTGACCCTTTAGCTGAACTGTTGATTGCATTTTGTTCACATGGAAATTTGATCCACATTTGCCAATGCATTTAGCTATTTATAGGATGTACTGCTGATGGAAAACATCATCACCTGTGTGACCAGAATCAGGAAGTATAACATTGGTACATAGGATACGTATTTTTTTGATAACTATTACCTGTGTACTGCACCTTTATTTTTTCTCTACACAGGCTGTCATTTAGAAACCCAGAGTCTGCTGCCCACTCTGACAGAGTGCTATGCCTTGACTTCTTTGGCCTCTATTTCAAAAGAAGGTTGCTATAACTAAAAACAGGGCAGACACCTCAGTTACTGCAGGCTCACAGAGTCTTTAAAAGGTGGAGGAGGTCGGTTCATCAGGGTGTAAATCCAGGGGATGCTATTCCAGGGGGATCGATACAGGCTGAAGTCTGTAAGAAGGCCAGGTAAGACTTGCGTTGCGGTGTGCCAAGTCTCGTGGGTAGCAGTCCCCATCCGTGGCTGTGGTGCGTTATGAGCAAGAGGAAAGGTCACAGAGGAAGGTGGTAATAAAAAGGCACTCATCTCTAATAAAACGTCTTTTAAGCCCCCTTTCACTCCCTCCTCAGATGAAGGCATGTGCATCAAGGAGAATTGATAGTGAGTTTTGAATGATTCTGCATTAAATTTTACTTCCCTGTTTCTTGCAACTAGCTCCTAGTTACTACAGAAAAGTGTGCTATGGAAACCAGCTATATTAAATACATTAGGCGGTTTGTAACACATGGCTTAGATAAAAATGATACTTGCTCCAGATTAGCCCATGTGAAAAAATGTTCCTCTTCCAGGTAAAAAAGTTGCCTTGCTCAGTGGAAATGAAGTCCTTTTGTTTTGTTCTCACAAGTTGTCTAAGTCTTGCTTGGAGAAGACTGACTCTCCCCTAGTGATGGAGAATGCCACTGCAATCTTGCATGACAGTGGCACTCCTGCCTCTCTCCCAGGCTGCAGGACCACAGATTGCCATGGTGCTGTTCTGGTGGGTGTTTTGCTGGGCTGGCTGGGGTCTGTGGAGCCTGCGGGGGCAGAGAGGTTGTGGGCAAGAGGAGGGGTCTGTCTGCTCACTTTCACAGAAGGTGGAAGCTGGATAATCTTCCCTCTTGTGCCCTTCAAGTACGGGACTTCCTCGCAGGTGGCGGTTCCCTTCAAGAGCTCGGCTGGTTCTCCCGAGCAGCAGCTGTGCCATACCAGCACAAAGCCAGCGCGCTTTACGGGTGGGCGCTTGGTAGAGAGGCAGAAAGGAAAAGTGAGAAGAATTCAGTGCATCTCGAGCACCCCCACTCCCCTCTCCTGGAAGAGAAAGGCTGTGCAGTGATAACGCCCACATGCTAGTGGAGTGGAAGCAAAGATAAAGCATGCAGGACAGATACTACTGTCACCGTCATTGCAGAAATCCCGGTAATGTAGCACGTGGATGACTGTAAGTGCAGCATTATCATTCCTCTGCTACACTGTCCATTGTGTCTCTGTATATCAAAACACTGGGAACATCCACATTAGAATTTTGGTCTGGATCAGGAGTTCACTTTAAGGTGAATGTCTTTATCATGCCTGCCTACCAGGCTTTGCTTCCCTTTGCCAAGTGATATGACAGCTGAACTCCTGTCAACCAAAACTTAACTGGAAGATGCCCTCCAGCAGCTAGTGGATGGTTAGTCCACAGCAGCAAACTAGAGCAAATTAAAATCTCACCAAAACATATACAATCTGAATTTTGAGTCCTTAGCACCAGCCATTTCCCTCTTTATGTCCTTTCCTTGCAGTTGTCAGGAGCATATATCAGAAATTAAATGTATTTGCCCAGTTTTCCTCAGGGACCTGATTTATGATTTACTGACCAGCTTTCTGTTGTCTCTAACTTGCTTTTTCCCTTCTCTTTGTCTTTCACTTACTACTTTGGCTAAGGGAGTCCAGTCGGGATAGGAATGAAAAAATTTCTGATCATTGTGTGGCTGTATGTAAGTGAAAGTTGAGTCTTATGAAAAGGCCAGTCAGTGAAAATAATCAAGTGCTTCTCCACAGTTAATTTGATTTGCTCTGGCCTTGCAAAATCTGTGCATACTTTCTGACTTGATACACCTTGTATTTTATACATCAGTGTGCAATGATCATTTGGTTATAACAATTGGGGATCATCTCCATCAATTTTCATAATAATCTTCTATTATATTTTAACAAAAGAGATGAGAAATAAAACAGCCTTACTCTTGTATTAGTACTGTGCAGATGTCCTTTTAAAGTTCTAAATTGCACAATGCAGCCTAATAACTATTAACTGCCTACAAACGCATGTTAAGGAATGAGTATGTAAAACCAGAATGCACTTGTTTCAGCTGACAAGATTTTTGAAACAGGAGGAAAAAAGCCCTTATGTGAAGGTGTGGAAAATCATGACTTAATTGAACCCTCTGTAGGGCCATATCTTGATCTTTACCTACTCTGTTATAAAATTTACCATAAAAGTGAGAAATGGTTACAGCCCAGGCAACATAGATACAGCATGAACACAAAGAAATAGGTTTCTTCTGAAGAGATGATAAAGCTATAGCCACAGTTACATTGTTCTCTAAATCCTGTCAAGCTGCCTCAAGAGTGGATAGAATCAATAAAACATTCCTATTACAAGCAAAAGGATCATTTGTATTACCCAACAAAATTAACCAAAACTAAAACTTCACATTCTAATGGTCTTGATGTAGATTCCTCATTCATTTCCTCTGTTAGATATTTCTTGGATAACTTGTGATGTTCGCTGCGGAATGACTAAAACATTTTACACATGATGTTAAAAGACTTTTTCCTGGTACTATCAGAAAGCATTAGGACTTTCTAGGCTCTGAAACATGGAAGCTATTGATGTTCCATGAACTTGGAGATCCTATCTTTGGCAGTGTAGTAATTATACTGATGTCAGAATGCTGTGTCTAATGCTGAAGTCATTAAAAAGCAAGAATGCTTTCTTCAGTAAAAGCACACATTCCTAGGTAATAAATTGCCTTTTGAAAAGAAATGCCTATCAAACTCTGGAAAGTTGGCCATTACTCTCAATCTTCAGGAAAGTGATTGATAAATATTTTCAACTTCATTTCCCATTGCACCACTTAATGAACTCACATGCACTTGGTTGCTCCCCATTAAGTTTTGTAGGAGTGTGGCACCTGATTAGGCTCTTGCTTTACTTACATGTGGTTCCAAATACATAGCCAAATCACAGGCTTACAGGGGGCTAAACTTGGCCACTTGCCACTTTTAATTTCTCACATTTTGTTCAAAGTCAGTGTGTTTTCCCCACGTCATGCAACAGTGAGGATAATAAGTAGATAAAATTGCTTCCTCTTCACACTGAACAAGGAACTTGGTTCTGATAGGGCCTGTAAAACTAACTCAGAAGGCTTTTGGGAGGTTTGAGAATCATGGGGGGTTTAGTTAGAATCAAAGCTAAGGTAGAAACTTCCTTCTTCCTAGCCCATCACATCTCTGAAGGAAGTTCCATGAAGATGACATTCAGGAGGGTTACTTTAAAAGCGAGAAAAAAAAACATATCGGGAAAGACTGGGTTTGAAGTTTTGCACCAGAGCTGTCAGGAAGACCTTTAGCATCAAACCTGGGTTCTTGGGCAGATACTGGTGTGAGTCCCTAGCTGTTGCAAGGGCTTCCAGAGCAAGTTGTGGGCGAGGGCCTCGTGCCTCTTTGGTTTAGTGGCAGACAATGGGAAAATATAGAGAAGGGAGATAATCTAGGTAGAGTGTCTCTGGGAAACTGATCTTCACTATGCACTTTGGTGGTGCGAACTGAGCCCGTTTCCCTAATGGTCCTTCACGCTGGCTTGAGGCTGCCTCATCACGGGACCAAAAGCAGTGTAAGGGAAGATTGAAGATCCCAGACTATTGTGCTGGATTTAGCTCCAGACTACACGTGCTACTGCCCCTATCTCTCTACCCTGAGCTTCAACAAGTGGCAACAGTAACATGCCATATCTCATGACCTGCTCATGGAAATGCCAGAGGATTGAACTTGAGCTGCCGATGGGGATAACTGAAATCACGACAGTGAGCTCTGATCTGCTATAACTGACATGGCTCCAGAAGGATGGGGCAGGAGCAGGCGTTAGCTACTGCTGCAGCTGACTCTGAGAGGCTTCATTTGGGGGAGCCTCAAGTGTTTATTCATGACCAGAATAGGAGCATTTTAGTAACAAGCCTTTAAAAACATTTCTTGCCACTTTTCCCATTTCATCCCCCGAAAGCAGTCTGTACTCATCCACATGTGTCTACTTTTAGAAGGTTTTCTCCGTTTAATGACTATGTTCCACTTCATTCAAAGATTAATAGCAGCACAATTATTAATTGCAAATTTATAGCCTTTTGCCAAGGTGGGGAGAGTGTAACTTCTCATAAACATTAGCTCCAGATGAAATGCCATGTTCAAGGTCTCAGCTGTGAAGCTGTGCTTTTAATTAATTTTCAGATTTTCCATTTGTTCTGAGAGATATCACAAGAATCTGCAAACACTCATTTAATCTCCATGGGCTGAATCCTGCTTTCATCCTCCCGGTGACTGTGGTGATGGTTTGTTTGTGTGATGACTGCATACTTGTGCCCATCAGCACAACAGCGTCAAAGGCTTTTGAAGACGCTAGGGGCCCTTTCGACAAAATCTGAGGTCAGAGGGACCCGCCACCTAGCTGGAGGATTGGATTAGACTCCCAGCCTAAGAAGCTGCAGTAAGGAATATGGTTTAGAAAAAAATACCATCTAGAGAAGTTCATGCTGAGAGCGTCCTTCAACCCATATAATTAGCTGTTCCTGCATTTATCTTCCTGATAGAAATTGCTATGGAATAAAAAACTGTCTACTGTCAGATCATTTTTGCTCAGTGATCAACATTTTTTAAGGCGATCTCCAATAAATTGAGATGATATGAGTTTTTGAAGCCGCATGTTGCAGAGTTTTCTTCTCCAGCTGCAGGATTTTCTTTTTCTTGGCAGTACTCCCATCTGTTGGAATTGTTCCAGTTTTCCATGATTTATTATAATAAAAATAATTTATAAACGTTAATGAATTGGAGAACCCTTCAGCTAAGCAATTTTAGGCTTTGTGGGGGTGCGGGTAAGTTAATGAGACTTGTTGATTATTTATGCCCACGTTTAATCTTGGCAGATGTGGCCTTTTTAAACTTTTTTGCAATGTTTCATATTATATAGAATAGATGCATTCTCATTTTATAATTCTCATTATAAAATGTAAATATCTACTGAACATTTTAACTTTTCTCTGGTGTTATTTATGATTTCTGTCTGTATCTTGAAATGTATTTAATCCTTGGTCAGGCACTTCTTGTTCTTATTAAAAATTCCATCTTATTGTCCTTAATTATTTTGTCTGTTGAGATTTCACTGAGTTTTTAAATTGCTATACAAGTTTCTCATGCCTCTTAACTACTTCTTCAATTTTTCCTTTCTTTAAATATTCATTTCCTTTATATTCTTGTAACTAGGTCTCCTTTTCAGTAGGATTTTTTTTACTGGCAATGCTTTCCCCCACCACCACTCCCCCTCATGTATAAAGTGGTGGGTTTTGGAGGTTTCCAGTAGTGAATGAGTAATTCCAAGTTTATAATTCTTGAAATCTTTTAGTAGTTCTGTTAGCAACCATTCTAAGTTGAGGAAGAAATGGCTTTTTAAATTTTTCCCTAGGATATATAGTATGGTTGATTTTGCATCCTGGGTACACAGTGTGGATATATGTGATTTTCTTTCATGGGTGAAGACCAATTTTAGTTAATGATTACTTCTTTTTTGTCCATTAAGGTGAAATTCAGTTTTGAGTCATCTTACATTAACAAAACAGGTCCTTTTAGTAAGAAATTTGTGTGTTCCTTGTTTTTCTTTTTCTTTTTTCAAACTTGAAAATTGAATTCTAGCTTTTTGAGATGTGCAGCAAAAATCCTTCAGCTTAAAATCAGCCATGCACGTTTCAATTGTAAGCTTAAGGAATAGTTTGTTTAGTTTTGTGGTGGGATTTTCTCATCTGGGATAAAGCTCACTCATCTCTTAATTTTATTTTAATCAGTTGCAACTTTAATCCTCAAACATTTTAAATCTATTAATCTGATTCAAATTAAGCAGATATGTGCTAAGTATGGTGGGCCCCAGCTTGCAAAGTTGCGTTGGAAAATGGAGATACCATGTGCCAACTTAGTAATATGTATTGTTGGTGTATTTTTAAGCGTGTTGTCTCTGTGGAAACACAGCACCTTAATGATAATGGTTTCCCTGACATATTTATAAATTGTAATCAAGCTATGAAAAATGCAACAACATAAGTCATGGTGCCTGGGACATGGGAAGTCAGGCAAATTCCAGCTCAGTTCTCTCTCCACAGTGTAGTGTGAGAAATCAGTACGTCAAGTGTGTAACCCCTAGACGGGGTAACCCCTAGACAGGCCTGAAAAATACTTCTTTTTACATATTCACAGATGAGGTGCATCACAATTGGTATTAAATATTCCCCTAAAATTAAATAATGGAATAAAGTAAGAGGAATATGCTTGAAAATTAATTTATATGTGTTGATATTCTGGTCGTACTCATGTTGCTGGAGAAAAGGTCCTCCAGTCTGTCCCTGGTCTGAATGGAGGTCTGTATCTCATAGATGCCTCTGTGGTGCCAGTCTCAGCTGCCTTCAGCATGCCACAGCTCTCTAAGTCTTGGTAGCAGGCAGAAGTTAAGGATAGCCTAGTACTCAGTGCTTCTCTGTCTTTTTTTGTGTATAACTGTTGCCAGCCTAACCCCTTTGCTTTGTTGAGATTAACTCGCTTAGCATTTTTAAGCATCTCAGAATGAAACCTAACAGGCACAAGAGCCCTCTATTTTCTTCAAAAAAATAGATTCAAATAAATTAGGATTGCAAATGAACCCATCAGGGTGTCAGCAGCCCCAGATGAATTTGGGGATCCCAGAAGCTAGAATGTGTTTCCTTGACACGTTTCAAGAACCGGGGGAAGGCTCATAGCATGGCATGCCAAAGGGCGGCAGCGGGGAGGTTGCATAGTTCGTTCCCTGGCACACAACAAAGCATGGCAACTGCAAAAGTAACCTCCTCATTATGGTTGGGAGATAAAAGTAATGAAGCTGCTGTAACAGGTAAAAGACCAAGACCCTTCCCTCTCATTCTGTAGCATGTGTGAGCCATTCATTTTAATCTTCCCATCATTCCAGCAACTTTTAGTTAATTCTAATCAGATTTTTTCTCATACGTGAACGTTGCTAGCCCATTTGCTTATTGCCTGGCCTCAAACGTACATATACATATGTGTGTATATATATATGTGAATATATAAAAAAAATATATATACAGATGTATATATGTGTGTATGCATATACATATTAGAAAAATGTGTTCCTTTGTGCTTAAAGTTACTGCATATTTAATGTTGTGGGTCTGACATATGTTTTGTGTGGCTGGACTGGTGCTGCTATATCTTCATCTTTTCCTTTTTTGAATGAAGTTAAACAATTGCATCTGCGTCTAGAAAGCCTTCTGTCCTTTACAGTCCCCAAATTAGCCCAGCCTCCTTGTCACCTCCCAAGATTTGTGTGAATTGTTCTTATGTGTTAGATAAATGCTTATAAACTGTGGAAAAAGTGGGCACAAATTGTGCTTTCCTTCTTCTCGTCGCAGTCAGGCCCTCACTGCCTTCTGACGAGTCAGGGTGTACGCGATGTCATTTTGCCTTGCATAATGCCAGGTAAATGAAGTCATTTTCATTTGTGCTTTAGGGAAGGGTGGAAGTATCTGTCCAGGGTTTTTACACAGTTTGCAGGGTCAAAGACAAGGTTGAAACAAAAGCACAGTATGGATATCCCTTGGTTGGTCTCCCAGTCCTAGAAAAGCTCTTGGGGAGGGAAAGTAGGTTTAAAAGAGAGTGCTAGGATGTCTGCCTCTGAGAACAGATAATGATCTATGCATGAAAGCTTCTGCTCCTGGATCACAAACACAGCCCTTTGGATTACTTTTGGATGCAAATCATGCAGAAGTCAACACAAGAAGCTGAGTAACCATACAAAACTCACTTATTAAAGAAGAGCTCTGTTCACTGACCCCTGCCCCAGAAAAAGAAGTTTTAACAAAAGTTAGTCTGCTTATTTATCATCACTGGTTTTTTCTGCTGTTTTACTTTTGTCACTCAATGGGCTATTGCCCCTCTCTTCTGTTGCTGTAAATCAGAGCTCCTGCCTGCCTTAACCTTGGGACTTTTGTGTGCAGATTGAAGCGTCTTGTCTTTTTTTTGGTGCCTGGCTCACTCTGTGGAAGAACAGAACTTAGCTCTTGTATTGAAGCTGCTGACTGGCAACTTGGGCTCGGGAAGAAGCTCTCAGAAGTGCAGTCCTGACCTACATACCTGTATTTAAAATATCAACACATGACTGTGACCTTCTGTGACCTTGATGATTGGTTTAGGTTTTATATTGCTCCCTGTTCTGGAAGCGCACAGTTCCTTATTGAAGATGAGTGATACTAGGAAGGGTTTTGTGAAAGGGCTAACAGCATCTGCTGATGTTAACTGAATCTGTTCCCTTTAGGACAGTGAGGGTGTGTGTGTGTGTGTGTGTGTGTGTGTGTGAGTGGTGGAGCTGGACATTAAAGCCCAGTTGTGTGCCTGTGCAATTACTTTAGTCTCCAAGCTTGGTTTGGCACAGGGAGGCAGTGAATCCCAGCAAGGGGGAAAGCAAAATGCTGGACATTGAGATCTGCTCAGCCACCACATTTGCCTGGCCCTGCATCCTGGAGCTGCTGGTGTAGGGGCGGCGGACCACTTTCCAGAGCTGTTCCTCTTTTCTCCTCTGCACGTGCTCTCCGTGGTCACCCGCCAAGCCAGGAGATGGAGAAGGAGGCGATTTTCTTGTGAGAAAGTAGAGTAATGCAATACATTCAGCTGAGTCCGATCACTCACCACTGAGGGAGTATTTTTTTCTCAGAGCTGTCAGCAGAAAGCAGGAGTGTTACATTCAGTTTACAGGCAGTAGGCCTGTAGTCTCAATTATCCAAAGTTTTTGGTGGAGTTGTGCCAAAATTGTGCATCTTGGTTTGCACGGGTGTGACCAACCTTCCTCTCTGCGCTACCCTGTGATTTTGACTTGTTAAAATTTGGGTTCGTTTTAGGCCATCATGCGCAAAAAAGACAACAGCGGCATCAGTGTCTGTCATTAAAGTCTGAGAAGTTGAATAGTTTGTTGATGTCAGCAGGGTTATTTTCTATTTTTCAACAATATGAAAGAAAAGTCAGATCAATTATGCATCTCACTTCTACACTACTAACGGACGGACAGACAAGGGTTTTTTTCAGCTGACATCTAGTATGCTAAGTAAAGAGATTATTCCCCTCAGTTTGCTTCCTTCATGTGATGAATGGTAAGTAGATGAATCAGTGAGGTAAAAGGTGTGACAGATAACAAATAAGTTACAAACTTTGTAATTTTGAGTGGATGTCCTGACGCAGGGAAGTAGGCATGTGCTGGTGTCCAGACTTGCAGTTCCTTCTGATTGTACCTTGATGTTTAAATAAGTTATACTTCCAAGTGATTTCCTAGATGTTCCTAGGATTGTAGGATCTTTTCAGGGCCCAAAAATCCTTTGATAAAGTATCTTAACAAGCTTTGAAACTAAATTTAGCATATTTAATTTTTTCAAGGAATAAGACTTTATTACGAATTCTAATCTTCATGGTTAACTCCTAAACACCCAAGCACTGCTTCGGCTTGCGGGGAACTGCTCTCAGGTGGCGCAGAGGACAGGCGAGTGTCGTGCAAACCAGCCTCTCGGTCACTGACTGTAACACCAAGGCAACAGCAGAGGCAAGTCTTTGCTTCATTGCAAATTAATATTGCGCTCGTATTAATAAAGCATCTAGCCTTTATTTACACCATGAGTGGTGGGGAGGAGAGGTAACGATTTTTACTTTTTTCTTGTGTCGTCCATGAGCCCATGATGTTCTGTGATATGGATTCATAGCCATGGATTAGCAAAGCCCTATTTTTTTGTTTGTTTGTAAATGACACCTTCTCAAAGTGCTAGCATATTAATTCTGACAAGAGCAAGATCTTCTCTTCCATTTCTTGTTCTCTTAAATTGTTCTCTGATAGGATGGTCAACAACTCTGGCAAGTAGTCCCTCTGCTGACTCTCTTTAGGGATATATAAAATAATACCAAAAAACATAGTAATATCATTTTTAAAAATCACTTTATATGCAGTATCTCTTTTTTTTTTACTAACCTGAAAAAGAATGTAATAGTAGCTTATAGTCACAGGATGTAATTTTTTAAGTTTATGTATTTCAAAGGAATCTTTTTTTTTAAAAAAAGAGTAAATAGTGTCCATCAGTAACTGCTGTCTTTAAAAATAAATATTTGCCTGATAGCAAAACACAGTGCTAAACATTTTCAAGTTTCCAATTTGTCTGTGCTGGCCAGGTAACATTAAAGCTAGCTTCCTGAATTAATAAGATTTAATTTAACACAGCCATTGCTTCTAGTATTCACTTTCTGTGAATAACTCCTGAAGGATACAAAAAAATGACACAGCAAAAATAATACTTGCAGCAAAAGATGCACTTAGAGCATCTAACAAATTTAAATGGGGAAGTGTCTCCCACTGGTATCTCTAATGCTTTGAATTCTGGAAATATTATCAAGGCTGGCTCAAAACTTCATTTTATCACAACCATGTCATAATGCCTTATGAGATATTTGTGTTATTTTTCATGTGGTAAACTGGAACTGTCCTATATATGAAAGGATACTGTCCATCAAAAAAAAATATGGAATTATTACATATTATTCTCTTATTTTCTGTTTCTAATTTATTTATAAATTTTCACTTGTTTTGAAGGATCAAAAATATAGCAAAAGTTCAAGAGGGCTATAGTGAAGCTAATGCTGTTTATGAAGTTATATGGAATAATTTTTTATTACTGATTAGCTGAAAAAGGTACTAAGAGGAAAAATAAGTACCAGTGTTCTGAAAGAAACACGCAGAGCTTACAAGCTGACTATTTTTACAGTGCTACTAGACTTCTGAATTTATTTTTAATATCTTACCTGTTTTCATCATTCTTGTTCCTGTTAGGTCAGTAAAGAGGGGAACATCTAGCCTAACAGGCTGGTCCTACTGGCAAAATACCTGGGAGCAGTGATCCTTCACATAATGGCTGTCTTTGGCATTGAGAAAGGGTGGTGTTCTCAGTTTGTGGTCCGTATCTTGGGCACGTTATCCTCAGCTAGCATTGCCTTAGAATACTTGAGGTAGGCTTTGACTTTTTTGCTGAGTCCAACCAAGGGGGAGCCTGAAGGAACTCTTCCTCACATACGGGTTTCTTAGGTTAGATTGAATTTCCTTAACACCAAGTGCCTTTTAGGCTGCCCCAAGGCTTTCAAGACAATCGCAAGACATTGGCTGATGGCACATAGCCTAGAGAAGACCCTCGCTTTCCTGAATCAGCAGGTGGAGTGGCCACAGGGTACATTATCTATACACTATGTTTAGAAGATAGCTCTCCTTTACGTCTAAGTGCTGTCTGTTGGACAGTGCTCTCTAGGATGACAGTGCTCTCACTTTTTTACCTTAATATGAAGCTGCCCAGAGACAGCAAATTGTAACCAGAATCTTCTGGTGCATTTTGGGGGAAAACAAATAAAAAGGAAAAAAAAAAAAAGAGAGAGATGTTTAGACATAATTTATGGTGAGTACTCTTCATGTTGATTATTTATGATTCCACCACTACATGCTGATCCACTTTGCTGTTTAGTTGAATAGGGTCTCTTCATGTATCATATTTTATTTAACTTGGTGTGCTTTACTTACTGTGTTCTCTTAACCTGCTGACTTCAGAAATATTTATAAAGGAGACGTGGTTGTGTTGTTTTAGCAACAGTATTCTAAAGACAAAAGGTAAAAACAGATGTGCACATTGAGATATCATCTTTTATTTAATAAGCTGGCATAATTGGGAAAAGTAGACAAATTTTTAGGCACACCAACCTTCCTCAGGTCTGAAACAGAATTAGTAGACTTCAGAGCTAAACACAAAATGAAAGCGATTGTTCAGATATGTACCAGGTAAACTACCTCTGAAAGAAAAGGTAGTTAATATGTGTAGAGTAGAGAAAGTTGGTAAGGCAGTTATCTCTCTAAGGGAAAGAAAGAAAAAATAATTTATAGCCTGTGGAACACGGAAAGGTTAGTGGAGGGGAAAGGAAATTATATTGTGCCATGAAATCAATATCTCTACTAAATTCCTATTTTTTAGTGACCAACAGAGTTTAAAATGTTAGCTCCAGGCTTGTCTTTGGAAGGCATTTTGGAGATCTTCTTTAAAGATTAGGACTGAGAGATTACAGGTGGCATGGTTGTGAAAAGTGTTCTTTGTATAAAATGGGGATATTACATTTGTGTCAAGAGTCTATCACAGAGCTGAATCTCAGAAATATTTCAATCAGCAGTTCTAGTCCTTTGAAGGTGCCACGCTGAGTCCCACAGGATGAGCTTTTGAGATTGGAAAGGATCTTTTAGGTCAGATGTATGTTTGCTTTTGTCTGTGCTACAGCAGATAGTGTAATGTATCTTGTTAAATGGGATTTACTCTTGCTAAGTCTACTGATATCTCCGTTTCATCTACGAGATATAGCTGTACCTATGTGCTTCTGCTGGTGTGTTCAAATCCTGAAGTCTATACTTAGTTTTTATTGACTCATCTCTGAAATTCCCGTATGTTCTTCTTAAAACCTGGGCTGATCTACTATAGTGTAACAGTACATCATAAGTGGGCAGGAGAGTCCTAGAGAACACACCGCTGCCCCAGATGTGAAATGTCCTGGCGTGCTCTCCCCGCTCTGGAAATAATGTTTTGATAAGAATAAGGACTTCTCAGCCTCCTGAAATCATCTTGCAGTTGCAGCCATACAGGACAAAACCAGAGTTTTCTCGTTCTGCTAAGTTCCCTGCTCACCCTGCATCATTTCCCTTGCCTCCCACTAATCTTGACTCCTTAAGCCTGGAGAAATGTCAATCAATGGGACCTTCTTCCTGCTCAGGTGAGTCCTGGGATCTTCTCCCTTCCAGAAGCCCCATTGCTATGGTGGCAGCTCTGTTGTCACCACACCTTTTCTGGCCCCATACATGCAACGAACAGTGGGAGAAACTGAGCCACGGCACCCTATGCCTGTGGCATCAGATGAATGACCTCAAGCTTATGACATTATAGTTGGGTGCCAGTTAGCGGAAGATCTGGATACCTTTTCCTCACCAGCACTCCTTCAGGAATGAGCTGTCAGGAAGGTGGGATGACAATTCCCTTATTTCTTCTTTTCCTCTCTGTAGGAATCTTCTTGGCCTGTACTATTATTCAAGAAGGTGTGCTCACCTTAAACTAGCATCTTCTCTTTGACAGCAGCCAATGCGGGGTGTTTCAGAGGGATGCATAAAGCTCTGAGGGAAGATATTTCAGTGTGGTTCTGTTGTTGCCGCATAGGACAGGTATTATACTGAGACAACAGCCAAGGAGCAGTGGTAGAGTATTTCCCCAAGCAATGGTGAAACGAGACTACTGAAGTAATTAAAAGGTTGTTTCACTACTCTGGTGACCCCTAGAGAGTCTATTGCCATTTTCACATTAAATAAGGCACAATTAGGTCTGACATATTGTCTTTCTTTAGACCTCCTACCTGAGCTGATGACAGGGAACAAATTAATCCCATATGGATTCAGTTTAATTAAACCATCTCAAAGGTGTTGCATTGCTTTGAATGTTTTGATTTTGTTATTATTTTTATTTATTGCAAAAGTGTACTATTCTTGGTCTGCCTTTTGCCAGAAACAGGATTATTTAGTGAAAGTTTATATTCCTAAACAAAAAACTGTGATGCTTTAATTGAACAGTATTACTGTGTATAAACAGCATAACTGAGGCTGGTAGAGATACTTCCACACTAGATTTGCAAACATTTTCAATCAGGCTCTTTCTGTTCTGTTCCTCAGGAAACTGAACTTGTGATAAGAATGCCACACATAGAGCATTTCTTGTTCCTTTATTCTGGATTTTTTGTGAGCATACCTGATTATTCTGCCATTACTACATAACTACTGTTATAACCTATTCTTTAATGAGTTAGATTGAAAGTACAGGATTATTTTAGTGAAATATTTTATACAATTTTGCAAGGATGGAAACCTTAATAATGAACTAATCACTTTGGCACACTCATATGGGTTAATAATTCAACAGTGCATTAGTTATGCCCATGATAAAAGAATTCCTTTTCTTTCATGTAGCAGAAAAGTCATACTCTGACCAGCTTGGTACCTTTATATTTACTCATGTCTTGGTATTTATAGGGTTATTATAGTGCCTGTGGTTACTATAGTGCCTTATATGGTTACTGTAGTGCCTTTGAGTGCCTTGAAATCAAGACTGCATGTTACTTTGATAAAACTCAAGAGGTTTTGTTTCCATTTTATAGACTGAAAAGTGAAAAATGACAAACCTGTACTTCTGAGGTGGCCCAGACCCTTCCTGCCCATGGGTTCTTACCAGGTCTACCCGTCTTGATCTGTGGCTTTGGATCACTCTTGATGCTACAGGACAAACAAGTTGAAACAGCTTTTTATTTTACTTAACCCTACTTACATGTTGGATATGCACAGCAGGTGTCCTCACTGCGTGTATCAGGTAAGTTACTTGTTTGCTGTTCAAGGCAGTGGCAGAACTTCACCAGCTCTGAAGACACTGGTTCCCTCCTCAGGTTGATGAAGGTGCAGAAAGCACTGCTATACATCAAGGGTTATCCCTGTACCTCAGTTTTGGAGAGGTATATAGACAGTTTCCTTAATTCTGCCTGCAGAGTTTTCCCAGGGGCTGTTGAAACTCTGTGGTCTGCCTTTCCTCACTCAGACTTGGAGCTACACAAGAGCTATGACTCTGAAGCTGATTCCAGTTCATTTTGTTTCAGTTTTCTTAAATCACACTATTTCACAATTAAATTTGGTTTGGAAGTGCAGAAAAAGGTGAGGTTGTGTCCTGGTTTAGGCTGGGATAGAGTTAATTTTCTTCCTAGTAGCTGGTATAGTGCTGTGTTTTGGATTTAGTATGAGAATAATGCTGATAACACACTGATGGTTTAGTTGTTGCTAAGTAGTGCTTACATAGTCGAGGACTTTTCAGCTTCTCATGCTCTGCCAGGTGCAGAAGAAGCTGGGAGGGAGCACAGCCAGGACAGCTGACCCAAACTGGCTAACGGAATATTCTATACCATATGATGTCATGCTCAGTATACAAACTGGGGGAGTTGGCCAGGGAGCAGCGATCGCTGCTCAGGGACTGGCTGGGCATCGGTTGGTGGTGCATCACTTATTTTGTATATTCTAACATCAGCATTATTATTTTTTTTCCTTCCTTTTCTGTTCTATTAAACTGTCTTTATCTCAATCCATGAATTTTACTCTTTTTTTTCGGATTCTCTCCTCTATCCCACTGGGGCGTGGAGGGAGTGAGCGAGTGGCTGCATGGTATTTGGCAGCCTGCCAGGTTAAACCACAACAGGTTGAATTATTAAAACAAGTCCAAATGTATTGTTTGACTAAAATAAAGTGTTTCACTCTGTCTTAAAGTTCTAAGGTTTATGTTGTTTATCCTATTTTCCAAAAATATTATTTGAACTCAGTAACAAAATTGAAAAATCTTATTACTAAACATAAAATTACCAACCATAACACTTCATTCAAACCAATGATTTTTAATTCCCCCCCGCCCCCCCCCCCCCCCCCCCCTCCTCTGGGTTTGAAGAATTGNCCCCCCCAGTTATCTTGTTTGGAAAATATTCTTTGGAATTTAGTTAAATTCATGCAATGTTTTGATCTGCTCAAAACTACATATTTCAGAAGGTTTTATTTGCCAGAAATACTTCACTCATCTCAAATTGCATGAGTCTGGATAATCTTTTTCTTTGGCCCAGTCTGAACCCAGTAAGTGAATTACTTTGCCTCTTCTGGTACCAGTGATGAAAAAGGTGATAGTAATAATGCATACCTCTGTGATGGGAGGGCAACAGCCAATTTCTACAGCCAATGTATCACCTTTTTCTGAAGCTGTCACCTGGGTGCAACTGATCTCTAGATCCATCTGTGCTGTTTCTTTCAAGCTGTTCAGTAGACGACTTCTCAGTGCTTTCGGTTTTCTTATGGTCCCATCACAGTAACTTAATAAATCCTCTCTCCCTGCATGATGCTTAACTTTAGATGCTGCTACCAACTTACACATTTTCTCCTGGCTTTGAATTTCTTTTTTTTTTTTTTTTTTTTCCCCTGAATTTGACAGGTTTTCAGCTCCAGTAGGAGGTAAGTATTTAATGAGGGCAGTATAGCTCAATCTTTATTTTTCTGCGCTTTCCAACTGTTTTGTCCTCCATTCTGATTTACTGTTTCAAAAATTAAGTCACTTTCACAATTTCTTTGTAATGTATTCTGTCTACCCCTTGTTCTCCAGCATTTCTAGGAATTCATGCTGCCTTCTTAATTGAACTGTCATTTACGGACTGTAACTGTAACTCTTGGATGGATACTTGGTAACCATTCTGAATCCTGATGACTAAAGCAGAAAATTTCAAATCTGCAGTGCTTTGGAGACAATGAGCTGTCTGCAGGCAAGACGCAATTATTATTTTTCAGACTGGTTACTCGCTCACCAAACTTACACAGGGAAATATGTATTTTGAATGTGAGTTTAATCTGGTCAGCTCAATCTACTACATCAATGCTAGAGTTAAATTAATCTTTTCACATAGCAGCTACAATTTGAGATAAATTGAAATTGTATTAGTCAAGGGCAAGATGCCATCATAAAATCCTGACCTACCTCATTGCTTAATTAGTTTTATAAATATTTATTTTTACAAAATGAAGATAATGGTATTGAAGATCTTAGTCCTTTTTCACTCCTATGAAATCGTAATCCAAGCTTATCTCTCATGAGAATAACTGTCTCTTTTCCTTCCTCCTTCTCATGCATACTTACTTCTTCAGATCAAGTCTTATAAGCAGGTCATCCTAAATGACTACGGACTTTAAAAGCAGATATGTATGTGGGTGTAATTGCTTCTCAGAAGCTGAGATAATGCTGTTTACTAACAACATTTGTGTCATTTCTACTTGGTACACATCTGTGACAAATTTTCTGCCAAACTTAGTTATTTTTATCTTAATGTTGCTTATAGCATCCACAAGCCTGATCAAAGTTTTCAATACTAGAGCTGAAAGAGTTAATGTGTTAGGTTGCAGGCCCAGTGAATTTACTAAAAGCAAAGCTGGATGAAGAATCAACATCATTTCCCTGACATCCCTTCTTCATAGTCATTGCATATGATCTGTTAATAATAACTTTTGGTAGAGCTCTACTAGAATACTCATTATTCGTGCTTCTCTCTACCCTCAACAAGAATATGATGATATCTGTGCAAAGAGCAACCTGCACAAGTTCAGGGGAGGCACAGCTTGTTACCCCTTGGAGGCCCTCAAGAAACTGTTTGCTTGCTAGTGTTCAGGTATTCCCATTTAAAGGATAATCACAATGCTATGAGGAGTGCCTTGCTGTTAAACAAATACCCAGGAGTCACCCTTAACTCAGGTCAAGCTCAGATGGATGCAAACAGGAGTTTATTTACAATGTCCAGAACAGACAGCATCATTTAAAATATTGACAAAAGATGCATATGGAGTAAAAAAGAAGCTGTTTTGTTATTCTGTTCATGTTAAAACCAAACAAAAAAGTCCCCTTCTATATTAGCCAACCTGTTCACACTCCTTTTTGGCTCAAATGCTCAGGAAGGCATTATTTTCCTGTGTGCTCGTGAGAGCAGTGGATGCAGGACCTTCCAAGTCAATTGCATTGGGTTTCCACTTGCATTCAAACCTGTCTCTCCTTTCCCTCTCCATTAAGTATTCACTACCCAATAAAGAAAGAATCTAGCCCTTTTTTCCAGGAAACAATTACTGAATGATCTACCCTCTTCGGAAAGACTAATGTAACTTTTGACAGATCAGGTGCTATCTCCTAAACATGACTGCCTCTATTAAACTCATTAAGGGCATAATACCTTCCCCTGGCTCCCCCGCTCTCACAGCATTTCAGCAAGTGCATTTCGCTGTGAAATGCCTCAGGCAATTGAACATTGCGTTTTATTATCAACTACTAAATGGACAGACATATTCCAGGCAAACAATACCTATTAAATTAGCACATGCCTTCCATTACTGCTTGTTGATTTAGAACAGATACTCTGTTAATCAGCCATTTTAGAAGGACAGTCAGTGGATTTCAGGCAGACAAACTTACAGCTGAGGGAAACTGTAACCGAGGCTTTCATGCAGAAGGAGTTATAATGCCAAAAGACAACTGTTGAGAGAACTTTGGTGGTCTTAAATTGCTCTTTCTTCTCTTTATTAAGAGATTGGTCAACATACAGAATTGGAGCACTGCAGCAGCCTTGTCAGATTTACGCAGTTGTAGAGACTATCAATGCAACGCCCCATTTGACAGTTGATGCAGAAATGCCTGAGTCTTCAGGGTCCCCTTCACTCCACAAAAGTGGAATCATATTGACTCACAAAAACATAAACAAAAATAAAAAAGATCATTCCAGCAAAGCATGCTCTTGAAGAAGTCAACAAAGTGAAACACCGGTCCCATCTTCATGCTAAACCCTGAAAGATTTCCAGGCTCTCCTCTGTGTGAATTGAAGTCTCGGTTCTGGCTGTGACTCTGCTCATGTCTGTTTTGTAGAAAAATGCCTCTAGCAGAAGATGATTTTACTGTAATTCCTAAATCAAAACAAACTGGGAAATACACTGCTGTTTGTGTCAATGTCTAACACTACACAGCATGTGTGAGTGCACGACATTATTTTGCATGCTGGCACTTGCAATGGATCAGACTACAGAACAATTCCCTTTACTATAAAAATGTGCCTTCTTTTATAGTGTCTTCAGTTTTAATGAAGATCAACTGTGACAAAGCTACATGGAGTAATGGAAGTACCAGAGAGAAATCACTTTTTGGAAACAAAAAGCTTTTTAAAAAGTCACAAAAGGACTGAGGGAGCCATGAGTGCATTTTCTACCCTAACATTTTAGCATTGCTCTGTGGAACCTTCTGCTATCAGCAGGGAATGAAAAATTGCAGTTGACATCTACACCTGGCATTTGTCTCCATTAATGGTTAATGCAGGGACTGTTGTCTCTTGGCTTAGTCTCCACCTGTCAGCTACTCTTTAGGAGAAAAGAGAGCAGGGAGAAACCAAATAAATTCAGGCTTCCGTATTTTGAACCAGATTTCCAGTGAAATCTATAGGCAAGGGCCAAATCCGTGTCCTTAAGGAAACAATTACATTGTGGCCCTGTTTGTCTCACCTCCTTCAGATTTGCTGTTCCATCCACTCATCTATTATGGAAATTTTCTGCCTGTCTTTTCATACCAGGAGGTAGAAATCAATTTTTAAATTTGGCCCATCCTTCAAAGATTATGGAAAGCCTGTGGCATAGGTGTGTTTTGAAATAGAGAACGTATTTTCATGTCTCTAACACAGAAAGTAAAATGCTGCTGAAAGCCAGAGCCTGAAAAGTGCTTCTATTTGCTACGGGAACAACAGCTCCTTGGTGGACACTTAATGAAGCAGTAAAGCTCGAAGGTGGTTCCTCTGCATGTTGCTTCACCCCCAGAGGAATGTCCCACAGGCGGCCAGCAGCAGGCCTGGCGTGGATGTAATTGGTCTCAGATTCCCCGTCTCCTCCTAACCCAGAGATGCTCTGTTATATACTGAGGGATCGCCTGCGGCATGATCATGTTCAAGAGCTTTGTCCTGAAAGCTGGTGTCTTTTTTCTTGCATTGAGCAGGAATGACTGCAACTTGAGAAGGCAAAGCAGAAGTATGACGCTGGCTAGCTTTTAAACACGTTGATGTTAGAGGTTATCCATATCATCTTTTTGGCATGTTAGGTGTACAGACTATACGTCTACTTATTGTAGCTCCCAGGAGTACTTCTCAGCTTCTAGATTTGGATGCACGTTACAGCAGTAACCCAGCTCTGTAGTTTTTTGGGCAATCATCCCCACCATACAATGGAAACCTGGGGCCAGTTCTTCCAAGGGAGCTGGGGCATGCTTTGGTCCTCTTCCATGGCTGAGACTTATGATTGTCTGATGAAAGGTGATGGTTTGCTTTTCCACCCTGGCAAGTTAAAATATCTTTGAAAGACAGCACAGAATGCAATAAAAGAAATAACAAGACTAAAGTCTGGGCCAGTGCTATTGCTGAGTAGAAAGGCAAGAGAGTTGTTATAGCAACTGGGAGGGAGATTTTTTTTAACAAGTGCAAGCACCTGAACGTTAGAAAGCTAATGTAGCTGTAAGTGTGAGAAAGTCTAAATGGTACCTTTCAGGCTTACGTGCATTTGCTGTGCTTGCACTTCAAGCTGTCCAAAGCTCAGTGTCTGTATTACTGCCGTCATGAGCCCAAGCTTTTAAGCCATGTTGAGGAGCCAAGCACATATCAGCCCAGCCGGTAAATTGCTTTAATTGGGACATGCGGCTCTTGGATTAGAGTTGTTTGCACTGTGCTCTGGAGCACGCGCGGAAGAAGCTTGCATCTGCCCACAAGGTACTGTGCAGGCATGCCCTGACTGAATTCACTTTGGGCAAATATTTCCCTCTTTTTTTTCTGTCATTAGCAGCACTCTAAAGATCAGAGTGATCTAAAGCGGAGTGGCAGCTGCTATTTGTCGCGTGCCATCTCTCACCCAGCACAGGGCAAGGCTAACCCACTCAGTAATTACTAAACATCAGCCTCCTGAGCCTGGATTTTCACTAGCATTCCTGCCCCTAGTAATTCTAAAATAGTAGTTATTACAAGAGTAGGAGTTTTTCTAGCATACATAAAACCAGGGGAAGGGATTAGAAACAGCCACAAACAAGGCGTGGATGAATACACCTACTGCTAGAAGCCAATCAGTTATTTGACCTCAGGTTCATGTTTCTGTAAACATGTCTTTTGGCAATGTATCATTCAGTTTCTCAATACAATGCAATGCAAGCCCTTTCTCATTTATCTCAGCTGTCTTGTTGTTTTATGTTACAAATGATTACTGTTAATTCTGTGTTTAATTGCGCTTAGCATAATTTATTTGCTATCCAGTGATTTTAACTGTTGGACATAACAAAATATGGTTGTTTTCTCTTCTGCTTCCTTCTGCTTCTCATTTGTGGATGCTGAAAGCAGCTGGACCTGTTCCATGCAAATGGAAATAATTATGGGCATGTACAACAAATCCATTAATCTCAAGAAGGCGTCTTGTGTGGAGCTATTCCCGGAGTATTCTTCATGAATTGTCTTCCTCTTTCCTGGCCCTCCAAAATTACTTCCTTTTAATTTTCCATCACAAACCTGTTTTCTGTGAACCTTCCTCCTTCCTCTTATGAATGGGGATTGGAAGCAAAATGCATCTCAACTAAAATTGGCAATAATGACATGTTTCTTAAACCAACGCGCCTGTCCCAGATGTTCTGGAGGAAAGGAAAGCTCTGAGTCTTTCAAGTGCCATTGGAGCAGTGGGACCGTTTTGCACAATGGGAGCCCAAAAGAGAGCAATTTTGTTCCACGTCATTGCCCCTTACTTTTTAAATACGTTTATCCTGGGTTCCGAACGCAGAGCAGTAAGGAACCGTGTATTTTATTTTATGAAGTTTAATAGTATGAAAATAATTCATGTTTCTTCTGCTATACTCACTTTTATTTTTGTCCTGGTTTTGGTTTTTAATCCCTGTGATCAATTTGTCAGTCCTTTAAACAGACTGTCAGTAAACCTTGTTCCATTGGTGCCTAAAGGTACTGCTTGCCCTAAAAGTCACTGTCTGATGAGGGACAGTCTGTTCAAATCTTATTCTCCAAAGCTCCCGAAGTACTTGAGCAGGAGGAGTCCACACGTAAAACCAAGAACAGATCAGTGGGCTGAAGTCAGGCAGCGACAGTGAAGTGTGCCGTGATGGTTTTCAAAGAGGATAGCAATGATGCAACCAGTATGGCAACAGATCTGTACATATTTCATTACATGTATATTAGTGTACATATTTCAAGAGGCTGGTAATCCATGCCCTTTCAAGTCTGATCACGGGGACCTGTGTGCATAACGCTATGGTACAGTTAATGAATGTCCTGAGATGCGTGGATGAAAATTGCTCCTTCGTCTCTAAATCAAAGCCAATAAGGCCTGCATCATTTCCTTTTAAATACATCTGGGTTTGATCATATCAGGGAATATTTCCAGCTTATCCATATTCAATTTGTGTTACTTCTATTTCTTATTTACCACAAATACACTCGTCTATGTGAAAAATGAGGCCAGCATTTGATCAGTGTTTAATGGAAGCCTTTGAGAATCTCTCAGCTATTGTTCACTGTTATCTGCCAGCAGAATAATGACAAAGTAGAAGAGAGTGCATGCATTGTATCTAATGTGATTAGTCTTCTAATGCTAGGGATGTAGGGAAGAACACAGTCAGCAGGTAAAATATACCTCTGGGTAAATACATAAAGAGTGCAAGGCTAGCCTGAAATACAAAACCCATGCAAACCAGCAGTTTCTTCAGTTGTAGTTTTTGTTTTATGTATGGTACTAATTTACCTTGGGGAAGAATTGCAGTGAGATTGTATGGAGATGGAGTGTTGGTAGAAGGAATGTAAGAAAGTTTGGTGTGGTAAGTTGTTATTGAATCTTTACACCAATTAGATTTTGCAAAGGTACACTTCAGGCAGTAATCAGAATTATGAGTGGTGAATGATGGTAGAAATTCAAGAATGTATTTAACTTACACTGCACTGTCGGCCTATCTGCACCACAAAAAAAACGCAGCCAAAGAAAATGAAGTCTGTTAAGAGCTGAATTATATCTGCTACTCAGCATTGAAGTGAGATTTTGTGTTTTATCTGAATTCTGAGTTCTTGCCCATTTTCCTGTGAAGGGTTTGATGGTGGAACATAGAGCCTTCTGTTCACTTTTGTGAATGAGCTTCAGATCTATATGCTGAACCTCGTTAGATTGTCAGTGCGTGCCTGGGAACTGGATTTCATGATCCAGGAGGTCCATTCCAGGTACGTATGAGTCAAAAAAAACCATAATCCCTATGTGCATATGCAGATTGATCTTCACATCTTCTGTTTCCCAGAGGATACTTCTGGTATTTGCAAATTGTCACTATAACTAGGGCTGGTTCTCAATTTTTTAATTACTATAAATTGCTGATAAGAGTTGTTTCTAAAACCTCGCTGAATTTTTTTCCTGGAATACTCCAGTGTTAGTGCTATTGTTAAAGAATTATCAGCCCATAATGGAATTTTCACTTGAAATACAGACAAGCACAATAGTATATGCAGGCTGGGAAATCAATGGACTTTAACTAAGTTTGGTAGAGAGGGTCTTCACTCTCTGCCCGACGTATTGCTAGTGATTGGCCCAGGTACCTGCATACAGACTATTCTGAGCTGTGGATACACATAACGCTCATCCCTCTTAATGGCCCCCATCAGACTGAAAAGCTGTGCAAAGTCTTAGGTTCATATGAATTAAAAACCCTCTGCAGCTTAAAAACATTTGAGGATGAAAAAATTCTGGTTGGGAAGAAAACTTCAGCTGCTCTTTCCTGACCTAAAATCCTACCACTGCTTACAGCATGTCACTGCAACATTATTTTAAATTGAAAAACTTGTTTATGAATTGAGTAGTTTTTGTAGTGTCATGGTCCTTAATATACGCCAATTTTGGAACTGTGGAACCAGCTTACTCCACACCTTCAAAAACACATGCACAAAATTTAGGAGTTGTGCTCTCAACATTGTGAAGTTTTCTGGTGTCTCCTATGAGTAGAGCTCACTGCAAGATCATAAATGTTTCATAGAAACATTTGAGTTCTTCATTCAACATTCTGTATTTTCGACCTAATGCAAAGAACAGATCTGATTCATGGAGAACAGAGTTGTGTTGGCATTAATTTCTAAATCAAACCTGAGAATGACAAACTGCATATGTGTATAGGTTCACACCAGAAATTAGGGCAATAGCCTATCTTGTAGATGGTCCCTGGCCAAACATCATTTTTTATTTAAAGTGTCCTTTCTCTCCTTACCTGTAATATTTTTGGTTAGGTAATATATTGCAAGTGAGAAAAAAATCAGCTACTTCAGCAGAGACACACATTAATTTGATTGCTGTTATTGCATATTTCCTTATAAGCAAAGTACAATCTGCATTATTTTTCTAGTGTTGTAACTTTTTCTAACATCCTTTCCAGTTCACTAGCATTTTCCAAGGTGAAAATCTCAGCTCTTTGCTGTTATAGTCTCCCACCTAGGAAGAAGATTTAAGATCAGCCGTATCAGCAGTTTGTTCTTGCTGGCATCGAGATTATATTTTCTTCCCCCCTCCCTGTATATCCTAATACCTCTTTCTGTTCCCTGCCGCAACTGTGCTCATGAACCAGCCAAGCAAAATTAAAGCTTCCAGGCTTTCTAGCAACAGGAGTCTCCCAGGTAAAAGAGATTGTATCAAAACCGTCTTTGTTACCAGCAAAAATCTTCCTCTCTGATTATGGAGACCTTTGCACAAATTCGGTTATGGCAGGGTTTTGTACTAAATCTGACAAAGAATGAGAAAGACATTTTAAAAAAAATGTAAGTAACTGCTCATGTCAATGTAGCAAACTTCGTTCTTGTTCTTCACTGACTTTAGACTTTATGACTTGAGAGCATAGAACTTCATACTGTCCTAATCAGGATGCCAGGGGAAAGAAATTACTTAGAACTTTGGTTAGTATTCTGCAGAAGTGCTAAGTCCTACAAGAGTGTCAGCTAGATCCATGGACCTCTCTAGGGAAGGAGGAGAGCTAAGGAAGCATGACGATAATTTAATGTGTACAAATGCTGGACAAGAATAGTTACATCTAATGAAAAGGCTGCTATTGTGATAGGCACTGTTTTAATTTCGCTCCAGTTGCAGATGATATTTCCTGTATTTTCCCTCTTTCTGAGTGTCTTCTGTGGAGTTGTAAATGTATAATTAATGCAGCATAGAAATGTGCGCTAGCCATATTATTAAAATTTAGCATGGCATTAGCTTTCAAAAACAAGTAACAAGTTGAAGCTAAAGCTGTAAAAAAATGAGTTTTCTGTGTGGAGCTCCATCATATAAAGCATTGAATTTATCTCAATATTATTTTATTAGAGCTTTTTAATTACTATGGCAGATAAGCAGGACTGGCCATTATCTTTGCAGAACATTTGTATTAATAATGTCACACAATTTGCAATGATTGCTACAGAATATTCTGTCCCCATTGAAAGCTTAGTTTAAGCTGACATGCAAAAGCCAGTCTTCTGCAGGGCAGAAGGTTCCTCATTCTCTTCTGGCTCCCAAGTCACAGACTTTTTTCTCAATTGAACCATAGTCTTCCCTTTAGCAATACACTCAAAGGAAACATAAAATCCCTCACTGAGTACACCAATAATAACAAGTTCTGAATGCATGCATGGTAGACAGAAAATTAGTCACCTTTTTAGTTTTAAAGCAATCCTGCTGTTTATAGAATGCCAGACAAGATCATTTGTAATCCAAAACTATGCTATTACCAGACACTTTTTTGGGTTGTTTTTTTGTTTATTTGTTTAGATACATAACATGAAGCCTGGCAATTTATTTCAAAGTGCAGCTTTGATACTTTGCTTCTTAATGGGGTATTTGTAGCTATAATAAGGGGTGAAAAAAGAAGAAAGAATTCACATACCATATATTCTAGCTTACCTATCATCTTCAAAAAAGTTAAAATGTCAAGTACTAATGCTGGATTTGAATTAGAAGTAGCAATGGTCTTCTTGTAATGCTACAGAACTCACCAAAGCCCTTTGTGTACTGTTCCTGGTTTGGAGTCATATCTGGATTTAAATATTTCAGGCAGTAGTGATTTTTTTGTTGAATAAACTAACCAAATAATTTTTTATGGATATCTTGTATCCTACATGGTTCTGTAGTTTATCTGTGAGAGACCCCATCTCTGTATTCAACACACACATGATGAAACAATGAAGAAATTCAGGGATTGTAAGAACGCCACAAGAAATAATACCAATTTCAGCTTGTAATGAGATTTTTAAAGAACTGCTGAGAAGGTTTCAAATATCTATATTGGCTGCAAACAAGGTTTTGTCCTTGAATTATCTTGACTTCATTGAATTCAGGACAGTTCAATGTTTGCACTATAACTTCACAGCACTCAGAATCAGACACAGAAAAGGGTCATTAAGATCCATTGCACTCCCTCTTCTTTGCTGCTCAAGGCAGTATTGTTCCTTAAGTTATATTTTTCTGTTGTTTGCCTGGCCTGGATAAAGATTTATTAGGCTGATGTTAAAAAAGAAACAGCTACAGGAAACAAGCCACACAGGATGAAGATGAGAAGGCTTCCTGTTTTGGAAGCTGATAGATTTGTGCCCTAGTATTCATGCCAAAAGACAGCAGGACTGTCTTAAAGTACATGGGGGTGACTCCTACCAATAAGCGTAGAATTGTCAGAAAGGATGTCCACTTGTGTCTTCTGTGCATGGAAATATAAGTATCTTATGAGACAATCAAGTTTATGACCTTAAGAAGCTGCAGTCGTGTGCTGTGAGGAATGAACAGTCTTTTGGGATGTTGATACAAAAGTGAGAGAATACTAGGTTGAACTCTTAGGTGCATCTGTTTGGTTTTCTCCTTTGAACTCTGAGTCTTAGATCCTATTCAGACAGTTGGAAAAAATCCAAGAAATACTTCTCCTAATTTTATAAGTAAAATAGATTGTAGTTTTTATATGGAAACTTGTAAGATTTACTTTTTGTCTGCTGAATAAAGGGAAGTGCTTTATCAGAGGGAGAAGTTAGGAATTGTATGACCAGCAATAGAATGCTGGAAATTTGGATTTATGCAACTGAAGATGCTGTTACTTGCTAATTGTAGTGCAATTATTAACAAAATAATAAACATGAGGATAATTTAGAATTTGCCAGAAATAACTAATACAATAAGTGGTTTGCTCAAATATTTATTTTAAAAAGTATTTGTACAGCTCTTTCTGGTCACAGTCTGGGGGTCACAGAAATAATTTACAGACCAATGTGGAAATGGCACAGTTGAGAAAAAGAGATGACAAATGGAACTTGCAGATTTTGGTGGTGTTAGATGGTTTACCATGAGGTACGACTCAAACAGGTTGGATAATTCCTGGTAAAAGTGTCTTTACCTAAAATTCCCTTCTTTCAGTGTGTTTTTTAATATTATTATGTTAAATTGTAGCAGCTGGTTTTGAAATATTAGAAACACTCCCCACACTGCCCACCAAACTTTTAAAGCCAGAGCTCCTTCAATGAAACATTAACTATTGGCATCTCCTTTCATGTGAGCATGTTACTTTACAGTCTCATCCTGTCTTTAAAGACTTTTTCTCCTTGATTTATGCATCCTTTGTCTTGCTCTCCCCTGTTAATCAAGTGCCCCTGTAGGTCTTCACAGTCATCTTTTAGTCCTTTGATAAGCACTAGAAAAGGGAAAAGGCTTAAAATACTACCTAAAGCATCATTGATGGTACATGAGGTAGGGCTCCTTGAAATGAGCAGGGCTGCCCATGCTTGAGAGCTACAGTCTCTCTTCAAAACCTCAAGGAAAGCTCTCCACAGCTGAAATCCTTCTTTGCAACTAGCGCAGTTACTGACAGCAAACTGCAGCGTAGTGGGTTATCATGCTTCAAGTTACTCTATGTTTGCTACACTGAAGTAACTGTCTTTGTGCTTACGCACAATATATGCGAGGTAGTGCCACTTCTTTTGAGCTTTTATCATCTGGAGAATCATGGGTGCATGTTTGCCGAGTTCCTTTGGTTTGCTTTCTCTTGACAGAGAGATTGGCTTCCTAGAAGAGAATTCACACCAGTCTGTTAGCTCAGTGCACCACTCCATATGGCCACACATTCCTCACTTTTTACAAAAAGTTGCCACAAATAAGTTGATGCCCTCATCCATTTCCTCTGAAATGCTGTGGAGAAGAGAAGCCCTCACACAGGTAGGAAGGACATAAGATACAGCTCCACGATGCGCTGCTTCTGGGAAAGGGGATGGGGCAGGGGCAAAGGGTGAAATGCAACCTTAAAAAAAGAGGTATTGTCACAAAACCAAACCACAGCACTATATAGGCTGCTATGAAGAAAACTAACTCCATCCCAGCTAGACCCAGTACACACACCAGGGGTGTTCAGTTCACAAAGAAAAGAAATAAATAGCTCATTCCCCCTGACCCCCAGCCAGCCTTACAAGCATCCCTGTGAGATCCCCAAACCAAACTGTCCGTTTTCTCCAGCATGTACAGCTGGACATTTTCTGCAGGCCAAATTCTGCCCTAATTGGTGACACCTGTACAAACACACTTGGCAGTGGGGTTTGGGTGGGACTGATTTCCTCCTGATGTTTACTTAGGGCCATGGGTGGGCAAGCAGCAACAGCACCCTTCCCTCTGCAATGTGGCCTCCATTAATTGGCAATCCAGAAAAAATTAAGGGAGAAATTTCTAGTCATGGCAGTCTGCTACTATGACAGTTAACAGGGTGTGGATCTGCTCAGTAAAAATAACAATCTTAAAGCAGCTTTTCAGAGAGGCAATGTACTTGGAGTAATTTTTTTCCCTTTTTTCTCTGTCTCCACAGGGTGTCTTGTGGAAAAGCATAAAAATACTGAGCACATGTAAATTTGTGAGCTGGAGTTTTCTGGTTGCAGTTAGACCTATAAGCCAAACCTGAAAATAAACCATTAAGTGCCTACTCTCCAACAAACTTGAGTGTAAGGGACCAGAAATATGAGCTACACAATGTGAGCACAGCTGTCTGCGTGTGGAAGGATGTTCCATTTTTTTTCTTCCACAACATTTGAGAGGTAGCATGGACTAGTTAATATGCTGGAGCTCTTCCTTCAATATTAATTACTACTTAGCTTAAAAAAGAACGTCCCTGACTAGAAAAGAGAAAAGGGTCATGAAGAACATGCTTGGGTCCAGCGGCTTACAACGAGCTTTTTGCTTGTGGTTTGGATTTTTTAAGCTACAAGTGCAGTACCAGTAGCTTTAGTACACCTTAATTTCAAGCTGATCTCAGTTCCACTGTTTTCTGTAACTCTAGAGGTGCTATTTGCATAGAGCAGGATGAGGAATGGTACTCACAGGGTTAATTCTGTTTTCATAGGCTCCAATGTGTCCATTGCAGGGGAATTAGGCAAGGCTGGAGGGTCTGCAAACCAAGACCAGGTGATGAATCATTTCTGTTGCCTCTTTCCTGTTTGTGTCTCATGCTCTACAGCTCTTCAGCTGTGTCAAAGCATCTTCCTAACTTCCCCAAAGCCAAGGATAAGCCTGCATCAAGAACAGTATTGCTTCACTTTCTTCATCTGTAACTTTATTACACGGGTGTGTCTAAACACATATTGCTGAAGTCATACCCCTGATAAGTCGTGGTTCAGGGAAATGCCTCTTCCCGCCTGCGGTGGACTTGTGTCTGTTCCTGCAAAGAACCGGAGAACAGAGGTAAGGGCTGGATGGGAGGTCAAGGGTGAAGTGACTTTTCAGAAGAAACAAAACACCATGAGGTTCAGTCTAGAAAGCGAGTAATTTGAGGTTAGTTTTCTGTATGTTCCTCTGCTGTTGCTTGAGACAATCTTTCTCTGAGGTGTTGTGAAGAAGGCTTGCTGTTTCTTTGAGACAGAAATGTGGTTTGTTGGAGGAATTATGTACCAGAAGTTTCTACTGTGATAGCAGAGAGGCAGGGTGGGGGGAAGCTGTTCTTTGTTTGTTTGTTTGGGGTTTTTTTCCTTTGATTAATTGATCCCTTCAAAACAGTATGGGCTGATTTATTTGTCTGAACTGCTATCATTGGTATTCTGTATATCTACAGAAAAAGCGCAGCTGAAGCTGCCACAGGTATAAGAAAAGCTTTTTTATTTTAAGCACCTGCCTATTAAGTGTCTCACCATAAATTCATTTCAAGTAGAGAGATCACTAAGTGACACCATTTCATCACTATCAAATTAGATTTGGACAAAGGGTGTTGATGTAAGACTCATTGACTTTGCCACCACTCCTAAATCACAGACCTTTCCTATCTCTGCACATGATTTAAGGAAATACAGTTGTGCCCTCACATACAAAATGGTTTTGTTTTGTTTTTTTTTTAAAGAAATACCTTAAGGCTTAGATATCAGCTGCTCTTTCTTCTGTCTGTGAGAAACCTACTTATCAGCAGGAGGAAATAGATTCTTGCAGGATAGAAATACTGGTCTATGGTGTCTTTTATAAATGTTTTTAAAAAAGCTTGGTAAGCCTGACTTAGGATATCAGTGAGCAATTAGTGCAGTGCAAGTTTCTTTCTTCACCTCAGACATTTGGTTTGACAAAGTGATGATGGGATTGTATATAAATAACACTTGAACTGCAGAAGAAACACCATCATTTCCTAAACAGGGCATGGAGAATACAAATGGCAGTCTAGGATAATAAGTGAGTGTTAGCTAATTAAATTTTACCAGTGCATGGTATATTCTAACTCTTGTTCATGTTGTAGGTAAAAGACTAGACATGGGTGAATTGCTGAAGATTAAAATAAAAAATAGAACCAATATAGTGTAGCGCTCTTCTTCAAACTCAATTAAAAGTAGTTACCATCTTTTAAAAGGCTGGGAATGGCAAGATTACACTTATGCATGTTCTTACAAGTTCCTTTCTCTTGGCATGCAAGCAAGTTGCCAGTCATCGTAGAAAATGTTTTGGCAGTAACTTTCTGACATTTCCGTGTGGGAGGTGTAAGAAGAAATAGGGAGCTTGCTCTTTGCCGTAACCATTCTTTCAAGAAGCAATTTTTAAGGTGGAGTTTCTTTCTCAGAGCTAAAGTGGGCTTGTCAGAGAATGAGAAAGGAGGGAATTGCTAGAGTTATAAAATGGCCTTTTTAAAAAATTATTTATTTATTATTTTTACTACCTGAGCAATAGCCTGATGTGAACAAACTTGTGTGCTGGGTATGACCCCTCTTCCACCAAACTCCAACCTTCTGGGACCCAAGTCCAGCACCTCAAATGGCTTCCCAACTTGTGCATGGGTCCTTGGAGCCCTTTGGTTGGGGGACAGAAGGGAAGCGAGGAACAGAAAGGAGGAGTGATGCCCCCAGCACAGATTTTACCTCCATCAATACACCTAAAAGCCCTGGTGGGCTAGGTTTCTTTGGAAACAAGACTCTGCAGAAATCCCGTGACTTCAAACAAAGGGTGGATGGTCTCTGCTTCCTCTGAAGCCTCTCGTGGGTCACCCCCGCCGCAGGCTGAGCTGCCTCTCCAGAGCCCTGGCTGGCTTCTCCCTCTCCTCTCCTGGCTGGTGGTAACACAAATCAGGAGATCACAAACGCACTGCCCCTTGTTTAAAAAACACGCACCCTGATTTGACCCTACCCGAGTCTCCTCTGTCCAAGCTTGCCTGAGGCCTGTTTCCCCTCCATTTCAGGCCTGAAAGTAAGCAAAACCCCATAACCCTGCCCAGTTTCACCAGCAGGTAAAGCTTTAGCGTGGAGTGATGCTGCTTCCTTCCGCCAGGAAGGCAGATATTTACAGCAGTGGCCATGGACGGGTGTGTAATCCCAGAGCCCTTTTTGGGTAAAAGCTGGATTCTCCTCTGTGATCTCTTTTCGGCAGGCTTGCCTCCTTCCATTAATCCTACTTAAGGAAGGAAGCAGCACAGTGGCACACTGTTATCGTAGTTCATGTAATGGTAAGCACTCTGCTGGGTGACTAAATTGCTCAGCCTTCCCCATGTTAGCCTCAAGCCAAAAAAAAGAAGAAAGAAAAAAAGACTAATGCAAGTCACAAGAGGCAGGAGGAAAGAAGGCTTTTGGAGGGGCAGTGTGCAAACCAATCTCCTGAAAAAGAATGCTCTCTGTGTAAGATCTTTAAACTGTGGAAGTTTTAAAGGGCACGGTCACAACCCTGCTGTCGAGGAGCTGTTGAACTGTGGCAGGCTGCAGCCCGGCCGCAGTCAAAGGAAACTTTGCGTCTTGCTTCAAGCTGTGTGAAATTAAAAGCTAAAGGCCAGGGCTGTTTCACTACCTGAAAAAAGAATAAATGAAGGGGAATTTGAATGCAAGAAAGCCTGGTATTTATGAAACGGTTGGGATGAAAAAGGGATTAGTCAAAAATCCAGCCATTTTTTGAGAGAGAAATTTTTTCCAAGCCTTTTAATTTGGTCATTTTTCCTATTTAGTTTCTTCTGTTTGGTCATTGTCAAATGACAGTACAATAATAGATAAGGCAGTTTTGGGGAGCATTGGGAGTTTTTGTGTGTGCATGTGATTTTTACTTTGCAAGCCATGCAAGCTAAGCATTGGTCTAAGGAGATAGATTTACTTTGGAATCAAAGCAGAGACTTGAAGAATAACATCTGTCTTCAGACTCTTGGACTTCAACTGAATTAATTAACACCCTGGGAAAGGCTTATCTTTGGCAATTCGCTGCCCTCTTATTGTTGCAAAGTGAAAGGTGTTTGTTTAATTTACACTGTAGTGCTATCCCAGGCAGGCAAACACCGGGAGTCGGTTGTTCCCCTGCATGGTTGATGCTGAAATACCTGAACTTGGTACTGCTGGTAGCAAATGCCATTCATCTGGTTTTATTGGGGTGAAGACAGAGGCGAGTGAAAACAAGCAGATGTATGTAGGTATGTGAATCTGTGTCAGGGAAAGCAAGCAAGCTGGAATTAGTTCATTCTGCTCAGCCTTGAGCCTAGATGTTAGAGATGTTATCGGACCAATACTCTCATGGTAGGCAGGACGTCTTTTTTTGTCATTACTTTTCCCTGAACAGCAGCTAGTGTGGTCATTCACCACTTAAGCTATAACTTTCCAGCTTTTAACACCTTACAGACACAGTTGTAATAGAACAGCTTTTTTTTTTTTTTCCCCAGGCTTTCCTCAGCAACCCCCTTGGTCACCCTCTCCTTTGCTCCTGGGTTGCGTTTGAGCCTTTCCCAGCTGTGGAAAGGCTCCTTCTTTCCTGAGCTGTCTGTCTTGGGGCCACGTGAGTTTCCAAATCCCAGAAAACACGATCAGAATTACACTTTCCTGTGATCCCCATTCCTCTCCACCTGCACACACCATCTTTTCTCCTCCCTGCCCTCATGCTTGCCGTGCACTTTTGCATGAAATGCCTGGACACTCACCTGCTATCTAGCGACCACTTTCCATGCAAACCGGGTTCAAGTGAACTATGAATGAAAGGATTCATCTGCAGCATCCAAAAGGGAGAACACTGGCACAAATGTTTATAAACAAGGCAGTTCTGAGGAAATGCAAGGAAATTGCTGCAAATCTATTGCAACTAAATCTAAAAGGTCACCCTCTGCTTTCCCATTTCCAGCTTCGTACAGACGCTTTCCCTCCTCAGCGGTTCTGTGCTCATATATGACCCAGGCTCCAGGCTGCAGCTGCTGGAGATGAGCTCTTCCCAGCCAAACCCACTCACTCCCATGGCCGATCTGCTCTCCTGGAAGCAGACACAGGCATATTTTCTGATTCAGTTTTTACTCTCCCAAACCATATTTCCTTCCCATGTGTTCAGGAGGATGTGCTTCCACTAAATAAAGGCTCGCCCTCCTTTTTGGAGGAGAAGCTCAGGGAGCATTCCTGCAGCACGTTATGTCCCATATCTGATATTTAACTAGCTTGTTTAACTATTTCTGGAGTTACCAAGGAGTAACACCTCCATTTTCCTCTGCTGTCTTCCCAGACATATCAACATTAACCTTTCAATGTGAAACATCTCTATCTGCCAAATTGGATACCAGTTCAAAAATTGGCCACAACGTTTGTTCAAAACTCCAAGTCAGAAAAATACATGCAGCTCATTACTAACTCTTCAGACTAGGCATGATGGTAATCAACTGATTTAGGTTGACTATTGACTGATACTTACCTTTGAGGGGTGATCTTGGGCTTTACAGAAGGTGTTAGGATTGAGACTCGTGTTTTATCAGATGACATGTAGAAGAATGACTTTCATGACTAACATCGTCTTGCAAGAAGAAACTCTTGAGTCTTCCTGTGTAGTTTTTAAAACTTGAGACTCTTCTGGGAAGGATCTTTCTCTCACAGCTATGATAATATTATGCAGAGGAAGAAAAAGTCAGTTGTGCAGTTAACTCAAACAAGCTGGATCTTTATAGGACAAAGCGAAACTCTGTCCAGAAGCCGTTGCAGCCTAGAGAACCACTGGTGGTGACTGGCCTTTTTACAAGGTTGTTTCATTAAGTCATTTTGCAAATTTAAGTTGATTTCATAGCCTTTTGATGAACTTTGAAAGCTCAAAGAAAGTATTTACTGTGTAAGTGGGCCAAGTGTGGCCACAAGTCTGTGGGCTACTGCTAAAAAGTGGCTCTGCTAGAACGTGGAAGGGAATTCAGGTAACTCAGATGGGTATTTATGCGTATGTAAGTAAAAATTCAAGCAGTCTGTCTTCATTCTCAAATTTCAGTTGGAGTTCAAGTGGCATGAGTGTCCATGCACGAATCTTTGTGGGCTAAGAATTTTAATTGTTTTTCTGCTGGTCAATGAAGTGAATACCCAGTAGGATTTGTGCTTGTTCCACTCAGAAACAAAGACAACACAATATGATCTAGCTGCAGGAAAAATTGCAGCTAGGCACTCTACAGTAAAATATGATTCTGTAGTTTCTAAAAGCTGTAATATTAAAAAAAATTTATAAAAGCTGTAAAATTTTAAAAGTGTATAAAAACAACTGACAAAACTAATAACTCTGATTTCCTTGCAATTGTTCAAAATTTCTTCACTGACATTGAGCCCAGGAAAGAGATGAAACTGAAAAACTGAACTTCACACACTAAGAATACAGTGCTAGCCTATTAATGTATCTGTCTCTTGTAATGGTCTTTCTATTCTATCTGTGCAATCTTTGCATGGATTCATCACTTTCCAATGTTTCTACTGATGAAGTACCTGTGTAACTGCTATTGTTAATTATTTCTGGAGGCACAGTCTGGCACTGGCATATCAGATTAGCAGGACGTTCATATATGCTGAAAAATGACACTTTCCAACCTTTTTCTGGAAAACTGTGTTCTCACTGTGGACTGTTATGCCATCTTAACAGCCAACTTTTCTGGGTTCAAAAAAAATTCTGTGGTACATATTCACTTGTGTTAATGCAAGTTTGGAGAACTATGAAGCCCACAGTTTAGCAATCGCTGAGTGGTCCCTTCCATCTAGAACACTTGCTTGTAATGAAATCTAAGCAACTGAAAAAAAAGGAAAATTAATCAGGCATATATATAGTCTGTCCTCAAGGAGTCTTTCTATAAAAGTGTTGTGTAGTCACAAGATAATAACAATCCTGTCACAAGATAATGAGACAGAAACACTTATAATCCACTATTTTCATTGGACTTAATGATTGGTAGTGCTGTTACACACCATATGATCTTGTACTAGAAAGATAATGAATTCACATCTGTACTCTTCAGTGCTGTGAGCCATTTTCTGTATAAACATACACGCTTCAGGATGTCCAATTTTAGAGGATGGTAAAATCAACTCTTTAACTTGATTGAGTCCTGATGCTGCAGGACTTGCAAAAGAAGACATATTGCTTGTATCAGGGTCAAATGCAAAGGACGGATCCAGTCCTTTGCCAGCCAACTTACTGGCATAGATGAGCTACTTTCAGTCTTTGCTTAGAAGCAAAACTGACAATTTCAAAGCGTTTCTTTCAGAGTTCCATTTCCAGACTAATAGTAGCAGCAGTTTTGAGCTAGCAGATTTCAGGGCAGATTAGTTCAACTTGGAAAAGAGCAAACTTGACTGGCCCAGGCTATCCAGTGAGCTTCTAGGACAAATGCAGTTATCTGTTCCTGGTTCTCCTGGGACTCATTTCTTCTAATCAACCAGCTATGATGCAGATGATGCAGTTTTTTTCTGTGTTAATCTCTGCTTACTCATCAAGTGTTCTTCAAGAAGCTGATTTTAGGAGGGTGTGCCTAATGTTTTCAGCATGTGTGCTGGCTGCCCCTTCATTTCCAGGCATGCAATTTTAAATGTTAGTTTAGACCTGGAAAGGAAAGCTCTGCCCACCTCAGGCAATTCCCTGTCCTCCGTTGTCACTGCTCCCACTAGTAACGTAGCTTTGAAGGTTTCACTGTGGGAAAGAGGGAGCTCGCAGACAAGCAATTCTCTGAAAATCCTTTAGCTTCCATTCCTGGTTTCAGACTACCATGTCTTAATGACAAAGTCTGTTGTTTCAAAGAAAGAGACTTTTTTGTAATTTTCTTATTCTGTCATTGCTACTGCATATACTGTTCCTGACACAGTTGACCTAATAGATCAAGGCAACCTGAACATTTTAGTGAGGCACAGAGTAATCTGTGGTTGCTATAAACAGTACTTGTGGATGTACTTTGGCTAGATCTAATCCTTTGGCAATTATTGAGGGATTGAAAATAGACCTTAGCCTGGGGTAGAGAGGATGAGAAAGAAGAACTGTGTAACCCTGAGCAACGAAAAGGGAGATTATTTTCTTATTTTAGGAAAATTATTTCCGTTAGTCCACAAAGTATAGTGACTCTGATTAAATCATTTGTATGCTTAGCAAAAGGTAATTGTCCCAAACGACATACAAGTAAAAGCATGGGGTTTTTTTCCCCTTAGGTACGCTATGGTAAATGTTTATAAATAGACTCTTCCTCATTTCTGTAAGCACTTCTAAATTAAAAACAAAAAGTCAGTACATGTAGCTTTAGTATATTGTAATGGTAGCTGCCTTCTGAGGTACTATAGCAAAAATCAGACTGCATCCTGCCCATGGTGTAATATAGGGAGGTATAGGTCCCATTCCATCAGAAAGTTTGTAGGAGGTCTCTCAGCACTGAGCCTCCTACCTGATATCCGCAGCAAAGGTAACACAATGAATATTTGAGCACAGACATCGAGAGAAAGCAGCACGTTACAGTTCTCTGTGCAAGGTTCATCCAAATCATGTTTGAAATTGCAGACAAGGTTCTTTTTAACTCATTTGTCTAAATAACTACCTAATCAGTTATTTTGCAGTGCTGAGCAGTCACCACTAATATCCATGGTTGTCTTTTTAGCCACTTTCTTCCTGTGGTTGTTTTCTTGTCCTTAGACAGTTCTACTTGCATTTTGAGGATGCCAGACTAACTGCTTTCTCATGGCACCTTGCACAATGGGGCCTTGGATTTATGATCATAATATTGACAGCAGTTGTAAGGATGTTTTTTAAGCCTTCCCTGAACTAGCTCCCTGCTGTGCAGCAGCTTTCGGTCACAACCAGGACATAGTTGAATCATTCAGACAAGATCTCACATGCTTATTCAGTCCTGCCAAGGAGGCAGTGACTGGCATGAAATCCCCTTAGCAGTGGTTGTATGACCTGGAGTAAGTAGCTGAATAAGAAGTGTCACTCCAAGCTGACTATCTTGTAACACCTCATAGAGAAAGACGCTTTTATGGGTTGATCCTAGAAGGCTGAAGTGCACCAGTCTGTCCCTTTACCCTCCCTACCCCTGCCTGGACTGACACTGGCATAGGGAAAGCTTGCTCCCCTAGGGAGGTGATGGTTAAATTCACGTTATGGGGCTCACTGAGTATTTGTTTCATCTCTAAGACAGCCAGCCACAGCACTCAGCCTGCCTAGTGTTGTGATAGGACATGACTTCGGTCTGGGCTCAAAGGGAACTGGCATTTGCTGTGTCACCACATACCAATCACCTTTACAAATATCCAGCTTGATACCACTCACCTCTCGTAAAAAGAGTTGTTGCTCTTTTTCCAGCTAGTGGAAAGTAGACTCTGCAGATTTGATGTCATATTGTTTGAAATACGTATCTCTTCAACAGTCTTTGGGGCAGAACAGTAATTTTTGATGTTTGTTTACTTAAGATAATAATGACATACAAAGAATGCCTATTTATTTTCCTGACTGAACTTTTCAATTTTGGATAATTTTCTATCTTTACATTCTAATTACTGATCTCATTGCTTCCGATGGATGATGTAAAACATTAATAATTTATTTTCCACTCTATATGGAGTGGTTACGGCAGTGCATGTGCCTCAGGTGGGTGGTTTGTATATTTAATCAGCCAGCATAAAATTGCTTTGAACACAGCTCACTTTTGCTGGCATTGAGGATTACAGCAGCAGGTATAGATTAGATGAATATTTTGTCTCAGCTGTTTTGGTTTAAATTAAGACAACAGCAGATCAAGCGCAAAGCAAGTGCATAACAATAGTGTGATGCAAACTCAAAAGGTTTATGCATTAAAATCATATGAGACCAGATATGAATTACCATAGTGATGAAATAGTGTGTAGATCTTTCATTGAAAACCAGGTGCCACTGTTCTGTTTGTAGAAACCATTTCAGCTCATAAACTAAATGCTTCTTTCTCATTACCTCTATATACTTGCCTGTTCTGCTAAGCTTATAGAAAACATCTTAGTACATATCCCACATTCAGCATTTGTAACGTGGGTTATTTATAGGTTACTTGGGTTCTACAGCTTCCCCTATTTGCTCTGTTGGGAATGACTTGTTTTTCTCATTAAAAGAAAGCCCATGGAGTATTAATCTTTTTCTTTAATTATTATTGGAGAGATGGGTTTTCTTACTTCTGTCACATCAGACTACACTTGAATCTTTCATTTGGTTCTCTAACAAAGCAAGGCTCCTACAATTGCATTGTCTGGGTAGGCACGTGTTTATCCTTTATGTCTAGCCATAGTAATTTTTTAACCTGTGGGCTGTTTTCAATTCAACTTGACAGAGTAGCAGAGATCACAAAGGTAATTTGGTTCCTTTAAGCTTTGCAAAATTAGGGATCCAAGAAGCTGAGGGAATGGGCAAGTGCTTTGACTGAGGAAGGGGCTGCAGCATGATTCAGATCTGACTTGACACTGAAGAACCCCCATGGGAGGGAGACCCTCTAAGTGCTTTGCCTGGGGAAGAGTTTCTGCTGAGGCTAGTAATCAACCATGACATACTTAGGCATCCTGATTTCTGTCGTTCTGCTGATCTTAGACAGTCGTCCTGCTCACATCACTCAGAAAAGAGTTGGAAGCTTGGGACTGCCTGGTGGATGTTCTCTTGCATCCGTCCAGTTAATGTCTATACAGAGACAAACCTGACTTCAGCTTTCTGTGACCCCTCTTCCTCTCTGCCTATTCCCCCTCTCCCCCAGGATCTCTGCTGTCTCTGGCCTCATGGAGCTTTGGTGTTTGTGTGGTTTAGGGGACTTTTTTCCTCAAAAATGTTGCAGTATTCAGAAACCAGTTAGAGGAACTGCTCTCCCCTGTGCTAGAAGCAAAGATCCTGTATCCTGAGGCCTGTATTTCCACCCTCATGACCAACAGAGCTGTACTGGAAATTCTCTTTAGTTAGCCCTGTTCTTTGGATTTGTCATCGATAAGATACTGCATGTGTATCTGTGCTGTGTAGAAAAAGCAAGGAGATAAAACCTTTAGGTGCCAACATGAAGATGTGTGGGAAAAGGCAATAAAGAAGGGTCCAAAGTTACTTGTGTTAAAGTGCTGAAACAGTATGTGAAGCTAAATAAGTGGAGCAAATTCACAGGGTAAATATTTTTCCTGGTTATCAATAAATGCAGAGGAAGGAGTTTAACATTCAAATGTCTGTGAAAGCCATTTGCTCATTGTCATGAGTGGCATGTATTTTCATAACACAAAATAAGCACCTCATCCTCCACCGCTACTCATGCATGCACAATTCTTCCCATTTAATTCAGCAAGACTAATTATCTGAATTAGTGACATTAGCTTGAAGCTACAGCTTTGCAGATTGAGCCTCTGGCTTTCAGAACAACTTCTTTAAAGGAATTAGTCATGTCTAACTACAACAGACCTGTCAAATTGCATCCCCTGGCTTTGTCTGATGTTTTGGTTGCAAAGCCAGCCTTATGCAAGACTGTTCTCGTGGCAATAGGCTTACAGCAGTGGTTATTCTAATTTTATGGCTCTGACAACCATAAAATGACTCATAAAGGTTGGGCAGTTACCTCAGCAGCTGATAGTAGGTGAGGTAAGATGCACTTCGTTTTACCTTCCACCTCATTGGTGGACTTTGTCATCCACACTCCAGGGATGCCTGTTGTCCGTTTGCAAATCAACTCCTGAACTGGCTCCCATTTTGGTTTAACTTACCATGCAGGCATGAAAACTACAGCTAATTCTCAAGCAGATCCCAAACCCCTGCCTTGGCAGCAACACCATGAATTAGAGAGGCGGGGCTGAAAACAGCAGCACTTCAGGAACTGATGCGCAAGTGGTTTGGGCATCGCTGCCTGCAGAGCAGCAATATCTCTGGGACCAGCAAGGTGCGCAGCTGGAGAAGGCAGATCCTTTTATTTTTGCTTTATATCCATTTAAAATAAAAGGCAATGCTTATCCTTACAGTCCTGCTTTTTGCTATTAACTGAAGAGTTTCAGTAGCTCTGTCATGCCTGCACTGTTACTGAGGAAAATAGTGGAAGGTTAGGATCTGGAGTACTCGCTTACCCAAGGTTGAGCAGCACGGGGAAGGGAGACAGAAGGGACAGGCCATGACTGTGTTTAACTAGCGAAGTCTTTGAGTCTATACATCACTTGTCACCCCTTATCTTTGAATGAACCATTCATAATTAAGTAGTGTGACTGAAGATGTGAAATTCTACATGGTAGATACTGACCTTGCACCTCATTTATCTCTTTCAAGTGTTTAATGAATTTTCAGCTTCAGCTAATGAATAATGGCAATTTCAGGCTCATTGTCTTATGCAGGGAAATTAGCAATGGCCTAAGGATAGTTTCATACCTAGGAGCATGGTAGAGATTGCCAAAATGCCAGAATATGCATTTCTTTTTAGAAGATCCAACGCTATCTTTGAATTCATTCCAGTCAGTATACAGTCCATATTCACAAAGAACCCCAAACGCACAACACACAGAACCTGTTCTTTGGGGATAAAAAGTGAGCAAAAATTGCCTACCTTCACCTACCCTGCCCTTACGGTTACCATGCATTTCGGTTTCCCCAACAGGTCCTCTTTTTCCATGCAGAAATTTTAACCAAGGTTGAAAGCTTTTAACTGCTAGCAGTATATTAATAACACATAAAAGAAATGTGGGAGCCCAATCCTTTCTTCAAAGATGTCCTGAAATAAGGTAGATTAATGGATTAGGAATGGGGAAACTTCCAGACTCAAGAACTTAGCATAAAGAACATTTTGTCATCACTGCTTTTATTAGAAAAGGAGCTGTGAATAAGTGTTTGCACCAGCTTCTACTTCCACAGAGTAAGAAAAAGCAACTCACAGTGGTAGCTGTGGCTTCCGTTGGTTTTGGCATTCAAGACCAAGTACAGAAGTTTAAATGGGGAAAGCAAAGCATACACATGATATGGATGCATACTATAATACCTACTAATTTGACCCCAGTACTTGAAAAAATGGAAATGCGCTAGAAGTACGGAAGTATACTCTTACTAGCCAAACCTGGAGCAAATGTGCTCTACTTCTCTTACCCACACAAAGTGACTGATTTTCATTTCTTAGTTGCCTCTCAAAAATGTAGCTAAAGTAAAATACTGAGAATTAAAATGTGGTTTTCAGTCACAGAAGCAGAAATGTACATTTAAAAACAATTGTTTAGTCAAAAAAATGTTTTATCTGAAAACACAGGGTTTTTTAAACCTAATCTACTAAAAGTTAATGGTTTTCTTGTCTTCAACTTCTTATTCAATTTACCATGACTTACATCTCACTTCTACTTATGAATATAAAATATGTTGTATTGAGAGAATTACTGTGTTAATTTTGGTTTTAGACAGTGGGATGATAAAGTCATCTAATCAAATACATAATGGCAAATACATAACATGCCATATCCTAACATGGCCAGGTACGAGACGTGTAGGATTTAATAGCTCATCCTGGTCTCTTGCTGGAGATGAGTCCCAGATTGCTGTAGCACGTCCATGTAAGATCTGTCGCTAGAAAAGATGGAATAAATTGCTTTTAGAAAAATTTTGCAAAATTAATTTAAAGATCCTGTTGGCAGCTCCAGTATTCAGATTTGCAAGCTTTTGCAAATGTTTTCTTCTGGAAGTACAGCCCCTGAAGCAGATTCCTGCATATGCTGTATAGGCTTGCTTTTCTTGGCCATCTCAGAAATATCGCTAATCATGAACAATAAGGTTGAAAATCATTGTTTTACTTTATCCATAATGGTTTTTGTAACTTCTAGCTTGATGTCTTTTCTACTATATGCCTTCATAAAAACTCTGGAAGTTAATTTCTGTCATGTTAGCATTGGGAAGTTTATTTCAGCCTGGGGGTTAATCAGACTCGCTCTGAAATCATGAACATACTTCAGTGGGAGTGTCTGTAAATGTGTTTCTGTAAACTGGCTTTAATCCTGTCATATGACAATCATAAGGATCATCATTCTGGAGGCATAACTCATCTTGCAGTATGCCTGGCAGCTGTCAGGATCACAGCCTTCAAACACATGTATTGGGCAACTAATAATTAGATGTGGCTAGGCCTTTTCTATCTGAATAACTTTTCTGAAGGAAAAGACAGGGTTTTTTTTTACCAGAAAATTGAGTAAAGTGTCTTCACTTTACTGTCAGGTAACTTCAGATTTGTCATAAGGCAGAAGCGACTGCTGCTAGCCAAGAGAGCTGCTGCCCATATCAGTATTAGAAATTGTGAGAGAATATGCCAGTGCCTCCCTCCAGTCACCCAAGGGCACTAGCTGAAGGCTTGGCAGGAGGGCAGGCAAATCATGACTTTTAGCTATTCTCTTCTACTTTGCTTCTGCTCAGAGTGAGTGAAACTGGCATTGCCTTTCAGGTGGAACAGTCCTAGAAAGCTCAATCCAAGAGTCTCCAAATCAAATTCTTACCTTATAAGAAATTGCTCTTCAAAAGACACATTTCAAAAAGAAACTTTGTGCTCACTTGCAAAAAAAAGCTACTTTTAAATCAATAAAATTCAATGTATATCCAATTCAAAGAATATTATGAGAAGTCTACCCATTTTCCTCTTGGTCATTACAGTCAGACTGATCAAATTGCTATGTCTTAGTAACTATTTTAAGCACTGAAACTTGAAGTTGTATGCATTTAGCTCTACATACTCCTGTCCATTTCAAAGGACTGTGGTATCATTGAATGAAAAGTGTTTTGCAGGAATAATGTGTGTATTCTGCATTGTGCTTGTCAAAGAGAATCATTTAGCAATTGTTCCCTAAACTAGACAAAATTACGTCCCAAAAATGTGTATACTTTAGCAAGTCCTAAACAATTCCTCTTTGACAATTTGAAACACTTCATTTCATGTACTTGTGACCAATGGCTATGTCTCATTCTCCTGAGGTTTTATTCTACACTTAGTACAGTTTTGTTACTGAAATAGACGGGGGGGGGGGGGGGGTGTGTTATCTTTTATTTTTCTCCTCAGGAATTGCTTTCTGTGTCCTTTTTAAATCAACTATGTAGGATATATTGCTGCAGTTTGGCTTCTGTGGACTTTTTAAAAGATATATATTCTTTAAGCTTTTAATGAATTCTTTCAAAGCATATTTAATAAAGAACTTACCACAATAAAATGACCACATTTAAAAAACTATAAAACTTGGACAGTAAAAACTAATCTTCTTTAGCTTTTCAAGACATCTGTTATAATTGGGTTTGTTAATGTGTCAAGTTTTGCCACTAGGAACCAATTGCCAGCACTCTTATATTGGTCAATTTTACTTACTTAGGTACACACATGCATTCTGAGTCTATTAAATGCTCTGTTAAGAAACCCCATCATACCTGGCAATCGAAGGATCAAAGGCAAAAGAACCCAAGCCCATGTAGTATTGTGCTGTGTCTCTCAAAGCTGTCCATGATTCACTAACCTGAAGTAGATCAAAACAGAAAAGAATATTATGAGCTTTGATACTGAATAAATACAGCATGTGACTACCGAGCAACCTTGCCTACATTGATAAATTGGACAGATCTCCTCCCTTGCCCCAAAGGGTTACATGTTAATCCCAGACCTGTACTTTCTTTTTTTCAATAGATGCTGCAAGATGATGGAATAAAATACCTGTTCAGCCACAGTGTATCCCCATGCATTCTGACTGCTGCTTGGGTCCCAGTAGTTCTGAGAATATGGTATCTGTCGTTTAAGTCGTATAAATTGATTAGCTGATTCTTCTGTCAGAAAAGGTGCCCCAAGGACACCTGAAATGGAAGCTGAGAAATATTTGTAATATCAGAAAAATATTTTAGAATGTGCACTTCAAAAAACACATTTATATCCAAGGAGCATGTCTTTGGACCTGTAGTTTATTTAACAGAAATCAAAGATGATCCTATCTTACATCTTCAGAAAGACTTTTCTTTTTTTTTTTAAAGCCTGAAGTTAATAAAACAACTGCTATAAATCATTATTTTGCTGTTGAATCCAAAGTAAATAAAGTTACAATCAAATTAAGGCACAAATTTATTTTTAATACAAGATTTTGTGACTGAAAAAAATCTTAGACTGGAATTGCACTAGTCTCAGGTGTGTTGAGAAGCCTAAGATTTTTTAAAAAAACCCTAAACCTACCTATGAATTTAACTACTCTTTCTAAACCTCCTGGTTTAGTTGTAGTATTTATTCTCACTAGTAGCAGCATAGAAATTGCATGCATGGAAATTACTCTGTGAGCAAAAGACATTGCACTTCTAATATTGTTATCACATTGCTTTAAACAGCTTTTGCGATCACCCCAGATGCAGAAGTAGGTCTTGCAGATCTTCTTGAAATAACCATTCTGCCCAAGAAAAAGGCTGAATTCCTCATTAACTTCATATGAAAGGCCCTAGTGCGGGAAAAGTCTTTTCTTTTTAGTCTCCAGTGACTAATTTAAGACATAAATTCATGTGGGGCTAAACACGTCTGAAATAGCATGTCAGTCCGAATTGTACAATTTTTAATGAACTGCTGATTAAGTTGAAACTTGGATACGTCAGCCAAGCTGAGGCCAGTGTCTGTAAACAGCTGTGCTCCAATTTAGTGAAGTGGGTTTAAATGGACACCTGAGGGTGACCTGCACATACTTGGTACAGATGGGCCAAGAACTTGAACCCTTGTCTGTTGTGTCTTACAATGGGAGCTCAGCAGGGCAAGCTATCGCCTCACTGACAGCTCTCCAATGCCCTTGTTCCTGAATTTCGAGGGGGGAAGACCTAACTGAGAATGTTAAATGTTTGCTTCCATGCGCAATGCTCAGCTGAATCCAGTTCACTTGCTACTGTTGCTAGCTTTGCTGATCATCTGCAATATGGTCGTTCTTTAATTTTTTAAATAGAAGAAAACATACGCTGAATGCATATAGGTAGCAGATATGTGAGCTAGAGTATTTGCTGCTCCTTTTCTCTTTGTTTCTTTACAAAGCCAAAAAATGCTTGAAAATATGGTGAGAAAATGCTTGATTATACAGTAACGAACAAAAAAAAGAAGTGAAGGTGGTTCTCATCTTCACTCTTAACAAAGACATGAAATAGTAATTTAAAAAATGTAGTTAGCAAGCAATGACAGTCCCAGTAGTTCCTTCCTACTGCAGTTTCTTCAGATTCCAAGTTACTATAATCAGAAACTGGAGGCAGAAATTTTGAGGTAGGGAGTTTTCAAGGAATACCATCTTTAAAAATATTAACAACTCCAAGGAAGAACCTAAGTTCAGACATTTGGTGTGAAGACTCTTGTTGTGTGAAGTGCTCTCTCCCTTAGGGAACTGAGGAATAGCTATTTCTGTACTTCAGAGAATAAGTAAGATTTTGGCCTGGGGAAGAAAAAAATATATTTTTTGCATTTGTCTATTAAGCTGTTACACTTCTGTTCCAGAGCTGCACAAGATAAAACTAAGCTCGTGCCAAATTTCATTATTTCTCTGGCAATTTACTATTATCTAGTAGAAAATCTATGAGCTGTTAACTTCTCTTTACTGAATTTGGGGGGTTTTTTTGGTATTAAATATTTTGTAAGCTCATTATTACATTTCTGGACTGAGATAACTGAACAGGGATCAGAAATTGGCTCAGCAACAGGCTTCACTTTTGTTTAAATGTATATTATAGTTAGTAAGGGCCATTAAACACTAAATTTTATCACCAATATGTGTTCTGGCCTTCCAGCTTCACGGCGAGCTAGAAAAAAAGATCATTAAGCAGCTCTGTATTTTGTGTTTCTTTTCCCCCCTGCCAGTGTCTTCAAAAAATGAGCCTGTCGTTCTGCTGGTGGGACAGTGAGGTGTTGTCTTGGCTACTGTGGTGCAGAGTGCTGCGTCTTAAGGGTATTAACTTTCAATGTTTAATATATAGTCTGCTTCAGCTGCACCTGTATCCAATGAGAAATACCACCCTGAACCATACTGAATATTCACTTTGATTAAAGAGAATTATTACCCTCAGCAAGTTTGCCAACGACACCAAGCTCAGTGGTGCAGTCGACACGCCTGTGGGATGGGATGCCATCCAGAGGGACCTGGGCAAGCTTGAGAAGTGGGCCCATGTGAACCTCATGAGGTTCAACAAGGCCAAGTGCAAGGTCCTGCACCTGGGTCGGGGCAACCCCCGCTATCAATACAGGCTGGGGGATGAAGGGATTGAGAGCAGCCCTGCCAAGAGGCACTTGGGGGTACTGGTGGATGAAAAGCTGGACATGAGCCAGCGATGTGCGCTCGCAGCCCAGAAGGCCAACAGTGTCCTGGGCTCCATCAAAAGCAGGGTGGCCAGCAGGTCAAGGGAGGCGATTCTGCCCCTCTGCTCTGCTCTGGTGAGACCCCACCTGCAGTGCTGCATCCAGCTCTGGAGCCCTCAGCACAGGAAAGACATGGACCTGTTGGAGCGGGTCCAGAGGAGGGCCACCAAAATGATCAAGGGGATGGAATGCCTCTCCTCTGAAGAAAGGCTGAGAGAGTTGGGGTTATTCAGCCTGGAGAAGAGAAGGCTTCGGGAAGACCTTATTGCAGCCTTTCAGTACTTAAAGGGGGCTTATAAGAAAGATGGGGACAAACTTTTTAGCAAGGCCCATTGCAACAGGACAAGGGGAAATGATTTTAAACTAAAAAAGGGTCAATGTAGACCAGATATAAGGAAGAAATTTTTTACAAGGAGGGTGATGAACCACTGGAACATGTTGCCCAGAGAGGTGGTGGATGCCCCATCCCTGGGAACATTCAAGGTCAGGTTGGACGGGGCTCTGAGCAACCTGATCTAGTTGAAGATGTCCCTGCCCATGGCAGGGGGGTTGGTCTAGATGACCTTTAAAGGTTCTTTCCAATCCAAACTATTCTATGATTCTATGAAAGTGCATTTGCCTGCTTCAAGGGGAGGCAGCGGTGTCAGCTCTGCTCTTGGCTTCTTTTGTCACTGTTGACACCCAGTTCTTGTTCTTTTCTAGTTGTTATCTCAAATCCTTCCACCTCTCACTTTTAGGACCTGGGAGCCATCTCTGCAGGGCTTGTCCCTAGCTGCTGGGGCACTCCAAAGATGCATCAGTACCAGAAGAAAATCAGGTAAGTGCCTTCATATTCAAGCTAATCTTTCAGGCTTAACTCATTCTCTCTTCATCTTACTGTAAAGTTCATTATACATCTCTGAATGGGGCAAACTTCATTCACCTCCAGAAGAAGTCTGGTGAGACCAGTTCTAGTGAAACCAGAAATAGTCCTGTTGGTCTTTCACTGGAACTACACAGAAAAGAAGGGTTGCACGTTTGCTTGTGCTCTGGCAGAGCTCAGAGAAAGCAAGGTCCTAAAGCTCTAATGTAGACCTGGGAGCATCAGACCAGATGTGTCCATCTGAGTAGCCCCTCTGAACACAGTGTATAGTCTTCAGCAAACAACCTGCATCTTGCCTCAATTTAGGTTTCTTAGACTGGGTGTATCTTTTGCACAGCTTAGTAAAAGATTATGGAAGAGTCTGTTGCTCAGGTAGGTGCTTTATAAATACAGACTACTCCTGAAGGAGCGCAGCTCTCCATCTTGCAGAAGACTAGCAGAGAAACCAGGAGAACAGAGTTTCGGAGCACCTGGGTGTGAGACTAGAGGGAGTTAGGAGCAGGTGGGTGATGTTAACGAAATGGCTCACAATGCATAAAGTTGAGCTGAAATAAGATTAAGAATTTCAAATTGTAATGAAACAAATTTAACTCACTGTGAAGAGCAGTCAGACATATTGTATGTTAATGTTTTTATTCAATACTGTTTTCCCTTTTTTCTCTTAGATAAATATGTTATTTGAAAAGCACATTTAGGGATTAATGGCCCAAAGGGAAAATAGAAGGAACGCGTGTGGGGAGTGAACTATTGCAGGGGCTGTATCAGCTTGAAGTATAGTAGTCTCTAGTCTTTGACAAGTCTTAATTTTACAGCGCAGGACACAAGAGCGTTCTGGTTCAAGAGATGAGAGCTCAGTCATTAGCAATTGTTAGAGCTACAGCATCAGCCTCATTCCCTCATCAGCAAAGGCAGACAAGTTATAGACACTTAATGCAGAATTAGCTATTGAACGTATTGCTGGTGTGATGCCAGGGGTCAGGAAAGTTGTCAGCTATGGGTAAATAGCAAGGCAATTTGGCAAAAATCCTAGATAATCCTGGGGAAGGAACTACTGCCCCAGCAGCAAAGTATTTTAAAAAGCATTGATCCATTGGTCCTGCTCAGTGGGTCCTGGTGAAATTTCTTCCTAAATCCATATGTGTCCATCAGTTTAACCTTGAGTGAATGGGCAAGACACCCCAATCAAACATCTGAGAGACTTCAGTAATGATCCCAGTGCCAGGACACTACACTTTTGTACCCCATCCCCTGCTGCTGTACTCTGCAGATGCTAAAGAAAAAGTCCAGCAAACAGCCCAGAGAGCCTGTTCCCAGGGTGGTGAAGATGGTTTATTATGGGGAGTGATTTATAACAGCTGAGTTGAGGGTGTGATGAAGAGTCAGGTTTTCTGTAGTGAGTCTTACAGCCTCTGTTTTAATTCACCACCACGTTGATCATTGCTGAAAGGATGCACAATTAATGAAAAACTGAACTGTTTGTGATCAATGAAACTTTTAAGAGCTCATTAAAAATCAGTAATAAATAGTTCTTCCTGCCTTTTGAAGAAAGGAACCTGGGAAAGAGGGCAAACAAGGCTATTAGGAAAGACAGAGACATAAGGGAGATGAAAGCAAAGATAAGTCTTCCAAAAGGAGGGGGGGCAGCAGGCTGCTGTGCTCCCAGCTTGGCTTCAGGTGACACTGCTTGTGTCTTGATGGCCTTTAATGGAAAGGAGGTGAGGTTCAGGAAGACACCCCAGGAATAGTCCGAGCTCTGGTGCACAGCAGATCAGGAAGTGCAAATAAGGGGAAAGGAAGCTTTCTAACTTGCAGAAGAGAGAAAGGCCCTTTCTGTCTCCTTCCCTCCCTGCAGAGCCTCACTGCAACCAAAACTTAGGACCATATGACAAGGAAGAGTATTGGGCCTATAAGAGAGAGTACACCTGACGGCACTCTGAGTACACCCGTGGTCTGAATTCACAAAACACCTTTTTTTTTTTTATTTCATGATTAAACATTGGCTAATTCTGTCTACCTGTTCACATCATGTATTTACTGCATGTGTGTTGGAGCACTCAGATCTAAGAAATGCTTTTAATGTATTCATGTGGATGGAGCATTTTTCCATGATGCAGGCAATCACCTGAGAAATCAACAGTCACTTACTGCCTGCCTGGTTTGTTCCAATGTAGTGAGGAATAAACTAATCTCACAGCATGTGCATCACTGGTCCTTGACTGTACCAATCTGTGCTGCTTTGGGAAGAGCATTCTTTCAGCCTTGCTGATGCTGCAGCCCTGCCCCATCCATTTTCACTCTGGTCCAAGTTTTACAGGGTAAATCTTGATTTTAGGTGCCCTGGTTGCAGGGTGCTGTGAAGGTTCACGGGTCAGAGAGCCTGAGAGATTTAAAAAAAATCAGTCTCCTTAAGCAATTCAAATCAGACATCCCAGAAATCACTTGTGAAATAGATCGTTTTGGGTCCTTATAAATGCATGTGAAATTGTTTCTTACAAACAATAAATGTTGAAATCAGAACAAAGTTTAGGGAAGATTCCAGAAAAAAACCAGCATTAAGCTCTTTCTACAATTTTAACAGTTCAGGAAATCATCCTGTAAGAATCCCTTTTGGTCAGGAATGCATCCTCGCTCCTCATACCTGAGTAAGAGGTTCAAAAGTAGTCACAAGGAACAGAATCAGGATTGTATTTCACAGAATTTGCTACGCAATCTTGTGCTCTCCCACTCTCCCATATGTCCCTGCTGCAGTGATTTTTCCAGTTAATTCTCTTCCCGCAGTGCTGTTCCAGTAGTAACACAGGGGGTTTTGCCAGCTGACTATTTAACAAGCCAGAAGGGAATGATGTGAGAGAGGGTGCCAGGGACTTACCTGTAAACAGCAGAGCAGACACCAAAATTTGAAACATTTTCAGAGACATTGCAAATTATCCAGAAAGTGTTTCCTTTGTAAAGCGGAGGCAGTCATATGGTTTTATATTTTGTTGTCTTTAGGTTTATAAATCATTTACCAGACACCTGTAAATTGTTGGTGCAGGCAGAGGGCAGGGTACAGTGCTTAGTTCAGATTTGTCCTATACGCCTCTGTTTGTACACTTTGGACTTTGCAAGCTGAGCTTCTAATGAGCCATAATGGCTCATTGCTGTGTGGATACATTAACTTCTCCATAAGCTTTATAAGGCAAAATAGTACATTGAGCTTGTTCTGTGCACGTTGAACAGGCAAGTGGCTGCGAGTCTTCTGCATGATTGTTTTCCCCTCTTTGTAGTAATGGGCATGAACGGTTTATAGTCTGATGCGAATATGAATGGTGGGAAATGGTGTTTGAATCCACCTGCTCTGAGAGCAGTGCCTAAGTATACAGTATATTTTAGCTGTATAATGCTTGTGTTGAGGAAAACAAACCTATGGTAAAACTGACCAAGAAAGCACCAGGGCACGGCAGGAGAGAGGGAGTTGGGTTCTTGCCCTGAACCAGGCACAGGTCACAGGGTCTCTCGTTGCCTTCTGCTGGTGTCGGGACTCTGTAGTGTGGGACACTATGAGTTCATGCTGTCTTACCTTTCCTACCTCTCCAGTTAGATGTTGCCTTTTTATATACAACTCATTGTCAGTAAGAGTTGTCTTACTGCAGACCAGTTTATCTTCATAAGCTCACCTACACTGATGACAACGGACCACAGAAAAGCTGAGCTTTATCAGCACGTTGAGGTAAGTTGCTCTGCAGTTCACCAGCACAGTCATGCATGTGAGGTCTTTATGTCATACTCAAAGGTCTTTATGTCAGCGAATTAGACCTTGCTGACGTTACAGGTCAGGGACCAGACTCCATGCTGACAGGCAGTAGTACTTCATTCTTACATTCGCAGGGAGACCCATCCAGACTAGGCAGTGGATGGAGCAAAGATTTGCTGGGAAGTAAAAGAGCATTTAGTTATGTAATTACAGAGCCTTATAGTTTTTGTCATTACACATTGGTGGGCAGGAGGGGAGACTATTGAACAGCAGGTCTAACAGTGGAATCCTTAATCTTGCAGTAGGTCACTTCACTACTTTAGTATTATTTTAGCATTTTTTTTAAAAAAAAAAAAAAATCAATCAATCAACCCCACCTAGCAAATTATGCACGGAGGTAGGTGCTCTGTGTTCTGGTGCCATTTTAACAACAAATATTAATTATCCAAACTTATGATCTGCTTTCCCCTTCTCTGAGCTACTAAATTAAATGTTAGATGTCAGCATTTTTGTGCACTAGCAAAAAAAGTGTAAGGACTGGGACATTTGCCAATGGGTGACACAGATGGCTGTGACAGACAAGCTCTCAAGAACTGTAGATACCCTAGAAATAAGTTCCAGGGAAGCATACAAGTTATCCTTTTATCTCACAAACTTTTCTGGGCCATTTTCTCCAGCCTCTTCCACACTTCCCTCTTACATGGACCTGAGTATCCTAAGTCCAGGCTCCCAGAACCTAAAAACTCATCCTTGCTCTTGCAATTTCCAAACAAAACCTGTCACTTGCTGGAGAATATGACTTCTCTATATCCTTTACTGATGAAGCCTCTGTTATAGGGAAAGTCCTCACTGAGAGGCACAGAAACACGGTGGGGATGTTGCAGTGCCTGGACGTAGGGTCTGAATTCAGAAGAACACAAGGCTTACTCTGCTGTAGAGTGGGACAGTGGTCAGCCAGCTTAGGTGATGATACAAGATCTAGGAAACAGCTAAACTGCAGACAGCATGTTCCCTTGGATGTATAGATCTATGACACCTGAACACTCATCCTGCTTTTCTTTGTTTCCATCCCCCATCCTGCCACCCTCGCTTCCTTGACTGATTTTGGTCTTGCTCCTGGCCCCTGCTCTTTCTTGTCTAGCCTGCCCAACTCTGCCTTCTTCCCCCAAGATTTGTCTTCCCTCTTGTTGCGTGCTCTGCAATTTCACATAAAATGATGCTATGCCCATAAAACCCAGCTTCTTTAGATTGAAGAATTTATACGTCTTTTATAAGGAGAGTGGCTTTCCAGTGCGATTTTCCTTTCCTCCTCTTACATGTGTCCTGCTTCCCATATCCACACAGGCGTACAGCTGTCAGGTTCACCCCCTCCCTGCATCCTACCCCAGTCCTGCTATTGCCCAGTCTCACCTCTCCTCAGAATAGCCAGTGTTCTTCCCAAAGCCCTGTAATGTATATTTAGTCTGGGGGTTGCATATGCCCAGCTGGCTCACATACAAAAACTTTTAGGAGACAGATGTGTTCTTAGCTGTTCTTTGAGGGCATTATATAGGCAATCTGGATATCACTAAAAACCCATGAAAAGCATGAATGTGCTCATTGAATGTAGAATTTTAACTGTTAATTACTAACAGATATGGAGGCTGTAATTTTTTGGAAGATTTATAACTTGGCCCAACGGCTCAAATTTTCATATGGAGGAATGAATCATCGTATCTTTTTCATATGATACCCTCCCTCTCTTGTCAAATTTCTGTTCCCTACTTTAAAGCACAGAAAGCTTATTCAAAGGAGTTGTCATCAGAATATTCAGTGCAAGTTAAACTTCCCCCTGCATATCCTTGTCTCGTTTGCAGAAATAGCTGAGATATTGGCTGAAATGCTTCCAAAACATTTCAGCCTGAGGCAGACACCTGACATATTAAAAAAAAAAAAAAAGACCAAATGATAAAAGTTTAACTGAGTTACAGGCAAGTGAAAGTAGGATCATATGAAGGGACATTTCAGGCAATCTTCAATGGTACCAGCCTTATCAATAAGGTCTAAAGTAGGCTTCAAACAGCAGATCTCTAAGCTAAGGAAAGATCAGAACTTTCTTCCTTTCACACTTCATAACCTTAGACAGTAAATCACCATTTCAGGGGAAAGACCTATGTTCTTCCCCTACTAGTATCAAATTGCTTTTTTTTTCTTTCAGGAAAAAGAGTAAAAATCCAAAACTGTAGCTGATTATAGCTGAAACAATTTTAGGAAGAAAAGGAAGGAAAGAGATTGAGCTCATCTTAAAAACATCATGGGGAAGACAATGACCACTGGCTATGCAATGAGGCCTCTGTCTCCTTGAATAGTTTTTCAATGTATTTTTCACTAGTGAAGTAGTAATGAAATAGCTAATTTGTAAACTATCTGAGAGACTGGGGGGGCTGAATATCCTTAAGATTGTTTGTTGCTTCAAGTTCATTGAAATCAGCTAATATATAAAGTTATTGGGAAGGAGCAAAGAGGTAGGAAATCGTATACATAGCCTGGGTTAGGGAACAAAAAGGAAGATAAAGTTGAACAATTTGAGCTGGAAAATCCACATTCTTTTTCTTCCTTGGCATCTGCTTCACACCTGCACCTGTGTCTCGCAGCAGGAAGCTTAATTCTTTTGGTCCAATTTTGCCATCTAAGTATAATGCTAATCTCTCAGACTTTGTAAACAGCTTTGTAACTGTTGAAAAATGTCATCTTCTTCTGGTGTATTTAATATCAAATTCCTCATTTGTTTCAGCTTGTCTAACATTTACCAGTTCTGTTTGTTCATCTCTAAGACATCTTTGACTTAAGTGGATGTGCCTACACCAGTGTTGAACTTTATTTTTTAAGTAAGTATTCGAAAATGCCTATTGTGTTACTGTGGTATCTTTTTGGAGTAGAGATGAGACAAGTGCAAGGTAATATTTAAAGGAACATAAACATACATAGGATGTGAAAAACCTCTCTCAAAACAGAGGAAACATGCACAAAAAGTTGTACATGGTGGACAATCTACTGTAAGGACTCAAAACAGGATGTATATTAGCAGCATAAAGAGCCTATGAGCTTCTTTTACCTTGTCTTGTTGTTACGTTTGGTATGCTCCGCCTGATTTAGTTTAAACTGAGCAAGGAGGCAGTGCAAAAGAAGACTTGAGCCACCTAAGTGAAGCAGACCTCTTCCAGTGGCTATGCCATGGGAGCACAGCATAAGACATGTCATACTGGGTTAAACTGAAAGCCTGGCATCCCATGCCTGACTGTGGCCAGCAGCAGAGGTCTAGGGAGAAGACTAAGAAAACAGCGACCATTGCTGTTTCCACCAGCATACCTTCTGTACAACCAGCACATTGTGGCTAAGGACTTGAAGTCAGAGGCAGTAGCTTAGTGTTTAATGTTTCTTGATAGATTCTCAATACCTTAGTTTTGTAACCAGTTTTAAAATCCATAGCTGAACTAGGTGCTGTGTTGAACACTGCACCTGACAATTATTTGGGCAAAATTTCTTCTGTTACTTTTGTTTCATGGGGAGAGCCTGGCTATATAATTCTGTATGCTGTTTCTTGCCTTGTGGAAAGGCAGGAAGGCTAAAGTTGGGACTGTTTGCAGCGTGGGTGCTGCTGCAGTTCAGTAGAAAAGACGAACCTTAGCAGGAGTTTTGGGAAAGTGCTGGGGGATTTTCAGCATTTTGGGTCAGTCACAGATTCCAGTTCCTGTTTTCTATATTCTGCCCCACTGCCTCCAAGTAGTGCAAGTCTTGGAAGACACCTGCCATCAGCCCGGCACTGAGGGTGTGTATCCACGCCTGACTTAGGGGCAGCACTCTGGTTCCAGCTGCCACAAGCAGTGCAGGGGAGGATGCCTCTCCAAAGTCACCACCAACGCCCTGGGATGGGTAAGTGCATTCTGTTGACTAACATGCTTTTACAAAATTTTCCTCCTTATAGGAGTTCATTATCCCCTACTTTTCCAAGGTGATGGTGTAAAGGTAATTTGTATAAATCTGTGTGCAATGGAATTGAGCTAAGACCTACAGGGAGGTCTAATGTGAGCAAGTTAACAGGTCTTTTATCGGCCAGTACTTCAAATGCCTAACATGTTTTGAAGTAAGCCTACTGGCATACGGTGAGGTATTTAGCACAGCAGGATTGTGCATTTTACACCTTCTGGCTTGGAGGTGTGCTTTAGTTCAGTTTTTTATTCCCACCAGCTACAGCTCTTGATAAGCCCATGTTTGCCTGTGCCAAACAGCACCTCCAGTCCCATCCTGTGGCTCTTGTGCTCGAGCAGGTTTGTTCCTTCATGCCCCCAGCCATTCTCATCAAGTCCCTTACAAGCATCATCCACAGGCTCAAATCTCGTAGTCCTTTTCTTAACACATGGCGAGTGACAAGCACAACCAGTAACTGTGGTTTCCTTCCTTTTTATCGGTACAAAGCTTAAGAAAAGATGTCAATGTTCAGGTGAGTGGCCTAGAAAGCTAGACAACCATTGCGTTGAATGGCCATCTTGTTTGCAAAGTCATGACCTTCATACATGACTGCAATGTCTAAGAAATACATCTCTTGTTCTAACATCCTTTGCAGAACATTTGCTATGGTGAGTACAGTGTTTTTCTACATTTTCAGCAACTTCATTATGCTTTACATTATGTCTGATTTTGTACCTATTGGGTGTCTTATTTCATGGGATAACGGGTGCCTCCAATGCACAGTGAAGTTAGAGGAGCTACAAGCATCTGGATTGTCTAGATTGTTGGGGTTTTTTTTAAACCATTGAACTCAAATACAGGTCCAAGAGTGTAATTGAATGGCCAGCTCAGTCAGCCTGATAACTCTGACATTGGCCTTGTTCTCAGTTCACCTGAATGCAGCTGCCGCAGTGTAACGAGAAAATATGGTGGCATCAGATTGCACAAGAAGCTGGAGCAATGTGCAAAATTTCCAAGAGATTGTCAGTACTTTATCTTTTGAATGCTTACTTCCTACTCTGTAGAAGATTATGCAGTCTTGGTGTTTTTTTTTTTTAAACTTCAAGTTTCTACTTTAAAATCTCCTATGGTAGCATGACCTGCAATTCTGGTGGTGGCAGCCAGAAATTGTCACAGCATTCCAGACAGGTTGCTGCTGTCTGATCTTGCTGTAGTGTAGATATTAGCTGACAGCTCTTGGAGCCATTCAATCCATCACTCCTGATCCACAACAGAGCAACCGTGGCTTGCAGAGAGAAAAAAGACACATACCGTGTTCCTCCTGATGTAGTATAAAGCCACATCCTGAATCTTCTGTATGTTTTTCTTGCGTTTCTGCCAGCAGTGATGTAGGAACTGTGGTAGGTGCAGCTTGAAGCAATTTTAAATGTATAATTCTTTAAGTCCTCTCCCTTCTGGAAATTAATATGTATTGCTGCCCCTGCACAGATTGGGGCAGTGTTTATGAAGTCAGGCTGATCTAGCCGGGGCAGGACCTGATGATTCTGCACTCTCTAACAAGAGCCCTTGGAGGGAGGGTGTGTGGATGCCATTTCTCAGCTATAACAATAAAGCTGTTGGGAGTGTCTTGTGCTGTCACCCCCTTTTTACTTACGTAGTGCAGCAATTTCTAACATCTATAAACAAATGTTTTAGCTTGTTGTAAAGTCAATTTTTATTACTACTTCTTAAAAGCTGAATAACATACAGCCAAAAGAGTTGACTTTGACGTATAGGACTGAGCATCAAACTGTAGCCTGCATTCTCATAGTCCTGTCATAAAACTGGGAAAATTAGTGTCCTGATGAGAAATATGAAAAATTCTATAAATAGAGCAATATGAGGAGCATTCTCAGTCCTGTCACAGACTGCAGTAGGAATTAACCACTATTGGTGTGACTTATGCCACAGGTGTATTTAACACAGTCAAGTTAAATCCTTGTTCTATGAAATCCGTCTGTTAATCTGGCTTCGATCCTCCTGTCACCTGCTGTTGCTGAATGTGGGATGAACTGATCCTTATGTGCACTTGGAAGATAAGGCCCTGGTTTTAAATCTTATTATAGTGGTAAAACAGGGATAGATCCACTAGGAATGGAGCTACACAGGTATGAAACTTGGTTTGATCTCTCTAATTACAAAAATACATGTCTGCATAGCTCCAGCTCTTCATAGATCATTCCGTCACACTATCACAAAAGGTTTTTTTTTTAACTAGATTCAAAAAATATATATTAGCCTTATAACTCAGTAGAGAACAGCCCTGGTAATTGCATCACCACTTTAAATGTTGCAAATGAATGTACAGAATACAATATAGAAAAAAGATTAAAACATAGTTTGAGAAAGGGAGTTAGATGTCTTGGTCAGCATTTTGCTGTTTAGAAATCTTTAACAGAACCCTTCACAATTACGTATTTGAATCAGCAGACAAAGCTGCTTTTACCTGACTGTACGTCTGAAACTGAGGATACTGTCCCTGATCATTAGCACGACACCGTTATTTGATTCATTACTGCTAATTACTTCTAATTCTTTAAAACATGCAAATTTATTTATTTTAGCTCTACTCATTACTTCCTTTTCAGAGTGACTGCAGAGATGTCGATAAAGCCTAGCAAATATTATGCTTTTAAGGATGAAATATTTTCCTTTTTTGTGGAATCTACAGTGACTCCCTGAGTGACGAAGATATTCTCTGTCAGCTAGTTAGGAAAAGCTTCGACAAAATCAGCCATGCTCTACAAAACTGGTACAGAAAATGGTAAATGACATGTGATCTGAATGAAGTAATGCAATTCAAATGTTTTGGGGTTTGGGGGGTCTTTTATTTTTAATATTTCATTGTTTGCTACTGGGATAAAGTATTTTATTGAGCCGAACCTACATGATTATGTTTCCTTTGCTGTTGCTACAATGACTGATATCTGGGGCTACTCTATCTCAGGAAAATACTGGAGACATTCACTGTATCTCGTAGGAAAACAGAGCTTGGAAAATTAACTGCCACAATGTTATAATGACTTGTATGATTGTTTGACAGAAATACAGTACTTAGCACTAAATCTGGTAAGCTATCTAAACCTGCATTGGCACAATGGAGACATAGGTTGAAGTCTCTGAGCTTCGTGTCTTTATTTCCATGTTCGTGTTTATTGTAGGTGTAGGAAATTAAGTTTTCTCTCTCATGTTAACTAATGTACCATGTTATCTAGTCTAGACTCAACACTTCTAAATGCAAAAACTTAGGTTGAAACTGGCATGTTACTTAGGGGAAAAAACATTTTACCTTTAATCTGTTGCAATTAATTGTTTCACTAAAAAATTCCCACCAGTCATTTCAGCTAGTGTATAGAAGATCCAGTTCTTAGTTGCTAGTTAATGTTGACTTAACTTGTCCTTTTAGCACAGTTCCTCAAAGAAGCAGTTGTGGCTGACTGTGTATTTACCATCTCCAATGACCAAATAGTGTATACACCTCTAAAACTCCTTTATTATGCATGTAGATTTATTGTCTTCCATTTTGTTATTTAATGGGATGAACACTTTAAAATAACTACCAAGAATGAAAGAGAAATCACACAGTGGGCAAGTTGCTAGCCAAAGTTAATTCATAATGTGAAAACAGAATAGCCCAGTAGTAGTACATGGGGAAATAGTAATTTTTAAATGTAATAATTTTTAATGTAAGTAAAAAACCAACAAAAAGTAGTTCCCAATTTAATCCTATCAATTTTCTTTTTAATCAAAAGCCACGTTACTTTTTCCAAGAAATAAACATTTTTTTTGTAAAATCATAAGGGCTAGAAAGTTACTCTTTATAATTCAAGCATTTTTAAAGTGCAAAGTGCCTGGATGCAGGACTGAAATAGCATGTCAAGATAAAAGGAAATGGCAAGCATTTTTCAACTTTTGCAGTAGAATATCTGTACTTAAACAGGAGGTGGGAGAGAAATTTCTTATGACTGAGTATTTCCAGAAAGTCATTAACTAAAACGTGCCACAAAAACATAGTACAACAGAAATGGTATATTGACAAGGTGTTAATTCATTAGAATGCTCCATGAGCTCAAAGATATAAAGATATAAAATATATTGTCCAAGTTTCTTAATGTCTTCCTGGTAGGCTGTAGACAGGGGAGGGAAGGAAGGGTCATTTCAGATATACTTTTGAGTTAACGGGTAATGTAAGGTAATATAATACTTAAATCCCTCTCTACTTTGAAGGAAAATAATGTTCTTTGAGTTGCCCATTGGCAGGCTGTGTCTGGAAGCTTATAGGTGAGATGATTGTAGCGTAGAATGAAGCAATTACAGAGAGATTCCTGCTGTGTCTTGCCTCTTGTCATTGACGAGGCTACAGCAAACATCTGAGCTTACCTCTGCCCAGTCCCTTTGTTGCCAAATATTTGTAATGCCTTGTAAAATTCTTCTACTGTATGCTTTTTCCCCCAGACTACATGGTCTTGGTGGTGATGAGATATAATGGAGAAGATCTGTTTAACCTGATGTCATTAGAGGATCAGGTAGGAAGGGGTAACTGTGACAAGGAGTCGGTCTTTGTGAAATCTCTCACCAGTTTGTATCTCTGTCCACATCAGTAGCATTCAGGTGTTAATAAAAATGAGCAATAAAATGACAAAGCATCAGCCCTCAGAGGCACTCTCAAATGTCAGATCATTCCTGTGATGCTGTAGATGTGTCCCGGCAAATTCCCTTGGCAAGTGCTGTATGTCATTGATGCACATTCAGCGAAGCACCCGCCTTGGCAAGAAAATCAGATAGAAATACCAGGATCCTAAAAGCTGCATATCAACATCTGGAATGCCTAATGGCTACTTTATTATTTCTTAACTGTCCCTGAGGTGTTTAAGCTTTCTGACCTTCCCCTTACATCAGTAGCACTCTCAGTTTCATTTCTTGTAAAATATTCAGTAGCTTGCTTTCCAAAGCTTTCCACTTCTTAATCCTCTTATTGTCTCTCTTGATATCAACCTTAGCTGCTGACATGACAGCTTTTTCCAATATGTATGTGAACTAAATGGTTTGGATAAAAGCCAAGGAACATCTTGCCTCTTAGAGAATTGTAGTAAACAGATATTGCATTAAGACCTTGCTACCAGAGTAAGGGGGGGGAGGGGGGGGGGAAAGCCTAGCAAACTATTGCCTGAAAGACAACTTAATTCTATAAAGCTTGTGAAGGACACACAGGGCTCACGGCTCTTGGTCAGTCCCATTTTCTGTGGGGTGGTCAGCATAGCTGAGTTTGCCACAGATGGATACAAATGGCTTTGAAGTCTAAATTACATCTCTGCCATAGAGTGGCTTTATTCCTTTCTTGCAGCTGACTCGCTAAAGTGAAAACTAAAGCTTTTTGCCTTTTTGTTTTGTTCTGTCTTTTTACTTTTTTTCTTTTAACCAAGGTTTTTATTCAGGAATCCCTTCCCCACTACAAGAGTCAGCCACAGGGTGGTCTGGCAACGCTGGCCCCGGACAGCGGCCACCAGGTGCTGGCAGCACCGTGCCGCAGGGCCATTGCCACCTCCCTGGGTGGTTTGATGTGCCAGACAGTCCTGTGCCTGCCGTGCCCAGGCTCCGTCTGCCTCCTCCTGCCGTTGCCCCCGGGTAAAGCCCGGCCAGTCCCCACTTTATAAGTGGTGCTGTCAGTTTGCTGAGGGCAGGTCCAAGATGGCACGCTTGGAAGGAAGCCCAACCCGTCCCTGCTGCTGCCTCCCTCTTCGTCAAAGGGGAGTGACCCAATCATCAGTATTGGGCTTTAAAGGAAGAAATAGCTTTCTTTTCCTCACTTTTTGTACCTCGGGAGGCAGGAGGGGAGGGGAGGGGGAGGATGTTGTGATTGTTTGTGTGTGGGAGAGGCCTTCAGCTCTGACTCCCCTTGCTAACATGTTTTTTTAGTGTTGCCATCTACACAACTCCTCAGAGGTGATGCTTTTCATAAGTCATAAAGGAACTTTAAATAAAAATAATTTAAAATAGTTCTGTGGATCGCTGAAAATTTTAGGACCTTTGAGGCCATATACCAGTGCATTTATGCGGTGCAGCACTAGCTAACGGCTCCTCCAAGCAGCCAAGATGGTCCTCGGGCACTCTGGGGGCTGTGGTGAGAAAGGGCAC